>CM076673.1:148805599-149340599 GCA_038501925.1 Xenopus petersii
CTAATTTACCTTTCAACATCTTATGTATCTGGTCCTTTCACATTTTCTTCAGTTCTTTTATTTTCCCTATTCTACTCTTAAGCTGGCCATGGATGCAAAGATCCGATCGCACAAATCCTCAATTCGTACGATTTTCAGACCGTGTGTGGAGAGTCCCGACATTTTTCGTCCCACTGAGATTTGGACTGGGTGCAGCCACACGGAGCAAATTCAATTATCCACAGGCTGAATCTATATATAATCATACCAATGATTGCATTGATTCTAATGAAAATCACTGACATTTGGATCCTGAAAGAACTGGGAAGTGCCTCTTTTGATTTCAAAATGATTTGCTTTTGAACACAATATTTTTTTAAACATTAGAGCATCCTGTAAACTATGTAAATGTAAAACTATGTAAAATATGTATTGTTTGCTTAAAGGAAAACTATACCCCAAACAATGTACATCTCTATAAAAAGATATTGCATAAAACAGATCATGTGTAAAACCCTGATTTATGTAAATAAACTATTTTCATAATAATATACTTTTTTAGTAGTATGTGCCATTGGGTAATCATAAATAGAAAATTGCCATTTTAAAAATAAGAGCCGCCCCTTGGGATCCTAGGATTCATGGTGCACACAAACAAACCCTACATGTTAGGTCACATGAGCCAATTAACAGACAGAGTTATGTGTTTTGCTTCCACACTTCTTCCTTTTACAGTAGGGTTGTAGTATTTCTGGTCAGCTGATCTCTGAGGCAGCACAGATACCATCAATAAATGATGGTTCAAGGCAAGAGATGCAATATTTACTTAAATATATATATATATATATATATATATATATATATATATATATATATATATACCAGTTTGGTAAGATTCTTTAATATGCCACATTAATTTGATATAAATGATCTGTTGCTTAAGTATTCATTTTAGGAGTATAAATTTTCTTTAATCTATAACTGGACAGTTTACTGTCCATTTAAACAGGTAGTTCACCTGTGTGTTAAGAATAGCATAACATGCTAAAAACTAGCACATTTATTGTTTTGGTTTATTTTGCTCTAAAAGGCTAATTTTTTACTGTTCATTTCACTTTCCTTTCTTTTTCAGGCCCTATCATATTCATTTTCATAATCTCATTCAAGCCACTGCTTAGCTGCTACGGTGAATTGGACCCAAGAAACAAGCTGCTGAAATTCTAAACAGTACAGGCACTGAACAAAAACCTTAATAATTAAAACATCATGGATATCAGAATATCATGGTTTATATCATATTAAATAGTTAATTTAAAGGTAAACTACCATTTTTATTTACATGAAGCACAAACCATAAGTTTTTTGGGTAATTCACAAATCGACATGAACAATTTTAGTTGAATATAATAAGTAAAATGTACACACACACACACACACACACACACACACTGGCTCATCAGGTTTAAAAATGTCTTTTCAAATACAGGGTTATTTCCATGGTCTGAATGAAGTCTGCAATACAAATTGTATTAAAGTGCACAGATACAAATTCGCTCCTGCTCACTAACGTAACCGCTGTAAATTCTGAGTTTTACTCACAACCATCAAGTTGCCGACTGCTATCGAGAGTTAATCTGGCCATAGACACAAAAATTTGATGGTACAAATCTCCGTTTCGTACAATTTTCAGCCCATGTGTGGAGTGTCCTGACATCTTTGGTGCCATGGCAATCGGTTGTTAAGACAATCAGACAGGTTAGAAAATTTCTGTCATCTACCGATAGTATCTCTGCATGTATTGCTGATATGACGACGTCAGTGGGAGACTGTCAACAGCTTTTGTCGGACATAACTTTCGTACGATTGCTGTCAGGGGCAGAACATCATCTCATCTGTTCTTTTACTACTTTATTTGATTTGAATGGTTAGTGGCAGGTCGGGACATGGCACCGAACGATCATTCGTCTAATATGAAGGTAAATCTGCACGACTATGGCCAGCTTTTATAATGTGTATGCTTCGATGTGGAAATTTAAAAAATCTATAAATCATTGATCTAGACAATGTCTCTTGGAGGCACATTAATCAAAGGTCGAATTTCAAATTCATGTGATTTTTTTTTTAACTGTAATAAATTTGAATATTGGAAAATTGGATATATAAAACTCAAACTAATATGACCGGCACGAAAACTCAAATCGAATTAGACTAAACTCGAATAGAGTTTTTTCTCTTAAAAACACTTGAATGTGAGGAAGGTTAGTAACATGTTCAAAGTGGTCCCTTGACCTCTGACATTAACTTATACATGATTCCGGCAAATTTTAGGTGGTGAATAGTAAAATTCGAATTTTTAAAGGGCCAGGTTTTGATACATCTCGAAATTCAAATTAAAACAAATCGAATTTGTATTATTCACATTTCGAATTTAAGAGTTTTACCCATAAAAAATGTTTTAAAAATTGTCATTTTCAATTCAACCCTTAAGAAAGGGGCATATTTATCAAGGGTCGAATTTTGAATTTGAAAAACTTCAAAATTCTAATTCAAAAAAACCAACCGAAATTAAGTCTGTTTTTTTTTTTGGGCGACTAGGTCCATTTTCGATCTAAAAGGTCCGTATTTGGCCGAATTCAAATCGTATGAATCGAAGAAATATCTCATTCAATCGAATTCGAATCGAAGTTCTTCCCAAAAAAAACCTTCGATTTTTCAAAGTTCACCAATTGACTCCAATTAGGTTCTAGGAGGTCCCCCATAGGCTAAAACAGCAATTCGGCAGATTTTAGAGTCAAATTTTTAAAGAGACAGTACATGATAAATTTCAATATTCGAATTTTCAAATTTTTGTTACATTCTAATCGAATATGGACTATTCCCTAGTCGAAGTACACAAGAAATAGCTTGAAATTCTAATTTTTTTAATTCAATAATTCACCACGATTTCGATCTGCCCCTTAGTGTCAATATATTTCGGTGTACAATAAATGGGTGCATATAATAAACATACAAATTAAATTACAAAAAAAAACTGAGTCTGCCTTATGAAAGAATTTAAAGATATTAAAGAATTGACAATTAGGGGTAAATTTACTAAGGGTCGAATTTCGAAGTATAAAAAACTTCGAAATTCGACCATCGAATTAAAAAACTTTGAATATCGAATTCGAAGTTTTTTCAACAAATTTGGCAATCCTGCGATCTAATAAAAATCATTACATCGAACAATTACATTTTTTTTAAAGAGACAGTACTTTGATTATCGAATGATCGAACGATTTTTACATCGAATGGTTGAACGTTTTTTACTTCTAATCGAAGTCGAATGGTCGAATATAGCCTATTCGATTGTCGAAGTACCCAAAAATTTACTTCGAAATTGTAACTTTTTTAAATTCAAACCCTCACTCGAGCTTAGTAAATCTGCCCCTAAAAGTGCAGCACAGAATTGCTAGTACCGGTTGCCACATACTTCAATGTCTGTCAGGATAACAAAGGTTTTTTTTTGTACAATTGTGTTAATATTAGGTTTTTTAAAAGACGGAGTGAGAATAGCAAAAAGAAGATTGGTCATAACCACAGTTTAAATGTACATGACATTACAGTAAAGGGATATAATAAGCACTGGTTATGGGTCTGTGAATGGCTCCGTAAAAAACAGGTACAATTCCATGTTTAATACATGCTATCAGAAATGCCTGATTAAGCCAAGGAACCATTGTATTCTGTGGATGAGAATTAATTTTAATATGGGCAAAGGAAGACATACAGTTGCTCCCATATGTAATGATAATACAAACATAAAAGCAAAATAAAGTGACAGCACCTAAGCCTTTATATTTTACTAATCATTCCCAAGACAGCAATGCCAGAAAACAATAACTGCATATCTTCTCTTTAAGGTCAGGATACACAGCTTATACTGGCAGTTAATAAAGCTTTATAGAAACCTGGAAGAACAGTGCAGGTGGGTGCAATTTCATGCAACAACTAAGAATCAAAACAAACCACCTTTGTATCAAGCATACAACACAAAATATTAGCCAACAGGTTACTGCTTGATTTTTTTTTTATTACTGAGGGCAACAGAAATGTAAATAGCCAAATGCAGAGCTTGTGAGCATACGAGTGTCAATAAAAAAAAAGAATTTCATCTACTTGTGGAGACGGTGACAAAAAGTCCCTATTTAGAAAAAGCGGTTTATGAAAGAAATAAGTTGGTGTGTGCACAAAAGTATTCAACTATCGTTCAACTACTGTATGTATTACACGCAGTTTAAAACCAATGCATTTTCAGCTAGATCAGCAGTTTTTGACTACTTTGAGTCAATGACAACACACTCAAGGAAAACCACGATGATCAAATTGCTCTTATCTAGCAAAACCAGTTTCTGATTTAGTGAAGGGAAAGGGCACACTGCCAGGAGACCACTCAAGATAACTTGGTAGCACCTTATGTACTGGTGTCATGAAGCTATGCCAATAAATTCAACACAAGGTATATTCAGTAACATTTCAAATCACAGAAAGCATTCAAAACATTATATTTCAAAGGCTAGGAAGCAACAATGTATCAGGGACAATTATATTAACATTCTCAGTAAACTTTGCTCTATGACAGAAGGACTGGGAATTTCTTAAAGGGCCTGTCACATGCTTCCTGCTAGGTCAGCTAACAGACAAGTTCAAGAGTTGCATGATTTCAGCTCATGAAAGCCCTTATACCCTGACTGTATTTCATTATATATTATCAACATAACAATAGCAACATATATATAGGCTTTTCAGAAGTGTGGGGGGTGGTATGCTGGGGTGTAAACATTACAATTTAAAGCAAAAGGTAAAAAAAATCTCATCTGAGCAAAATATGTAACAACAAATCTGTACAATATTATTAGCAATGTTGAGAGGTAAATACAACTTCGATCAATCAATGAATACTAGTCATGACACTACATCTTACTACCACTAAAATTAGGGATGCACCGAATCCACTATTTTGGATTCAGCCGAACCCCCGAATCTTTTGCGAAAGATTCGGTCAAATATCGAACCACATCCTAATTTGCATATGCAAATTAGCTGTGGGAAGGGGAAAACCTTTTTCACTTCCTTGTTTTGTGACAAAAAGTCCCGCGATTTCCCTCCCTGCCCCTAATTTGCATATGCAAATTAGTATTCTGATTCGGTTCGGCCGGGCAGAAGGTTTCGGCCGAATCCCAAACCAAAACCTGGATTCAGTGCATCCCTAAATAAAATGCTTCAGGATTTTTTTTAAGCACATTTCTATCATCTATGCATGGAGTGATTCAAAGGTCAAACTGGAGAGAACTCAAAATTCTGCTTTGACAGTGGGAAAGGGGAAGTTGCATTAAGTAAAATAAAATGCTTGAAATTCTTAAATATGCACCAAAGACAATCAGTATGCAACAAATCCATTCTTAAAGTATAATATAACTCTTTCTTACCTCTAAGGCTTCCAGGGTATTGAAGCAGGCAATTGCAAAGCCATCAATTATATCCTCCTCCTGAGAGCTGGATTCTCTCCTCTTACGTCTGGGCGGTCTGGCATTTCTGGCTGAAGCAGTTGGATTTTTCCCATTCGTGCCATTTTGGTTAGAATTTTCCTTTCCCAGGCCCCTTTCTGCCTCAGAACCAGAGGATGGGCTCTGGTTTCGTGAATCTTTGACAGAAGGATCTCTCCTTCTCACCCTATCCCTTTGGGACCGGGAACGCCTGCTTGGTTGCTTAATTTTGATATCCATCTTCCTTTATTTATTTATCTGAATAATTATAAATCCACAGGTAAGATCCACGGTACAGCCCTGATTGCAGAAATCCAGTAGGTGTTACTGCAAGTGTATATATTTATGATCCAAAGTGATGGGCACACTCTACAAAGCTAATAGCCACTTAGTGACAGCACAAACCAGAAGATGATCAGTGAGCACTTGTATTGCAACTTTTAGATTCAATTACATTGCCACAATATTCTTTATTTTCATGGCTTAGACCCTGCCCAAGATCATTTAAAGGCTGCGCCAACAGCATCCTGGTGATAACAGGAGGGAGGGGGTGAGAATAGCCTCATGTTGTGGGATTGAGAAAAGTAAAGATACCCTTGGCAGGAAAAAGCCAGCAATCGTTGTTTCTCTGTGCCTTTTGTGTTTGATCAGTTGCCCCGCAGATGACAGGAAGAATCTGTGAGGCTGAAAAAGAGAGAAGCCCAGATGGTAATCCCAGACGCTCAGTGCCGATGCTGTAGCTCCTGTGTTGCCTTTGCCATTATTAGATCTCCTCTGTCCATTCTGGAACCGGATGGGGTGCAGGCTGAGGAACACGGCTCCCCCGATCCCCGACACTCCGCTCCTGAAAGCAGAAACAAACGGGGAAGGAAATATTAGATCAGCGATCAGAGCTCTTAAAGAGACAGGCGGAGGCGGGGGAAATCTCTTCTCAGTGAATTGTACAGTGCAGCAGGAAAAAAAAAGCCCAAAGCAGATAAGTGACGTACTTCCGCCAGCTTGTAATTACCAAAGGAAGTGAGCGACTTTATTAAAAGAGTTTACATTTAGCTCTGTGATTGCCTCTCGTGCGCTAAACGAGGCTGAGCAGTTCTGCGACCTTTCTCCTGCCGTGCGCTGCTCTCAACGCTAAACCGGGAGTGCCCTGGGGCTCAGCACTTGCACTAAAGCGACTTGCGCCGTTGCCTCGTAAACAGCAATACATTAGGCCTGCAATTATTAACCTGCGGCTTTCCGGATCGTTTTTGCGTGGAGGGGGGGGTTTGTTTTCGTTTAGAAACAGCTAGAGATCACTGATCCGGGAAAGCTACATTTCAGCTTATTCTATTTACATTGATATATATGTGATACACTGACAGGCAGAGGCCACACCCCTTGCGCAAACTATTTCTAATCACCTCCATATTGTCAGTCATTTCCTCTTGTCTAATAAGGATGACTAAGGATTGGGGCCATGACTACAGGGAACTTTATTTCTCTATATTTATTGTTATTAAAGGAGACAATTTGTGTAAAAATAAGAATGTACCAGTGTATTATACTCATTTAGATATAGAAGAATTGTGCTTAAAAAAGTAGTGTTTCAGGCTGATTTGTTTTCCACTTCCTGCTCCCTGAATTCCCTGGCTGTGCAGGGGTCAGGAGAGCAGGTGGCGCACTGCACTGTAGGACAAGAACCAATCAGCAACTAGCAAAACCTGATAGGGAACTGAAGCCTGTCTGTGCTTGTATGACTGCAGGGCTGTGATTGGCTGTCCCCTCCTAATGTGCTTCTGGCAGGGACCTTTAGGACACGCCCACACCTCATTTGAAACACAGAACTCCAATAAAGGGTCTATTTTTAAAGATATAAATTTTTAGCACCATGTAAAAGCAACACCATTTATTACTCATAATTGCCTACAAAATTAGGGTTTTTTCATTTAATCCTACATGTCTCCTTTAATGGTAGCTGATCAGAAAAAAAGGATTGTGCTATTTCTGGGGTGTGTCTCATTCAAAAGTTCTTGCAAACAATTGGCTGATGGTGGGCCATTAGCTACTGGCCAAACCAGGTCTGGGAGTCAAAATAGGCCCTGGCATTCGAATACAGAGAGGCCCACACAGCCCCCACCAGCCCACTAGATAGTAACTGTCTATGGCATCTTACAGCAGCCCCTCTGGCATTTGCCAGAACCCACAGATTGCCAATCCAGGCCTGGGCCAAACACCCAGATTCTGGGGGGAAATGTAATGGCCTGTTTGGGCATGACTACACACAAGGCAGTGCCATCATCATATAAGTAGATTTTTTAGAATGTCACATTAAAAGCTATTTGAGTCTTAAAAAAAGGCACGGGCCTTATATTGGTCGATATTAGTCCAATGTGTTTGAAATATTCTGACAATATTGACCTCCCAAGGCAAGTGGTAGCTCCTTGGGAGCATGGTCTTCTCTCAGGTGATATCAAAACAAGCTCTAAAAGGCAGGTACCCAGTAAGGCTTAAAACACCTAAGTATGAGTTGTTTCTATATAAAAAGTTTAGTAACATGTGTATGTTTCTCTCCTTGTTGATATTTGGATTTTTTTGGGGTTTTTTTCATTGATTATTTGCCCCAGGTCATTGATCAGACAACAGTGGGACTGCATTGGACTGTGGTATAATTATTGGCCAGAAAGATTTGGCTCATCCCTGAACAGATATTACTAGACAGCAGGTCCGTACTGGTAATCTGTGGGTTCTGGCAAATGCCAGAGGGGTAAGATGCCACATATAATCACTGCTTATTGGGCTGGTTGGGGGCTTGTTTAGGCCTCTGTGTACCTGAAATGTTGGGACCAATTTTGATTCTCATTCCAGAACTGCTGGACAGACGTAATTTTGGTCCCATGCAAGGACCAAAAGTCTGCCAACTTAGTTGTGGCCAAGTCTGCAGACAATATTGTCTTTGTTTGATGTCTAATTCAAATCTGCGTGCACAGAAAAGCAATTACTGTATGTTATACCTAACTTATATACAATTTTCAAAATAAGTAATTTTCCAATAAGTAATTTTCTAGGCTGATCTCCTAGGATCCGTGACTGATAAGGTCATGGACCAAATGGACAAAGAGCGTACAGGGCGGCATGGGTACTTATTTCTGTTTATGTTCCGTACAAGCTGTATTCATTAAACTCATGTTAAACATGGGTGGTATACTGGCCCTTTAAATAACAAGAAAAAAGCATATACCCTTTGGGAAATAATTTTAGAACAACACTACTCTATTACAATATATATATGTTTTCACAGCCAACTCAATTCTATATTTCACAATATAAAATACAAACAAGGTTCTATTTTTGAATCCAATGACTGCCCGCAAAAGCGAAATGATCAGAGGCTGTAAAATGAGATGCATGATACGGGATGCAAGCCTCTAGCATAGAAAAGCAGTGAGGTTACAACTGATGCCAAGGGAACCGTTAGCGATGCAATTTGTACAAGTTTACAGTGCATTATACATCTACAAGTTATGAAAGCCACTCTCTTCTGACCTAAAATCTTTTCAAAGCGTATTTATTTTTGCAGCAAGAAAAAAGTTCCAGTCCTGAGCAACAAGTCTAAAATGATCTAATCACTTCACTAAAACAAAGCACAGTTATGGCTCAAAAAGAAGATAAAGGCCTCACAAGAACCCTATGATGCACTCATATTAAAATTCCTTGTCCCAAATTAAACCCAATATACAAAAAATAAATGTTTTTATTTAATCCTCATAGAAAAGATATTACATAATGGACTCAATAATGGGCCAGGCGTCACCACATAGCCAGACTATAATCACATACAGTGGCGCTTGAAGGTTTGTGAACCCTTTTCTAAAATTAGATGAAGAAAACCTAATTAAACAAAAATTATTAGATTTGTCATGTATTTATTGAAAAAAAATATCCAATAACATCTGCATATGGAAAAAGTAAGTGAATCCTTAGATTTCTTATTTTCCTGCATTTGACGTGTGTTAAAGCACAGGTTTGAGTGCGAAAAAAGCATTCACTAATTGATTCCATTTTATTTTGCTAGGTTGTACTCATGAGTGTTCTGAGTTGCACTCCGTTTGTTTGTTTAGATGCAGCATGCTCAGTTTCTTGTGCATGACACATATGCAAACACCTTGCATTTAAACGTAATTTTTTTAACGCAGCTAAGTGTGTTTTTTTCCACTCCAGATCCAACCCTCTATTCAATTGATAGCTGAACGTGCGTCCAATGCAAGAAAACACAGCATGCTGTGTCTAAACAAATGCAATAAAATGCAAATGTAGTAAAAAGCAACTCAGAACATTCATGAGTACAACCACGCAAAATATAATGGAATCAATTAGCGAATGCCTTTATTTGCGCCCAGACATGCATTCTAACGCACATTACCCGCATAAAAACCTGTGTATAAGAGCCCTCAGGATTAGCATATAATTAGAAGGTGAAATCAGAGTCTGTTTTTTTCAGTCAATGGGATCACAATCAGGTGTGAGTAGGAGACCATGTTTTCTTTAAAGATCAGGGATCCAGCAAAGCCTGATGTGCACATACAACACAATTGTGGATGTGTATCATGGCTTGACCAAAGGAGGTGCCAACACCCTGAAAGACCAAACCAACGGGAAGCGTTGGTCATCTACAGATTCACCATATACTGGCTTACTTGATGCATTGACAGGTGACATTTTCATGCATGCCCAAACAAACTAATCAATATCAATAGTACACATATATTGCCAGGGATAATTAGGTCAGTATACATGCACCAAAACTGATCAAAATCATTCTTTCAGTACCCACATGGCCAGCTAAAATTGAAGTTTGCACACAGTAAAGGCCCTTTACAAACAGGTGCTTTTTTGTGCATTTGAGCTAACCTAAACACACATTTTATTCAGCCTGACTGAATCTACTAGTATTGAGAGCTGTATATTAAACAGCTGTGTTCCATTATTTCTTTAAAAGGCAACACATCATTTTATGCATTTGATGCATGTTCCAAATAAAGTTATTCAGTGCATGCTAAAAGCAGATTTTGTTACATATAATGATACATGCAATACTTGGTTTTGATGTGTGCAACGTTTATTTTAACAGATGCACATTCAAATGTGTGTAGGGTCCTATAAGCAAATTTAGTATTCACTAACAGATGGTGCTGCAGATGGAAGACAGGTGAGTCTGCCCACAAAACATGCCTGTTAGTAAGGCCTGAGGGCTGGCCTAAGAATAATGTTCTACATCATAAGTGAACAGCTAACTTCTTGCTGTGGGGATATTATATGATCTGCCATATGGTTAAGGGCTCTATTAATATTACAAGTCCCAATAGCATACAATTATGTCTAAGGAGCTTCATGGGCAGTCTAGGAGCCATAAAATTTTGAGGGGTCACATCCAGCCCATGGGCCACCTGATCTGCGACATATTAAATGCTTGTTTAAAGAAGGGATTCTCCTTTACATAGAGATTTTAAGGCACAAAACATAACAAAAGAAACTTGCAAATTCAAAAAACTTTGTATATCAGTATTTTTTCAAATACTTTCTTTATTATGAAGCATATTTATTCCAATCATACTTCAGATTTACTCTTACCTATACAGAGGACAGAAATTTAAAGCTGCAGATAAATATGTTCAGAGCAAGCAGCTTCCTGCTGCTTAATTCCCAAAGGCTTTGTTTTGTGTGCTTGAAAAAGATGCTTGTGATCTGATATGGGAAAATATTGCATTCATCAAATATTCCCCTACAGGACTCCTAATAAGCCCAGGGAAATTAAACAATGCACATTTCAAACATTCATCTCAGGGTTGAGATGAATGCAATAAATCAGAAGGTGTAAAGGACTAATACAATATGAAATTGAAATAAAGGTAGAGTTCATTTTCCCCTTATGAAATACTGCTACACGGTTTCTTTTGCGTAGCATCTCTTTGATTGTTAAGTCAAATGAGATGTATTAAATTCACAACCCACCCCCTACTTTTATCATGCACTTTCAATTTCTTAGTCCAGATCCTTGATAGTGTCAGTGCTTCAAGTATATACACACAAAATCGATTTATGTATAAGTAGGCTCAAGTTGAGCTGATCTGTGTGCAATTCTTGTCCTTTACAATGGAGGAACAAAGAGTTGTTACATTTATAGACAGTACTAGATCCAACTGCTGGATGTTAAAGGAACAGTAACACCAAAAAATGAAAGTGTTTTAAAGTAATGAAAATATCATGTACTGTTGCTCTGCACTGGTAAAACTGATGTTTGTTTCAGAAACATAACTATAATTCATATAAACAAGCTGCTGTGTAGCAATGGTGGAAACTGAAAAAATGCTATATCGCACAGGTTAAATAGTGGATATGTGTGTAACCTGAGCTTTTTCTTCTTTGAATGGCTGCCCCCATGGCTACACAACATCTCATTTATATAAACAATGGAAGTGTTTCTGAAGCGAATACAGCAGTTCTACCGGTGCAGGGCAATACTGCATTATATCTGTATTACTTTAAAACACTTATTTTTTGATGTTACTGTTCCTTTAAGGTGCTTCACACACAAAACACATGGAACTTTGCCCCACTCATAAAGGAGTTTGCATATACACATTATGGTTGTGGTGTGGGGTTCTGAGGAGGCTTACTGGTGATTTGTGGCAGTTTTCTGCTGTTGAGTAGGTCAGTGAAACCTCACATCTATTTGTGTATATAACTTTACTCAACCATCAAAACTTCCAAAGAAAAATGAGCATTGATAAAAGAAACTAAGCAGAATCTAGGGAAATCTGTAAGCCTAGTGGTATTAAAATAATTGCTAGTTGGACAACAGCCTGCAAATACCCAACACAAATGCCTATTGATCTTCAACTGTAACTGCCTGTTGATATCTCATGGGGACAGGCAATCGCACTCTGTCCAGTATTTGTAAACAATGTCGGATGATCACTACCTGCGGTTGTCCTCACTGTGCCTGCACTGACCTCAAGTAACATTATATAGACTCGAACTTCTGATCATATTTCAACTTGAGTATCTTCATCTGTGATTTTAAGCAACCAGTTCTGCTGGTGTCACAGGTTACTGTAGTTCAGCATCCGCTCAAGAATTATAGGTTTACGATCATTCTCTTTGGTGCTTACAGCACAGTCATATTGCTTCAAATGGAACATAGAACATTTCTTATTAAGGTTTATTTTATTTTTCTGTAACTGTTCAGAAAAACATACTGGCATAGAATTTAGATTCATTTATTAGAGGGAGCTATCATACTGTATACAACAACCAGTTACATTTACAATTGATTCTAATTTAATGTATACAGTATGATGCACCTTTAGCCTAAAAAAAGGCCTGTGCCTCAAAATGCCATGAGAAAACCTTATGGATGCAGCAGGTTTTTAGGCAGATTAGTATTATCTGAGATACTCACTGGATAATGTCCCAAGTGGCATTCTTGATGTAACACTTACTAGACACACGCAAGATAACCTTCTAAAACTAGACAGTATTCATATGCCTTGTGCTACACACACAACAATGTTTAAGAAACAAAAATAAGAAGCCTTAAAATTCACTTAAGGAATTATTGGTGGAGACATGAACATTATTCCTTTGTCACTGTGGCCAGCTATGCACACAGAACTGCTGATTTAGCATAGAGGGAGTCAGATAATTCAGAGCTACTGTATAGATCCAAGCCTGTAGACAGCCTGTCTCCATTGTTGAAGAAAGATATTGGAATATGGCTTCTGAGAAGGCAGAACTTGTGAAGCCCTTACTAGACAGTCAGGCAACATTGACGTGCCAATGGTCCACATTAGTAAACATCACGGCTGCTCTATAATTCCTTGTAGTGCCGTGATTCAGGGACATCATCAATAAGAGTAAGGACACATGGGTTTTTTGATGCTACACTCCAAAGAACTGTGGAGGTCACAACAACCCTATGTTATAATTTCCTGACAAAGCCTAAAAAGTGACCATTCTCAAATACACAGTGCAAAATATAAAATGATGTGTCTTGTGTGTCTATAAACAGATTGCACACTACTAGAGAGCTATGCAAATTGACATTACTTTTTGTTCCAATATAGCTCCAAGACTTTAATAAAATAAATGCTTGAAAGTAATTACAGTTTTAGTATAACTAGTGGATGTTACCCATCACCAGAAAAAAAGGAAGACTTGGCCTGCTTTAATAAAATCTGGCTAGTTACAGATTCAATATATTTGTAACCATATTTAACATATATTTAGTCACCCACTATAAATGGCAATACATGAAAACATTTTTGATTGCAACGTTAAATACAAAATAATGACAAAATTGTAGAAGTCAACATTGTTAGGTGCCTTTGAATCCATGTCCGAACACTTAGGGGGAAAAAAAACATTTTTGTGGGAAAGAAAAACTTGAGATTTATTAAACCCAGAGGCTGTTAAAAGTCCAAATAAAAAAGTACTCCATCTCAAACCTGCCAAGGTCATATAGATGTCAATGGCAGATGTCCTGTTTACAATTTGAAGATATCATGATCTGCTCTTGGTTTCATACGAGAATCCAAAAAATCTTCAAAAAAAAAAATTAGAATTTTCAGGCAATCAAATCCAAAAAAATTATACGGTTTGTTTTTTTTCACAATTATCTAGCCTTTTCCCATACCAGATTTTTTCAAGTTAATTTATTGAAAAATAAGGTAAAAATATGGATTTTGGGCAAAGTGGTTTTAATAAAATAATGAGAAATATTTGGATTTTAGTAAATATTCTCCTAAATATGGTTGTGTAGTCCTTGAAGTAATAGTAGGGGTTGGCTATTGTTGAGATAGAGGAGTACTATCAAACAAAGTTGTCAATATTTCTATGTTGCTTCTTTAATCAATGTTAATATTTCTGTCAGAAACCAACTTAAGTTGCTCAAAATTTGACCCTGCTGCAGCCACATCTCACTGATCCCTACAGTAAAGAAGCTTTGCTCTCAACAAAACAGAGATGTAGCTACCTAAACCTGACTCAGCTGCAATGAGCTGTTTTTGGTGAAAATTATGTTGTACCTCTAATAATAATTCTGTAATCAAAACAGACCTGAGAAATATCTCATCTTATTTTTTCAGAAAACATCTAACCGATGGCACAGAATATAACAACTAGGCAGATATTTAAAGAGTTTATTACCTGAAATTGGGTAATACACTTTGTCTGAGTAAAAAGCAGAAAGGCACTTCTGACAGCAGCTTAGTATTAGAGGGATGATTATTTATCCAGGGGCTTAGAAAGCCAGCTCGTCAGACACAGTGAATTACTGCTCCAAGTCTGTACATAATCTAGATAACAATCAGAACATAGTCCTGCCAGTGTCGGCAAACCATGTGAGCAGCTCAGTAACTCTAAAGAATTTACTTCTAACAAGAGGTCTGCTTTTATCCTTAATTTGTATCACATTTAAAAAAATAAAAATAGGAAGAGTAGTAGGTTAGATGAGATTGCAGCAACTGCACAATCTTGGTGCTTTAGGGTAAGGGCACACGGGGAGATTCGGAGAGATTTAGTTGCCCGGTGACTAATCGCCTCTTCTGGGCGACAATCTCCTGAACTGCCTTCCCACCAGCTATAATGAAAAAATCGACAGCAGGATAGCACTCGCGGCACTTCATTTTCCGAAGTCGCCCAAAGTTTCCTTGTGAGGCAACTTCGGAAAATGAAGTGTCGCGAGTGCCATCCAGCTGGCAATTTTTCATTATAGCCAGCGGGAAGGCAGTTCGGCGAGATTGTCACTCAGAAGAAGAGGCGATTGGCCTTACCCTTAGGCCAGTGATCCCCAAACAGTGGATCATGAGCAAGTTCAACATGTTGTTTACCAGGCTCTTGGATGTTGCTCCTAGTGGCCTTAAAGGGGACTTGTCACCCTAAGAAATAATTCCAAATTATTTTCTATCATGTTAGTTGAGCAGGTAATATTTGATTGACAGCTCAGATATTTAAACACCTTTATAACAGGTCTGGATGCTTTAATGAAAAAAAGAATTTGGGTTCCATGTTTAATTTGTAAATTAATTTTATTTTGCAGCTTTTTATGTGTAGATGACAGGTCCACTGCTTTGAGGATCAATGTATTAATCAATCCTGTTTACCTGCCAAAGTGGTATAGCTAGAGTGGTTACAATCAGAATCAGCCCCTGGGACCTCAGTGACCACAAATAATTAAATCTTTTAGCATATAAGCAAACAATTACACAAGTGAGTAGATACACAATGCTAGAAGAAGGCACTGAGAAAAGATGGATAAAGAGGATGAAATAAAGCAATGAGATGGCTCACTGGGGACATATGGGTTTGGGGTCAGAAAAGATGGGTCTCTGTACCGAAGTCCTAAATACTTTTAGTACACTTTTTTTTTTCTTCAGGCTAGAACCCAAAGAAAAAAATATATATCATGGCCTAATTTTGTTGCATTTTGCATTCTACTTCATCCCCCTGTGTACTGGCCTGGAGGGATAAAAAGGATCACATAATAAGGACATGCATTGTGATGTACACACATAACAGTGAATAATCGCAAATTAAAAATGTTGTCACCACAGATCATACACTGTCTATTCAAACCTGCATTTGGTGCTTTATTATCATGCTTGCTGTATAACCTACCTAAGAAAAGAGTATCAAATCTTTCTTCTTTCTGTCCTTTCTTCTCCAATAGATTTCTAAACTCCACTTTTCCATTTTAGGCAGTCTGCATACAGAGCTTCTCTGAGTCTGCATATTTTTGCAGGCTGAGAGAAGTGGATCTTCTCTGTGCACCATCTTCATTGATTTGAATGGCTTCCGCTGCTCACACGCAGCAAAGGTCGGCCCAAATAGGGGAAGGCAGATGGTTCCAGCAAACCTCTGCTATGTGTGAGGGCATGCACGTGGAAACAATTCAAATCAATGAAGATGGGACACAAAAAGCATCTGCTACTCTCAGCCTACAGCTCTGTGTGCCCATGGCCTCACACAACCCTTTCACCTTTTAATATTCTCCATGTCTATTTCCATTCATACTCTGCTCTCAGTTTCCCTCATTTCATTTCTGCTCACCACTTCCATTGTACTGTCACTCTTATCTTCTACACTACCCTCTTCTCCCCATTTCTCCTTCTATATAGTCTCCACGCTTAATATTTTGTATTTGTCTAGCTCACTCTTACCTTGTTCTGCTATTTCTCTACCCTGTTTGCCTTATAAGTTCTGTCCTCTTCTACACCTTTTATTTTGGCTCAACATCTGCACCCTGTCCCACCCTCACCCAACCAAGTGTGGGCATCAGTTTAAGCACGAGTAACTAATTAAGAACTAATTATAAAAATTATTTTAATATATTACATTTTTTGTGTTTTCTGTGTTTTTTGTGTGTTTACTGAATGAACCCTCTGGAAAACAAGTATCTTTTGAAGATTACATATGAGCGAGTTTTTGTGTGAGTGGTTTCAGTGAAATAGCTAGGGAGTTTAATGTGAGAAAAGTAGCTCTTGTAAAGGTCCCCATAGACCCAACAATTCTTCTTGTCGAATGACCGATTTTAGGGAAGCCCGACCAATCCTTCGAAATTATTGTGCGGTTAGTGGGATTCGAACGTTCGTACATCTTACGATTTTTTGGCCGACATCTGTCAGGAAATTGATCGGCCAGGTCAAAAATCTTTGTTGGTCCCAGTACAATCTATCTATGTTTGCAGGGCCAAGCAGGCAGCTCCCCTTTGTTTTCCTGGCAAATTGGTCTTTTAGTTGATGGTAAATTCGTACGATTGTACGATCGTTCTGAGAAGATCGTGGTCTCATGATCAGGATCTGATCTTTTAAAAATCTCAACATCTATGGCCAGCTTAAGTGTGACGTCTTCCCATTCCACACATTCAGTTGCCTGCTCACTCTCTAAGTTGAAACTGCAAAGAAACAAGCTGCCACAATGGGATTGGTTTACAATTTGACAGAAATATCAATCTCCCTCCAGTGTCTAATCTACATGTTTGTGTATAGCAGTTTCAGTAAGGTAATGCAAGAGTCAGCAACTAAATGAGAAGAAAGGGGAAAACTCTAGATTAGGAATTAGGGATGCACCGAATCCAGGGTTCGGAATTTGGCCTTTTTCTGCAGGATTCGGATTCGGCCAAATCCTTCTGTCCGGCCAAACCCGAATCCTAATTTGCATATGCAAATTAGAAGCAGGGTGGGAAATCATGTGACATTTTGTCACAAAACAAGGAAGTAAGAAATGTTTTGCCCTACCCACCCCTAATTTGCATATGCAAATTAGGATTTGGTTCTGTATTCGGCCGCATCCTTCGTGAAGGATTCGGGGGTTCGGCCGAATCCAAAATAGTGGATTCAGTGCATCCCTATTAGGAATAGAGTGGATATGCCCTAACTACCAGCAGTCGAACGGTCCCAGTCTCAAATGTACTACAAAGATTATAAATCTGGTGCTTTATTTGCCCTTTCACATAAAATGTGTCACTCAAAATGTCAATGCAAAAAAGTTTCCAGCATTTAAATTGGAGGTATGTTATTGCTGTTCCACTATGATAATTCATTTTCCCCCTTTAAACTACCTTTTAAATGTTCTCAGTTTATGCTGCTGACAAAACCCTAATGTTTGATACTCAATATATCTGAAATGAAATAACCCTATACAGTCCTTTTAAATAGTCCTAGCATTTGTCCACATTTTATTAAATCATCAGCACATTCAGGGGTGTACAAAGTCAAAAAATGATCAAATGTCTGTTGTGTTCTCACTCCTAAAGTGAACTATTGTGTTCATTATGAATGTTCCATAAGAATCCCATTGTCACATGTTTGTCCATAGCTATCACCACTTCATTTGTCACAGGCCGCACAGTCAGCCAGGAAAGAAATTGTGATCACAGTTCTGTCTTGTACCTATTTATGTTTGTAAGAATATGCTTAGATTCTACAAGTAACAGCAAACCAAACCATGTTTTATTGTGAGGGGTGGTTTTCCCCTAGGCTATTAAATGCTAAAGGAATTGACCTATTTGGCATAATGCAAACAAGTTGTACTCACATAAGTGACACATCAACATGTCACCAAAAAGGAAATATAACAGTTTGGCCAGCTAAAAGCATTCAGTAATGGTTCTAACATGAACACATGCCGTTTGCTTCTAGCCTGTAGATAGATACCGTATGTCATATACTTTTGTCACCACAGGTAATGCCTGAACTAAGCTCAACAGGAAACTATATAGAGCACCTTACACTATTTGCTGTTGAGCAGTATACACCTTTGGCAACTTGCATGATTGTCTAATAAAGACCAAGGCCTTATATTATACATTTTACACTACTGAGTCTATGACTAGCAAAAATAAAAAAAGAAATTGAAAATAAACGCACTACAAACACTCTGATCGGATTTGCCGCTCATCCTATGAATAAAATATAGACGGTGAACAAGCTAAAGCACAGGTATTGCTCTCCTGATTCTCCTAGCTGCAGGATTTTGTTGTAGAATTATGTCTTGAATCAACACCTTCAGAAATAATGATTTACACATGCACAGATTACATTACACAAAACACATGTCCACATAGACACAGAGCAGCAAATCTTTCTTCAAAACAGAAATGCAAACCTTCTCGCCAACAGAATCCTCAGATTTCAATAGATTGTTCCATAACTTTATAATGAGCTCTGCATCAACTAAGGACACATCTTTGGCCCCAGTTGTACCTTTTAATCTGTCTCAGCCATTATTGCAGTGCACTGTACACTCTACCTGTAAGAATCTAGTTTTTACTCTCTCTTTCATGACCTTCAGTACTATGTACTACCATAACATTCTCTGTGCCTCCAAACCCTCATTTGAGAACATGAAAAGGTATTTGTGCTCATATGTACATACTTCACTCCTTGCAACATCCCCATGATTATGTATACCATACCATTCTGCTTCACTCCACTTGCTATGCACTGTTGTCTTTTCTACTAGCACTCTCTCGCTGACTAGAGTGTTTTTGTGATCCTTAAAGGGATACTGTCATGGGAAAAAAACATTTTTTTTCAAAATGAATCAGTTAATAGTGCTGCTCCAGCAGACCTCTGCACTGAAATTCATTTCTCAAAAGAGCAAACAGGTTTTTTTATATTCAATTTTGAAATCTGACAAGGGGCTAGACATTTTGTTAATTTCCCAGCTGCCCCTGGTCATGTGACTTGTGCCTGCACTTTAGGAGAGAAATGCTTTCTGGCAGGCTGCTGTTTTTCCTTCTCAATGTAACTGAAGGAGTCTCAGTGGGACATGGGTTTTTACTATTGATTGCTGTTCTTAGATCTACCAGGCAGCTGTTATTTTGTGTTAGGGAGCTGTTATCTGGTTACCTTCCCATTGTTCTTTTGTTTGGCTGCTGGGGGGGTAGGGAGGGGGTGATATCACTTCAACTTGCAGTACAGCAGTAAAGAGTGATTGACGTTTATCAGAAGTCACATGACTTGGGGCAGCCGGGAAATTGTATGTCTAGCCCCATGTCAGATTTCAAAATTGAATATAAAAAAACCTGTTTGCTCTAATGAGAAATGCATTTCAGTGCAGAATTCTGCTGGAGCAGCACCATTTACTGATTAATTTTGAAAAAAAATTTTTTTCCCATGACAGTATCCCTTTAAGTATTGCCTTTTTGTTCTTCGTGACTGCCAACTTGCAGATTGAGCAGCAGCGCACAGTCAGGGAGAGCAGTTAGGGGAATCAAAGTGTAGAGAATGGTTGTAGCCACCACAATGTCTTTATGTTAGAAATACAAATAAAAGTAATTTTTGGACCTCCAATTCTACAATTTCCTTGGCTAGTAGCCATTTCAGCACAGAATGACACCTCAAAAACAGCAGTGGCCTCACAGTTTGGCAAACACTAGTTGCAAAATGAAACTGGCTAATATTAAAACTTTGAGGTCAGATATAATTTTTACTGGAGTTTATGGTTCAGATGTGTTTGATACTCATCAGTTATTTGATCATTTATTCTTGCATATTGAGCAAAATCATATCTTAAGGGTGGTTTAACCTAATAAAATATATTTGTATTGAGGAACACTCACAACTAAAGATAATGGCTGAAAGACTGAGACAAGGAATTGACCACTAAATGCAACACCCTAAAGCAAGTTCTGAGAAAAATGTGCTTTAGGTACATTCACTTTAGAATTTTGAGATCAGTGTGGTTGGACTCACAAACCTTATGCTGATTTTTCCCTCTCCCAAGTCATTCTTATGTTCATATTATAGCATATCTTGTCAGGGCTATATAAATAAAGGATGATGATGATAAATACATTCTGAATTTTCTATGGGGAAGTTTTTAAACACTCTGCTTCGATTAAGGAAATGCAGCTAAGAAAAACATCTTAAAGTGGACCTGTCAACCAGACACAAAAATCTGTATAATAAAAGTCCTTTTCAAATTAAACATTAAATCCAATTTCTATTTTTTATTAAAGCATTCATAGCTGTTGTAAGCTCATTTAAAAATCTCAGCTGTCAATCAAATATTGTCTGCCCCTCCTCTATGCCAATGGCATAGAGGTGGGGCAGACAATTACTTTCACTTTCCATTCAGCACTTCCTAGATGTCACTGCTCTCCACACATTCCCCCGTTCTCTTTACCATTTAATTGTGTAGCCAGGGCATGGAAATGGACATCGGATCCCCCATTCTGGTGCACAAACAAGATTCTGAGATGATGTAAGGCTTGCCTTAATAACAGTGTCCACAAAATGGCTCCTGCCTGCTTGCTATAATTATGAATTCCCAGACTGAAGGAAACAAGATTCAAATAATTTATATAGTGTAATTAAAGTTCATTTTGCTTTACTAATGTGATAAAATAGGATTTTGAATAACTTTTTTGGGTGACGGGTCCCCTTTAAGAGTATGTCTCAAATTGTCATTTGTTGAATTAAATTGATTATCATATTATAATTACCATATTAGCAGAGTGCTACCTTTACAGTAATCAGCATCACATCAGCAGCGGGAACATTTGTTTTGTTGCTTAAACAGCAACAATTTTAAATAGCTACCAATAACTGCTTTTTCAATCTTTTATGTAAAATGCTTCCACATCTTCCAGTAAGTGTGAATAACATGGTACTGAAATGATTCAAATATCTAAGAATGGTCTCCTGTTATGTAGAAGCAGCGTTCAGAAAAACCCTTCTGAAGAAATGAATCAGGGTGATTTTATTACCACAGAGAACAAAAAAAAACCCTGCAAACACAAATATATGTAATTGTTTCTAGTGTGTCATGCCACCTGTACTGGCACTTTATGTAGGAATTAATGCAAATATGTGTCATAAGATGCAGTCCCTTAGGCCAAGTGACTAAGGTGCCCAGCATGATCCCTCACTCTGAGGTCCTAGCAGTAGCTTTCAGTAGAGCAAGAGCTATAGTTAGCAAAGTCACACGTGTATCGCTTGGTAAAGGTGCATTCAGGCTTCACCAGCAACTGTCATGGCTGGTTAGGTGTTAGCATTGCTGAAAGCATTCAAAAACATCTTTAAAAATATTTTGTCTATTTTGACATCCCCCTCTCCCCGTTAATGCTTTCCTCACAGGTCACCTAAACCTCAAAGCTACTTTGGCTTCATATATAGCATACAACCTATGCTACTGAACACAGATCAGGTTGTCTTTATATTTGATGGACAAGTTGGCCAACACCCGTAAAGTTAAAAGTCTAATGGAGGCCTTCAACATCAACACCCTAGCAGTCCTCATGATCTATGAAACTACTGATCACCCTTACAAAGGATCTATGCTATCTGCTAATTAAAAAATGGCTTTAAAAGGGAACCCGTCACCCAAAATTATTATTCAAAATCCTATTTTATCACATTAGTCAAACAGAATGAACTTTAATTACACTGTATAAATGATTTGAATCTTGTTTCCTTCAGTCTGGGAAATCATTATTACAGCAAGCAGGCAGGAGCCATTTTGTGGTCAGTGTTTATAAGGCAAGCCTTGTATCATCTCAGAATCTTGCCCTGGCTACACAATTAAACTGTGAAGAGAACGGGGGAATGTGTGGAGAGCAGTGACATCTAGCAGATGCTGAATGGAAAGTGAAAGTACTTGTCTGCCCCACCCCTGCCTAAAGTATAGGGGAGGGGCAGGCAATATATGATTGACAGCTGAGATTTTTAAAAGAGCTTACAACAGCTATGAATGCTTTAATAAAAAATTGAAATTGGATTTCATGTTTGATTTGAAAAGGACTTTTATTATACAGCTTTTTGTGTCTGGGTGACAGGTCCACTTTAAACACCAGTATAGCAGTAACTGATTATAGTAACATAACCAATGGCTTGGAGCCCTAGGGCAAAATTGTCCTCAAGCTTCCCTTGCACCTGCCTTCATCCTCACTGCCGAGAAGCATTCCATGGCCACAGTAGCTTCCCATCATAGAACTGCTGCTATGCTTCCCAAAGAGTGCCAATGGGATTAGACCATTGGGAAGCCCCCCCCCCAGCAGTTCTATGAATTGCCATCTAAAACCAAGCAAGATTTTATTTTTGTGAAAATCCACTTGTGGAAATAAACCTGGAGCCCGTATGTCTTTTCATCAAAACAACAACAGATGGTCAAAGGTTAAATAAAACTGCCACATAGATTCTAATATAGATTCTAATCATATAGGTGTGCATCACACATTTAGATACTCTTCTATATTTAAGTGATTATCAAAACAATAAAATAAAAACAGCGCTTAAGAATGAGATTTAGTTTTCCTTTAAGAAGCATTTTATTACAATATTTAACCCTGGGTTTATCCCTCCAGGGTTTTCAGTCATTCAATACACAGGTTCTGCTTAACTAAGACTAAGAGTGCTTTTGAATTTTCAGATTACAAAACCATTGTTCTTATGAATGTTTATGTGATTTCCTGAGCTACACTAATTTGTGACCTTATCATATGTGTTATCAAAATAAACCTGTTCTTGTCAAGATAACACTTCACAGAACAGCATATGCTGGGAACTAGTAGAATTACAATCTTGTTCTACAGAACACAGTGCTTTTATAGAAATTGACACTTATTACACTTTCCAAATGTCACAGCCAACGCACAGCAAATTGTTTCTAGATCAACCCCAAGTCGTATAATGCTTGCAATAAACTCATAACTCCCTGCCCAATCAGTCAGTACGAGGATCCAATTACAGGAAAAAAAAGCTGGATTTCTCTGTCAGACAAAATGTAACTGTTCGTCCTTTCATCACCAGAGATTGTCGAACTTGGCCTTTCAAATGGATTAAGTATAAAAATTCATCTTTCATGTTAGAAAAGGCTTGGGCTTGGACTAACTGAATTTTCTGTTCTAAATGAAAACTAGTATCCCATTGGAACATTTTTGGATAACCAGGGGTCATTTGGAATTCTCACAGATAGTTGGGTTGTAAAGTTTGAATCGGTGGAAGGAGAGCAAGTTCGGTCAAGATAGGGAAGGCAATGTGATGACGGGGGAAGTAAGTGCAATGACAAGGGTAAAGAAAAGTGAGCATAGTCAAGGCGGGTTGAGGAGAAAATACAATACAATAGCCTAGGGGCTCCTGTAAACCAGGGCCCCATTTTGTATAGAACTTTTTCGCCAAGTTGCCCAATTATTTTTTAGTTTAGGTTTAAGGGGTAACTCTTCCAATATGTATATCCTACTTCAAATATTTGCAGTTTGATGGAAAGCCTTATATCAGACATGTCCGACTTTACCTATAAGGGGTGGGATTTTAGTGAAGTTTTTTAGTCAGGATCTACAAGCTCTAAATGTTGCGATATGGTGTTAGCTGGAGATTTTTTTAGGAGTTTATTGGGGCCAGTAGCATACCTCCCAACATTTTGGAAACAGAAAGAGGGACAAAAAGATTTCCCTAGCATGGCGTAGCAAATTTTTTGACCATGCCCTTTTTTTAGCCACACCCCCTAATTACAATGTCCATTTTACAAAATTTGGCTGGTTATGAAAGTTTGAACACATTTCTGTGTTTTTTTTCCAGTTATTACAGGTGAATTGCCCTTTAAGCTGCAAATCACAGTTTCCCCAAGAGACCTGTTTATCTTAAATTGTTACAAATGCTTCTTTACTTATCTTAAATTATTCCAGAAGTATCTTAGTATATATTCTGGGCTCTCTGCCAAAAGCCAATTAAGTTAGAAACTTTGTATCTTTTTTGACTGTTCAGTGCTGGAGATCAAAGAGAAAGTCTGGACATTTCCATACAATCCCGGGACTGCGGGCTGAGCTGTCAAAATCAGGACTGTCCAGCAAAAAATGGAACACTTGGGAGGTATGCAGTAGTGGTAACAATAATCATCAGCAGCGACAGGGCAGCAATGCAGTGGAGGAGGCTGGGTGTGGGCACTTGGCTCATGTAGTGGGACCCAGTTACCTCAGTCTGACACTGTCTACCTGTTGTAGAGCTGATATAAATTGACATTTACCAGCAGGCTGCATAGCATGTATTTGTATGTATGTTATAGAGCATGGAATTACAATGGATTTAGATTTTTTTTACATAAGAAACATAAAACAACCAATTGCAAAAGTATATACCTCCTTTAAAGTGGAACACCTAGATCACACTAGTGCAGCTAATTCTTTTCCAGTCACATAATTAGTTAGTGTAGTCAGGGTAACTTCTGAGTCAGTACAGTATTCTGGCATAAACTTCACCGTGAAGACAAAAGAACACAACAAACAGCAGCACGAAAAGTTAACTAAAAGGGGAAGGATAAAAAAAAATGAACAAGTCACTGATTCCCTTGCAGTACAGTTAAATCAATCACTGAGAAATGGAAAAAAAATGGCACAGCTGTAAATCTGCCAAAAATAGACTATCCACCAACAATGAGCGATGGGGCAAAGATACTAGCGAGGAAGGCCATACAGAGAGTGTCAAAAAGAAAGACACTATTAATTTGTACTCACATTACTTATCTTTTAAAGTTTGCCAGAAGACATATGGTAGGCTCTGAAGTCTGAAGCTGAAATATGTTTCTGTGATCTAATGAGCTTTTTAGGGAGCTAGCACACGGGCAGATTGGGGGAGATTTAGTCGCCAGGCGACTAATCGCCTCTTCTGTGGGGTGACAATCTCCCTGAACTGCTTTCACATGTCGCCTGCGCTAAAGCACACACGGAGCTTTGATTTCCTTGTGAGGCAACTTCGGGCGAGTGCATTGGCGCTGGTGTTTTGTCATTATAGCAGACGGCAGGCATGGGGAAGGCAGTTCAGGGAGATTGTTGCCCCACAAAAGAGGCAATTAGTCGCCAGGCGAATAAAATCTCCCTGAATCTGCCTTTGTGCTTAAACCCTTCAGTCTAAACACCATGGGGTATATTTATCAAAAAGTGAAGTTAGAGATCACCACAGTGAAATACCACCACTCTCTGTTCATTTCTACTTATCAAAGGGTGAACTTTCACCCTTCAATAAATATGCCTTTAAAAATCCTATAGAAATGAATGGAGAGAGGTGGTATGTCACTCTAGCAGACTGTGGTTATGTCTAACTTCACTCTTTAATAAATATACCCCTATGTTTGGTGTAAGCCAAACAATGTGGCAGCATTATGTTGAAGGTATACTACTCTGTAGCAGGCCTTGGAAGGCTTGTGGGAGAAGAGGATATATAATAAATGCAGCAAAACATATGATATCCTGGAGTAATACCTTATGCATGCTGCAAGAAACTTGAGCCCTGGGGGAACGCTGTTCTTCCAGCGAGACAATGACCACAAACATAAAATTAAAACTACACAAGAATGGCTTAACAAAAAACAATGTTAATGTCCCAGAATGGCCGAATCAGAGTCTACATCTCAATCCTACAGAGACTTTGTGGCATGCAAACTGGGAAAATTGCAGTCATCCAGATGTGCAGAGCTGAGAACTATCTACACTGATTCAAAGGCTGTAATTGCTGCCCATGGTGCATATAATATAGACTAACTTGAAGGGGGGTGTATACTTGTCCAATTAGT
This sequence comes from Xenopus petersii, assembly GCA_038501925.1. Classification (NCBI taxonomy): domain Eukaryota; kingdom Metazoa; phylum Chordata; class Amphibia; order Anura; family Pipidae; genus Xenopus; species Xenopus petersii. Next base: position 148,832,146 of record CM076673.1, read on the forward strand.
TGTTTTTTTTTAACCGTAATTAAATATAAATCACTTTGCATAGATCTGTTTTTCCTTTTGACATAAGAGTCTGTTATCAACAAGGAAGCATGAAAATCTCCAAAAGGCTGAATAGTTCTTACAGTTATGAACATATAAATATAAGGAGGAATAAGCCTAAATTTTTTTTAAAAAAATGTCCTTGCCTTTAAAATTTCCTGCCATACTGAACAGCCAGACAGCCACGGAACTGTGATGTTTTCAAGATGATCAGCCAGTAATAGGGTTAATTATGCACTCTAATGCATCAAGTTACTCAGATCTGGCAGGTGTGATATTCTGTCTTGGCTTTTTGCCACTGTGTTGTTGGAAAATGATTACTTGTTCATTTAAGCTACAAGGATGGCTTTTCAGCAGACATAAGAATTGCAATTTTCCTTTAGTGACAAACCATTTCACTTTCTTACCAATAAACACACGACAATTGGTTAGATAAAAGAGCACTACATATTTAAATACATAGCAAGTCCTCATAGTTCAGCTGCCTAGGAATTGAATGCTATTTTTAATTCTAAGGTACACTGTAAATATATTTTACAGGTATAAAGTTAGAGATGACAACAGGGTTTCATGATTTTAATTGATTTACTCCAAGTAGGTACATAATTTGTTTTCAGTACAATGGCAAGAGTTTAGGGATGGCTTGCCACCCAGCCACAATCTAAGGAGCAATGGGAATGTGTACTACTGTATGTGTAATCCCCATTGCTCCGGCGCATGCATGTTCTTGCGAGGGTGTCGCGTGCTACGACCCTGCAACCTAGGGGCACCCAAGGCTGAAATCTGGGCCTGCTTTTTTATTGCCTTGCATATTGCAACATTTATATCTTGTCACACCTGTTGCCAATGAACAGTATAGATCACAAGGAAACCCAGATCGATCGGTCAGGTTAGAAAATTATCGTTCAAAGTGAAAACTATCCATTATCCAATTGTGTGCAGGACCAAGCAGGCAGCTACCCACAGTTTTCCTACCTTCAACTAGATGATATCTCTTGAAATGGTATTTTAAGTTGATGGACAAATCATACATTAAAGGATCGTTTCAAGATAAGCTTGGTCTTATGATAACGAAAAGTCACCTGAATGCTGCACTTTTTAGAGATTATTCATTATTTAATCAATCAGTCACTCCACCAGCTTTTATTTAAGATTTAACTGAATACCAAATCTTACACAAAATATTGAATTAATTTCCAAAAAATATAAATAATGCATCAAATGTAAATGGAATCCTGGATTTGGTACATTCTTTACACCCTCTCAGCAACTATAGCCCAATATATATTCTATAAGGCCATAAGACAAGTACATGGGTACAGGTATGGGACCTGTTATCCTCGGGACCTAGAGTTGTCGGGCTAACAGATCTTTCCGTAATTTGGATCATGTAAACATTAAATAAACCTAATAGGCTGGTTTTGCTTCCAATAAGGATTAATTATATCTTCGTTTGGATCAAGCACAAGCTACTGTTTTATTATTGCAGAGAAAAAGAAAATATTGTTTTAAAATTTGAATTATTTGATTATCATGGAGTCTCTGGGAGACGTCCTTTCCGCAATTCTGAGCTTTCTGGTTAACGGGTTTCATATACCTGTACTAATTTGCAAAACTCTGGATGAGTTGAAAAAGTAAAAAAGCAATATAAAGAAATTAGCAGGGAAAGGAAATCCACCTCTGAAGAAGCTCAGTGAAAAGCGACAGGTGTGACATTGCTTCCGTTGTCTCAGCAGAGTGAATGTATAGGTGGAACACACAGGAAAGGGAGACGCAGACAGATCCCATCTTTTTGTATTGCAAAGGTTCACCTCCATGATCTGCACTATAAAGCTGGCCATAGACACAAAGATCCGATCGTACGAATCACCTTACGATCGGACTTTCCCATCTCCCGACCCGCCACTAACAATTCCGATCGAATAAAGTACAAAAGAACAGATCAGCTGATGTTCGGCCCTTATAGCAATTGTACGAAAGTTATGTGGACCAAATCTAGTGACAGTCTCCCACTAAAAATCGTACGATCGGCAAAACATGCAGAGATATTACCCGCAGCCGACAGAAATCTTTTAATCTGTCCGATCGACCAAACTACCAATCTCCACCGAGATCTTCGTGTCTATGGCCAGCTTTAGACTGGATTGTTTGACTCAGAAGTGTGACTTATATAAGAGCAATAGTTTTAAAACCTTTTAAAATAAAAGCAAATTACACTATGGGTGCGGTCCCTGCTTTTTAATGTCTTTACAGAAAAAGGAATACCTTGGGGTTGATATTGATATGCTGTTTTGAAATCAGGAATCTTGTAAATTGCCAATCCCACCAAAGAGTGGAGAAAAGCCAACATACTGAGTTTTACTGATTGAAGAAAACACCATTGCACCTTATTTTAATTAATTTTACCTTTTGAAGCAAGCACTACAAGCACAAGTCGTTTGACTTGATTATAATTTTATTTTGGAGATAGCACTTTGTTGGAGATAGCACTTTGTATAAATCACTATAGCACTTTAGAACACACAAGAAAAACCTGTGCATAGACTTTCTATGGTTCGTGACACCCACAGATTAGTGCTGTCACACTTTGGTGACTGCACTAAATATTAACAATATTGCACTAGGTCCTATTATTAGCTTTTTTCATAGCATGTGGCGCTGATCTATAATTGTATCTTGACTTTTAAAATAAACACCTGATTCTTAAGTAATAATTAACCAATGTTTTTGCCGATCTTGGTGGTGTGACTTATCCCCTTGTATATGCAGAAGTTAGGCAATGGGGAGAAAGAAATTCTGTACTACTGTGCATGCCTGGTCTCTTTGTGATTTGTTTGCATACCATTTAGGATTAACTGTATTCATATAAATGTGAAAATGTGCAGTATCGCTTATTGCCAATCGTTCCAGTCTGACTACTATTCTCACAGCTGCTTAGCTCTGAAAATGTACTATATCCAGGGATTGAGTACACTCTTCATTGTAGTTTAAATTGCAATGAAAAGTATTTTTTTTAAAGACTTACATTGTTAAAGATAATTTTTTTCCAGAGTTCTGACATTTTAAAGGACTATGCAAAAAGAGGACAATCCCTTTAAATGCAAGAATTGTGTGCTAGTGTGTTTAAGTCCTTATCAGTGTTTCAGTAAAGTTCAAAGTATATTAGAAGACATCCCTATAGCTGCATTTGCTAACTGCAAAAAAAATATTTTGCTCATCACAAGTTGTTACTTTATTACCATATAGGTAGTTGGATTATAGGGTTGGTTAGGCATGGGTATGTACAGAGGTAGGTAAACGAACTTTACAACTCAAAGCATGGTTGGCATACATAAAAAGAAAACGAGACAAGTCGCTGTTACTTATAATTTGTTAAACTGGAACAGTAGAAGTGAAGGAATGTGTTACATTTAAACCATAAAACTGCAATAAACCACATTTCTGGTCCTGGGTCTGTGAAACCATGACATGATTATTTTGAAACTTCTTTTATGACATTTACTCCTTATAGATCAAGCAACATGCACAAAAGCAGATGTTAGTGAATGACTTCCTATTACAATCAAAGTGTATTTTATAAACATCTGGAGGACCACAGGATACCAGTTGTCATCATAGAGGCCATATTTGGCCAAAAAGTACAGAGCCATTATTTGTCAACTCAAAAACATGGTATTTAAACACTAATAGTACATGGTCTGTTATCCAGGGTTTTCTTGATAAGAGGGTTTTAAATGGAATTCATGTCTAGAGTTTACTTAAAGGAGAAGGAAAGGTTTTGTAACTTGGGGATGCCAAGTCAGACACCCTAAGTGATTGTATTTACTTACCAGGCTGGTGCTCCTATCAACAGAAAAACAGACAGTATTTTTTTCAAGTTCCGATTTTCACTCTGCACATAGGCAGCCGTGAAAAGAAATAAGAAGCAGGAATAGGATAGCTTGTTGGAAGAACCCCAAGCCGGTGCAATGTTTTGCTAACAGAAGCACCAGCCTGGTAACAGGTAAATAAATACAATAAGTTGGGGTGCCTCATTTTTAGCATCCCCAAGTAAAACAGGCTTTTTTTAAAACAATAAAAATCAGATTGTTTTCCTGCATTAGATAAGATCAAGTACATGGTTATAAGAGCAAAACAAAATAAGTCATAAATTGAGAACAATCTAATTAAACAATGCACTGTTGAAAAACCTGTATTGCTGGTTTTGGATCTTGGATAACAGATTTTCACATTATACATCCCACAACTGCATTTCAGATATTATCTATTATTTCCTGGAACCCTGTATACTTGAACATTAAAAAAACAAAACAATGCATGTGACAATTTACTAAATGCAACATGCTGGGCAACATGTTAAGACCTCCAGAAAATCTATGTGCACAGATTGGACAGGTAAAAATCAGTCATACTGCAGTGTAACTCAGAATATACTTTACTTCCAAGTACCATTTCAGTGTAAGGTACAAAATACTGCAGGTACTTTTGCATTCAATTTTGAATCACTCCTTAAGTAAGTTATACAAGTCCTATTTTCAGGAAGGCACAATCAGTTCCAGACATGTGAAACTAATAGTATTTATTATTACAGATGGGACCCTTTTTTTGTGGGCCTTTTTCTGAAGGTCACTATCATCATACTAAAGGTTTTTACAAGGTGTGACAGGTGGTTTCCATTATATTCCATGAAAAGTAGCACGGGCTGCTTTGCTCTATTCCAACAGCTGGCGTTAGCCTAATGTTGATCATAAATTTAAAGTTCCACTTCATACATTTAAATTGTTTACACTGTTAGATGAAGTCACCATATCTAGCCCGATTGACTGCCAACTTATAGAGACGAATCAGGTTGATATGACTGTTGGCATAGAGGCCAACAACTATCATATTGTGGGTCTACTGGCACTGCATCAATGTGCCAATGCAGTCCTAGCCCAACATGAATTTCAAACTTGCCATTTTCCTCCATTCTCACCTTACACTTACACATACTGTAACAGCAACAAGCTCATGCCTACCATTGGTCCACTGGGGAACAAAACAGCCTTGCTTCTTGTACACTGCTATGCAAGCAAAGCCCTTTGGCTCATGAACACCAAACTAAATGTATTCAGAGACTTGAGTGGGTGGGAGGAGCAGAACACAATCTTTATTGTGAGCAGATATGGGATAAAGTCCAAGAGCTGATGTTAATTGTAATTTCTGTCTTGTACCAACTCAGACTTAAAAACTTGATATGGATTACCTATATAAAAACTACCATTTTTTAAATATACAAATAGCACTAGAATTTGCATTCTGAGATTAGCGGACATATTTTTTTGCAGAAATTGATATATTTTTTAAGTCATTCTATTAGCTGCTCTGCTTCACTTATAACAAGGCCCGATTGTCATAGAACTGCACAACTGCAGTGCTCCCTTTTTAACCAGCTGTATGCTCATTGCTGCTTGTAACACCAAACTAGATTTGCATAGCAGCAGTCTCTGCTTCAGGCTAAATCAAAGCAACTTGTTTTTTTTATATTGGGTGAAAATATTGTTTTAGTTTTTTAGTGTAAAATTTATATTTTAGCAGTGCAAACTTCTGTCTAGTGCAGGGATCCTTAAATGATCAGTTGCAATTGAAAGGGAAGTAAATAATCTAATAATAAAAAAACATAAAATGACATGACCAATGCCCCGATTTACCATGTAAACGCAATTGGCTGATCCCGAACTGCAAGTCCCACACTTTTATTCACCAATCCATTTCAGTGTGGTAATTCGACTATTCATGCATATTGCCAAATTATACAGCTATCTGACCTATCACACATAAAATTAGCCAAAAGTTGGAGGTCAATGACAGACTGATGAGCAAGAAATGGATGCTTTGCCTCTACAACTTGCTAAATATGCTTTCTTCTTCCTATATATAGCACATACAACCAACAAATTAATAGCAAACTGGCTAACAGCTGGTATCCTGAATGCTAAATTATTTACATGGTATGATGCAGGGTTCTGTATAGGGTCCACGTTTATATCATCTCTTGTTTAATGATTTGGAAGAGATCACTGAAAGTCCCTTTACATATAACCTGCTTCTAGAGCATTTTAAATCTTGCTAGATTTAACATCTGGTACAAGGTAGCCCTGTACACAGCAAAGCATAATTATATCTTTACTAAAACTTGTGAAAGAACATCATAAAATGTTATCATTACCCTTGCTTCACTGAAAATGTATCAAAATGTTCTGCTGGTGCTCTACTCGTATAAATGTATGCATAAATGCTTTAAAAAAGGAGACCACTTTTAAAATATTTCAATGAAAGTACAGAATTGGATTAGTTTACAGTGCATCCAGTTTATTTACAGAGCAAATAATAATGTCAATAGCATAGGAGATATTTATTGAACAAAATACACTGTTGTCTAAAGTGTTGCTATGCACTAGGCCATATGATAAAGTAAAACAAATATCAGCCTGAGGACACCTCTCATTCCTATTTAAACAACAGCTACTTGAAGTAAGAAGACTGCTAGAAATTTGCCTTATATTTGTAAAGCTATGAATCTCCCCTGCCAGAGGGGGGTTGCCGCTGGGGCTTGGAGAGATGTGTGAGGGTCCCTGATGCAGAAGCATGGTGGGCCCTGGACCCTGAAGTCCGAAGCTGTCCATTTGTATGGCTAGGTCACCAAACATTGAAAACCTAAAAGAAGATGCCTTTATTCAAACACAAAAAGAATCTCTCACAACTATTAGTTGAGGTCTGACTGATGTCAGAACAACCAAGAAAAAAATTTTTTTAAAGAAAGAAAAAGAAACCCCACCAATAGTTATGATTCTAAAGTTGTCCAGAAAATTCTAAAACGTGATTTATTTCACTTGTTTGATAACAGTAATTCCTAAAGAATTGTAATAAAATTTTAAAGTGCCAGTGCCGCTATAAATTCATCCATAAATAGGAAAATTCATTATTTTAAGTAAAGTGCAGTGCAATAATTTAGAATATTAGACCCCAAGAAAAAATTAGATCAATTAAAAATATAAAAAATGACCAAAAATAGGTAGTGGGTTAAAAAATGCAGTCACAATCCAAAGAATTAGTTAATAGAAATTGGAAAGAATAGATGGTGGAGTTGTCCCATAAACTAACTGCCTGATTTTTTCTAGAGCCTGGGACACCACAAAGATAAGGCAGGACAGGGTAACCAGGGCTGTGGCCTTGGTATTTAGCTTGCCCTAAATGTTAACAAGAGGCTAGATAACCCTAAAAAGCCACAAACCGTCGGTCCCTTAGAAAGGAAGGAAGGTTGTAAGAGGTTGTATAGGATAAGAGAGGATTCGACCCCAAGCTTTCTTGCCCCCACTTCCGTTGAAAAAACCCAGCCAAACTATTATTGGTAGATCGATTTTACAAAAAGATTCAATTTGAGCACAAGAGGAATACTAAGAACGCCGGCGTACGTTTCGCTGAATAGCTTTGTCAAGGCGAAATGGCGAGCATACCCGGTGTGCGTGTAAAAATAGACTTCCGCAATGCGCATCACTGATCTCGCCTCTCGCGTGATTTGCGTCAGTTGATCTCGCCTCTCGCAAGGTTATAGTTAACACGCATGCGCCAAACTTAGTTCTCTTACTTATCGCCGGTATACTCCATCTTCACACTCCCATTCGAGTCAAAATGCGCATTGGAGTACTCCTACTGTGAAGTCTCTTGCGGGAGTACAAAGGTGGACTCTCTCAGCCATTATACTTGAATCTAATAATGGGTTAAAATTCCTAATATCGATTTCCACTATATAACAAATTAAAAGATATTTATTCATTTGTTTATTAAAACCATAAAAAAATAATTATCAATCTGTTGTCTAGTATCATGAATTGAAAGACAGATAAAAATGTTTTATAATTTATAAAACCCATTGGGGGAGAAACAATTTTTACCCCTTGTTACTAGGGTCATGTATATATCCCTATATTTAAATAAAAGCAGTATATAAAATATTTTCACTCATTCCCTTTGGAGCAATAGTGTCTAATTTGAATATCCAATAGCTCTCTATTTAAATATAGGGATATACAAGGGGTAAAAATAGTTTCTCCCCCAATGGGTTTTATAAATTATAAAACATTTTTATCTGTCTTTCAATTCATGATACTAGACAACAGATTGATAATTATTTTTTTATGGTTTTAATAAACAAATATCTTTTAATTTGTTATATAGTGGAAATCGATATTAGGAATTTTAACCCATTATTAGATTCAAGTATAATGGCTGAGAGAGTCCACCTTTGTACTCCCGCAAGAGACTTCACAGTAGGAGTACTCCAATGCGCATTTTGACTCGAATGGGAGTGTGAAGATGGAGTATACCGGCGATAAGTAAGAGAACTAAGTTCGGCGCATGCGTGTTAACTATAACCTCGCGAGAGGCGAGATCAACTGACGCAAATCACGCGAGAGGCGAGATCAGTGATGCGCATTGCGGAAGTCTATTTTTACACGCACACCGGGTATGCTCGCCATTTCGCCTTGACAAAGCTATTCAGCGAAACGTACGCCGGAGTTCTTAGTATTCCTCTTGTGCTCAAATTGAATCTTTTTGTAAAATCGATCTACCAATAATAGTTTGGCTGGGTTTTTTCAACGGAAGTGGGGGCAAGAAAGCTTGGGGTCGAATCCTCTCTTATCCTATACAACCTCTTACAACCTTCCTTCCTTTCTAAGGGACCGACGGTTTGTGGCTTTTTAGGGTTATCTAGCCTCTTGTTAACATTTAGGGCAAGCTAAATACCAAGGCCACAGCCCCGGTTACCCTGTCCTGCCTTATCTTTGTGGTGTCCCAGGCTCTAGAAAAAATCAGGCAGTTAGTTTATGGGACAACTCCACCATCTATTCTTTCCAATTTCTATTAACTAATTTTTTGGATTGTGACTGCATTTTTTAACCCACTACCTATTTTTGGTCATTTTTTATATTTTTAATTGATCTATTTTTTTCTTGGGGTCTAATATTCTAAATTATTGCACTGCACTTTACTTAAAATAATGAATTTTCCTATTTATGGATGAATTTATAGCGGCACTGGCACTTTAAAATTTTATTACAATTCTTTAGGAATTACTGTTATCAAACAAGTGAAATAAATCACGTTTTAGAATTTTCTGGACAACTTTAGAATCATAACTATTGGTGGGGTTTCTTTTTCTTTCTTTAAAAAATAGGTCACCAAACAATCAATGACTGATACTGCTACCCAAGTACTGGGTGAAATGGGGATGATATTACTGTTTGAACCACATGCTAATAATAGACAATTACAGGAAACTAAACACCCCTGTCAATTGCCTGTTGCAGTCTTCACCTGAACTTTTAAACCTGCCCTATGTATATTTAGCAGGGGAGCTGAGAGGGATGTTACCCCATACACCATTGGTCTGGAGTGGTTGGATCAGAGCTAATGAATCTAATAACTCGTGCAAAACTTTTCTTTTAAATTTTCCACGTTTTTAAACTTTTTTCATTCTCAGTTCAAGTCAGTTTATCAGACATTACATGAAACCAGCAACTATTCATGACATATAAACATGTGACATTATACAAAACCCTAATAATCAAGCTGTCTAAATATTTTAAAGTGATAAAACACAATTGCAACACTTGACATTGGATAAACCTGAAACAAAACAACAATTTATTTGTAGGCCACTATGACTCATTTCTTGTGACTTTTTTTTAAATCCCAGGTGACACATTTGTTACCTTAAAGGACAAGTAAGGATCAGCGAGTGACTTTAATTACTTACCTCTTAGGGGCAGATTTATCAAAATGTGAGTTTAGAACTTAATAAATAAAAGCTCACCCACATTCTGTTCATTCCTACAGGATTTTCAGAATTGTATTTATCAATGGGTGAAAGTTAGAATTCACCGTTTGATATATATGGTTCTAAAAATCCCATAGGAATGAATAGAAGATGGTTGAGTTTTTATTTATTAAGATCTAAACACACATTTCAATAAATCTGCCCCTTAGTCTAATGGTACACTGATAATTTTTTTTGCAGAAATGCTATGCATGCATTTTAGCACTGAAATATATGTTCACTGATCCCATGCTTATCAAGAAACACACATAAAAGGCACATAGGGCTGCAGATTGGCTTCTCTGCTGAAGTCTGCTTGCTAGCTGAAAAAATTATTGTTTGCCATGGATAAGGACTGTACAAGTGGCAAGCCTAAACATGTGAAGTAAAAGGAAAGTCGGTGTCCTGCCCTGAAGAAAACTAATCCAGTGCAGTTTTTTTAACTGGTCTCCATTAGGACTCTAATCTAAATGGGGAGATTCACCTTCACAAAAGCTATTCCGTCACACAATATATTGCCGTATTTTTTTACTATTTACACTTTGTCTAAATTGTACATTTTACAAATGAGATACCCATACCAATGTTTCCCAGTAGAAGCTTAGTAAGGCAGGGTCACAACCAATAAAACTGTTACACTTGAATACATTTTTTGTGATCATTTCCGCTTAGCATTCTTTAATTTCTAGCTAGTTCTATATTAAATTGTAACAGTTTTGTAACAACATGTACGTTACATTCAGGGAGGATAGTCAGTAGGGGTTACTGCTGCTAAGTAGAAATCACAGCAACTAATGTAGCAAGTTGAACTATTTAGAAAGTTCAAAACCAAAGTTATTTATTGTCTACTGGAAAACCTTACAGGGGAATAAAAGAAGATGTCTAAAAAAAAGAATATGTAATACAGAATGCAGCTGAACAAAAACGATTATTTTACACAGAAGTAATTGTAAAATGTTTAAAGCTATCCAAGCCAGTCAATCCTTAATGACTAATGGCACACCAGGAAGCTGATCCAAGAGGATAGTGGTTTTTGGCACAAAAATGCATATTTTTCTTGTTTTTGCACCAATATTTGCTCAATGTGTATGCATACAGGCCAACTTAGTGTACTTACAGCAAGAAGCAAATAGGAGTGGATACTGGGAGTACCCCTCAGCACTGTACTCTTATTATGTATACCACACACATTAGGTTTTCAATCAAAGTGACGTTGCTACTCTTGTAGTACTGCAGTTAAGGGTCAGTCTGTATTATAAACAGTTTCTAACATTTGTTCTTGCAGTTGTGTTGTATATAAATAATTTTTCAACCTAGCATTTTAACCTTTTCAGCTGCAATGAACATACTAGTGTTGAGAGTCAGTGCAAGAATTCACCTAATCCAAGTAGTTGTGTTCCACCCAGTTGTGTAACTAGTGTGCGCCGGGCCCCCTGCAAAAAAATCTTCAGAGGGGCCCAGCACACTCCGATCCCCATCCCCCCGCCCACTTTCAGTCCCACCCACTTCCCTCCCATGCCCTGCCCAAACTCCGCCCACTTCCATCTGACTTACTTCCACCTTCCACCGCAAGAGAGAGCGGCTGGGGAGGAGGTTTTTTTTATTACCTATAGAGGAAACAGACCCCACAGTTGGGCCCCCTGTTCCCCCTGCGACTGTGGGGTCTGCTTCCTCTATAGTTAAACCACTGCTTCCACCATAAGATAAGAATTTGCAATGAACTACTCACATACTGCATGGTTGATTTGTTTCCAATGAAAAACAAATCAGGTTGAGAAAGCACACATATTAACGATAGCAGAAAAAATATAAAGACATATCTTCCACTGTGGAATAGTTTTTTTTATATAATAGAGAGTATTTCCCTTTAAATAAAGACCATGATATTGTTGAGCTGTAGATATTTACTATGGTTTTTAAGCCTGAGCCTAAATATTTAAGAGCAGGCAAGCCATTGTTGTTATGTAATGTTGTACTTTATTAAACTGTCAAATTGTTACAACAAAAATTAATAAAACAATAAATAATGAAATAAAAAAATTTAAGAGCAGATAATACAAATGCAAGCCTCTGTTGATTGAGGAATAAATGTCTCTTTACAATAGAGTATTCCTGTTGTATGTTATCTGTGTGTATGACATACAAATAATATTTAAGAATTCTCTCTAGGCATCACAAAATGTATTGGTCAACAGATCAATACTTAACACCCAAAAATACAGTAAAAAGGGCTCTAGATACAATATTTTCTATACCATAATCTATCCAGGGTCACCTGTGTCCAAGGATTGCAAATAAATACTTCTTTTCTTCTTGTATAGTAGTTAATTTCCTGAGCTGTCCCCACCAGGAACACTACATCTACGCTTCATCGCACACAAGGCATATTGCCCGTTGGCGGTTTTCACATGGAAGAAAAACCTGATATTGCAGCCTTTCATTTGCATTAAAGGGGTTGGATCCCCCTTTAAATTCATTTTAGTATGATGTAGAGAGTGATATTTTGAGACAATTTGCAATTGGTTTTAATTTTTTATTAATTGTGGTTTTTGAGTTATTTAGTTTTTATTCAGCAGCTCTCCAGTTTGCAATTTGAATAAGAGACTTGAATATGAATAGGAGAGGCCTGGATAGAAAGATGAGTAATAATTAATTCAAAAGTAGCAATAATAATAGATTTATAGCCTTATAGAGTATGTGTTTTTTTTTTAGATAGGAAAAAGAGAGGAGTCACCTCGCACACCCTGGCCGTCCAAATCTCGTGACACCTGGTGCTCAATGAAGGAGGTATTGGCAGCCTCCACGACAATCGGAGAAAAGAAAATCACCGGCACAACAGAATATTTGTAGCAGGGAAACCCTTGCTCGTTTATTTGCGGATGCAACGTTTCGGGACGTAACCCCTTTGTCAAGCGTGCTTTTTTTTAGATAGGGTCAGTGACCCCCCAAGCTGGGAAGAGTAATAAGAAGAAGGCAAATAATGCATAAACTATAAAAAATAAATAATGAAGACCAATTGAAAAGTTGCTTAGAATTGGCTATTCTATAACATACTAAAAGTTAACTTAAAGGTGAACCACCCCTTAAATAAAATTTGTCTGTCACCAGGGTTCTATTAATACATAGGATACATGGCCATGCATGGGTGCTTCTAATATGCTTTGTGTGCCATGAGCCTATGGCTGTCAGACCAAGTATTTTTTAAGGTGCAGGAAAGGTTTTGTTTTTGAGTTTTTATGGAAAAAAAACTGTTTTATGGCACTCAGTGCCTGTTATCAGTGACAGGAATTGTATCCACCTGTCACTGCACACACAGACTAATTTTAACTGAAAGTGTTCACAAAGTAGCATGTGTCACAACTCACAACACAACTAGTGGGGTTTTGTTTGGATTGATGGGCTGCAAATGGCATAATTATAGTACATATCACCCAAACTGTCTTTAGAAATGTTTTAATTCCATCACTACCATGCTCGGATTACAATGCTACGAATGGGCGCCGACGGGTCGCAGGACCACATCAACTAGCCGAATTGGTCCTGGATTGTTAAAAAATCAGACTCAAACAGACATATCGATATCAGTGTTTCTATATGGACATGGGACTTTTATGTGACTTATAATATCATTATATTTCACATCAGAGAGTACATTATTCCCTGCAGAATAAAATAGCAAGATAGCTGATGCGAGTCACTCTTTGTGATTGCCGGATGCCAGGTTTCCCCTGGATTCCTGTACCAAGTGCATCTCCTATAACTTTTTTGTCTAGACATCCTAGTTGAGTACACTACTTGTAATTCCACCAAGTCTACTGGAAACTATCGATGTACACAGTCTAAATTTAGTTATTCTTCACATGGCAATTATTGACTGTGTAAGGTAAATTTTGGTTTACAATAGCTTTATACCAATGCAGGCCTGTACCTGCAGGGGATTTATATGGACCCTGTTCTATCCATTAACTGAATGGTCTTCTTTATTTGAGATGTTTTAATACAATCCAAATGTTGTTTAACTGACCCAAATGGGCAGTGCTGTTCTAATGCCTGCTGTACTGGTTTGTGACTAGAGATGAGCAAACCAGTTTTGATTCATTTTGCATAGATGTTCTGTTTGGCAACCTCCCCTCACACACTGGCAGCATGTCTAGCAACAAGCTGAGCAGCATTCTGCATAATGACTATGTTAGAAAATAAATAATTGGGTGCTGTAAGTAGACACTGACAGTGGCCGCTAACAAACTCACTGGTGCATGCCATAAATAGGCTTGGTGGCTGCAGATAAGAAAACCTGCTCTAAAAGGCTGTTATGTGCAATAAAAAAATGAAGTGTGATACCTACAATGAAAAGCATCCTATCCAATTCTAAAGCACACCTTTGTTGCAGGGGAGGGGTGTACCTGGGATCTCAATCACCTATTGAAGAGGGATCCATGACACTACCTCAAGCATTCTCTGCTTGCAATATTTATTATGGGTTCACTTACTGTTCACCTTCCAACACTTTTTTTCAGTCCAGTTAAGACTTTTTTCAAACACTTTCTATTTGTGACCGTTTTTCTACTATAAAAGTATAAAGTTTGATTTTTCACCTTCTTATGTCATTCTAGAGCAGCTGGGGGGTCACAGACTTTGTAAACTGTTCTAGAATGATACATTAGTTGATACATTTCTTATCTTTGTCACTGCTTGGTCTTTGCGTTTCATTAAAGGCAGCTGTTAAAATTGATACAATAGCTGCTAATAGTCCACAGATTCTGCTGAGAAATGTATCACTAAATGTAGCAAATTGTAACAGTTCCGAATCTTACTGAGCTGCCAGACTGAGACACCTGAGACAGGAACATTAAACTTACAATTAGGAGAATGGTAAAAAATAAAAAGAGACTGAAAAAAATGTCTGTATTTGTTGTGAACTCGACTGAATAAAGTGTTTGGAATGTGAACAACACACAGTGTTTGGTGTGATGCAATAATCGCACCAGGGGTATGACCCTGGTTTAACTCGCCTTGTTTGCCTGCTTGAATTGTTGGACTATTTGGAATGTGAACAACCCCTGTAATGAGAAAGATTAGGCAACACAGTAGCTGGGGCCACCCTTGTTTTGTACACTGTGAAAGCATATTATGTGTGTAATAATAAATGTATACAACCAGCTCTAATCCTTGCACTATAAATGACTGATCAAATAATAATTAGCACAGAACTGTTTATCTTCGAGCAATGCAATAGACTGCAAAGTAAAGTTGAACTGCAGCTCACCCGATGGAAAAGATGACCTGGGTGTAAAACCCCAGGTCCTTCACCTTCGGACTCCATCTATGCAATGTACAGTATGTGATGAAATGAAATAATATCAGCTTCTATAGCACTCCCTAAGGACGGCAGTTGGCTCAGTTGCCATAACCAAACAAACAAGCACACACTCCTGGAGCCAGCCAATTTAGAAAATGTATTCCATATTAATAAAAGTTACATGTCCTAACGCATTTCGAATCCACTGATATGTAATCATAGGCACCTATACAGCATACAGCATATTATGTGTGACTTATGTATGTAGTACATATTACAGGGCTGGTGGATGAGTGCATATTTAGCATTTGTTGTGACACACCATTCATTAGTCATGTTTTTATGTGTTTATGCTGAAAAATGCCCCATTGCATCCATGATGAAGAGCAGAAATGCACACTGGCACAGACAGAAATAACTCTGAAGAACAGGTGGGTACCTTGTGATCATAAGCAATTTCACTGCATACTGAACCCCATTTCTCCAATAAGCCCTAGGGCTCATGTTAACGCCAAGGCCACCTCAATTCATTTAAGCCAATCATAATCAGGACAATAGCATATGGAATGAATGCCAGCGTTTTGCCATCTGCATGATAAGCAGCTCAGTGGGCAGCTGGGAAAATTATGGGAACTGTCCCTCCACTTGTATGGAAATCTGATTCTGAAACTGCACTTACAGATCTACTGATTATTGCTTGGAGAAGTGGCTCTGTCATGTTGTTATTCATGTTATTAGCAAAATGCACAACTTCTAACCTCTTGGCCACATGACTCCTAGAAGCATAAAAAAGGCTTTTGATACACCATACTTGCTGTGTTTTTATGAAATAATATTAGTAAATTCAAAAGAATGTACGTGATATAATCAGTTTACAAACATTATTGGGCATTGTCAAAGGAAAAAAGTGTACTGACACACCTTTACTCCAATATTGCAAAGCATAAAAACCTATGTTGGGTTCGCAATACTTTCATCTTAGGGTAACAGTTTGGCCTCTTGCCAATGGCACTGCACATGTATTTTATTTACCAATCACATGTATAGCTCTGGGTAGAGGTATTAGCCTAAAATTCACTATAATCATATAGTTCAGCAGAAATAAAGACTCTATCCAATCACTTTCTATTTTCTGTGTGTGACTGTTTCCTAATATTGAAGTGTAAAGTTTCATTTTTCACCTTCTAAAGCAGCTCTGGGAGGTTGAGTCGCCGACTCTGTAAACTGTTCTAAATTCATACACTTAGTTGATACATTTCTTACCTGTGTTCCTGCTGAGCAAAATGTATGGGTTTCAATAAAGGCAGCTGTTAGAATTGAATTGTTGCTAATACTCCAGAGATGCTGCTGAAAAATGTATCAACTTAGTGTTGTACAATTGTTTAGAGTCTGTGCCTGAATCACTGAGCTGCTAGATACAGGACCATTAAATGTTAAACTTAGATTTTGGAAAAACTGTAAAAGATAAAAGATGAAAGGTAATTGAAAGAATCTAAAAACGATTGAACTGAAAGAAGTGTTTCGAAGGTGAACGACCACTTTAAAAAGAGTAGCTTTATGGGGATTTTATGGGACTTTATATTGTGCATACACTGTATCACCTGGCATGTGAATCTTACCTGTGATGTGGGTAATATGCCAGGCACACTCCCCAACCTCTTTTTACCCTTGAACAACATTTATTATTTATTATGAATAAGTTGGGAAGCAACACAAGCATGAAAAAGGTTCCCAGGGATGCACAATAAGGGCTGTAATTGGTTATTTGCTAGTCCCTTTGTGGACTGGCAACCAATAAGGTCTTTATGCCTCCAAAACTTGCTTCCAAGTCAAAAAAATCACAAACTGGGCATCTGCTTTGAGGCCACTGGGAGCATCATCAAAGGGGTTGGAGAGCAACATGTTGCTAGCAAATCACTGGTTGAGGATCACTCCTTTAAATAAAGATTTCAGTTCTACTGTGTGTTCCATATCATTCTATCCACATGATTGCAATCACATTACGTGACTCCAAATGGGCACATTTAAAGAAGCAATGCCCAACATGGCCAACCACCAACCATTGACCAACCACCTTGCTAAGCTGCTACCACGTGATGATTACATTACAGAAGACACAGGCACCTTGGCAGCCCTGGACTGGGATTCAAAATAGGCCCTGGCATTTCAAGTACACAGAGGTCCAAACAGCCTCCCACAGCCCACTGAATACTGTTTGTCTATGGCATCTTAAAGCAGCCCCTCTGGCATTTGCCAGAACCCACGGATTGCCAGTCCGGGCCTGCGGCATTCCTACAAATATATGTTCATGTCACTGGCAAGTATGGATGCACTGCAGACATAGAGGAATACTACAAGACATTTGGGGGATTCCCCTCAAAATTTAAACAGAAAGCTTACTTTGTAAATATCATTTCTCTTTAAAAAGAAAAAAAAAAGTCTATCAAGCACATCAGCCAATAGGGAGGACCTGACTGGCAGATGAAAAATATCTAAAAATTTAAATGGCAGATCAGAGAGCAAGACAATGTTTATAGGTTTATAGGAAAAACCATATATGATTAGTGGCTTCCCTGGTCACCCCCAATCCTGGGGAGCACTACCTCTTCCCTGGACACAGGATAAATAGCACAAAGAACTACAAGGAAATATGAACTTGGGCTGTTTAATGGTTTAAGCCATTTGTGTTCTTAACAACTTAATTTCTACAAACACAGACTGGCTTAAGTACACCCCGATCTGTGTCTAAAATACACTTTCTATCCCAAGCCAAATGCGAACACAAGACACACAGAGACTTTTATAAATCTGGGACTGTGACAGCTCAAGGTTCCAACTAAGGGATTTCCTCATCAGGCTGCACATTCCTGTTGCTTTTCCCTAGGATCAGAGATATCCAATCTGCGGCCTTCCAGCTGTTACTAAAGTGGAACTCCCAGCACCCCCCCAAAAACTAAGGACTGTGTGGGCTTGAAGTTGTATAGAGTCAATGGCCGGAGGGCCGCATACTGGTTGCCCCAATGTCCGCACAGACTACATCCAGGCTCTGTGTGTGTGACATGCGCCCAGATGTGCGCTGACAGTATATACGGTAATGCCCGCTGCTCCCCGTGCTCTGTGCTGCTACTCTGTGCATTACGTATTCGCTGGGATGTATTCATAGAAGTAAACATATGTGTGTTATTAATAATTATGCCCCCTTCCCCCCAGCCAGAAGCTACAACACCGTGTCTCGCCACCTTGTCTCCCGCCTGGCTCTAGCAACAACAAGGAAACGGGATTCAAAGGACAGACATAAAATCGGTACTTAACTGCACGGCGACGGATCCGGGCGGTCTCTATGGGGACGGGCTGACAGGAAAGCACGGAAGGATACCTCCGCTAGGCGTCGGGCTGATTCATATCACTCCGCTGCACCAGCCTTAGAAAGAAGTTCCAAACCCAGGCACAGGCAGCTCGATTCAGACGAGCCAAGGGGATTCCACACGAAAGGGTTCGTCACCTTCTGATAATTGGAGATACGTGAGAGAAAAAGTGTCGCGCGGAAAGTCTGAAATGAGAGGTGTAAACGTGTAGACTGCTGGTGTGACGAAGGGCACAAGTGACAAGAGAAAGTAGAAGGCATTCACCGGTGCCCAGGGAAAAGCGAGAATACAGGGAGCCCCGGGCAAGTGTAAATCAGGTTCATACAAAAACATGGTCTGTTACTAGCAATAATGACTTAGGGGGGTATTCCTTGTGCTTGCACGGTCCTTAGGGGAATGGGAGATAAGGAGATTAAATGTAGTTCACGCTTCTCATGTTTAAGAGCAGACAGGGAACTACAGTCCAGTGTGCCCAGCACAGGTATGAGCAAAGGGAAGGCACCTCTTAGTGAGCAGATCACGGTATCGGGGAGTGTGAAGCATAGCCTAGTAAGCAGAGCAGGAGTGAGCCACCGAGATGACGTTTTATTGCAAAGCACATCATGAACGAAAAGAAAAGTCCTTCCTTGTGCGCAAATCATGAAAGAGCAGGGTAGAGTACACTGAATGAGCAGAAAGTGGAAAGTACATGTCTGATGTAAGAGCAAAAGTCAGCAGTGAAGGGGAAGTACATGTCATGTTATCAGAAGGCATGTCTCATGGAAGTTCTCAGAATACATGTTTCATGGAAGTTATCAGAAGGCATGTCTCATGGAAGTTATCAGAAGACATGTCTCATGGAAGTTATCAGAAGGCATGTCTCATGGAAGTTATCAGAAGGCATGTCTCATGGAAGTTATCAGAAGGCATGTCTCATGGAAGTTATCAGAAGCATGCGACGTGTCGGATGTTCTAATGAAAAGGGAAGTGAAGGAGAAATCTGCGTTTTCATCCGACAGTCGGATCAATGTAGTTGTTACCTGCGATTTCTCCTTCACTTCCATTTTCATTAGAACATCCGACACGTTGCATTGCGACGTGTTGAATACAATCACTTTGTCTAGTCCTGCCCTAAGCCGGGAATTAAAAAATAAGCACCTGCTTGGAGGCCACTGGCAGCAACATCCAAGGGGTCGGAGAGCAACATGTTGCTCACGAGCCACTGCGACGTGTCGGCTACAATGGCTTTGTCTAGTCCTGCCCGTAAAGGAAAGCTTTAGTTGCTTAAAAACCAGATGTACTGCCAAACAGAGATTCATGTAGTCTGCAAGTCCACATATGAGCTACTCAATCATAACCCTTATTTGGAAGCCCCAGGAACTTTTTGCATGCTTGTGTTGCTCTCCAACATTATTTTACACTTGAATTTGGCTCACGGGTTAAAAAAGGTTGGGGACCCCTGGTTTAGATCAACAATGGAACACTTTCTAGTGTGCATTCCTGTGCAGAGAGTGAAGTTGTTGCCCTATTTATATAGGCATAAGTGTATGAGCGTGGAAGCCAGTCCAGTCCACAAAGTACATAAGTGAGCAGAGTGAGCGACAAAAGTGGACAAAAACAATTGTTCATTTCAAAGTGATGTATTTATTCAAACACACAGCAGCATATTTACAAAACTGTGGTAAATGCAGAACTAGAATACAATTGTCCGCTGGTGAACCTAAAACATAAAAAATAGACACAAATCATATCAACAAATACAGTACTTCAGTACAATAACCTTAATTCACATTAATAGGTGCAATGGATTGATGCTTGGTGCTAGGAAACATATGGGGATATATTAATCAAAGAGTGAAGTTAGAGATCATCACAGTCCTCTAGAGTGAAATTCTGCCTCTCTCCATTCATTTCTATGGGATTTGGAAAGGCAAATTTATCAAAGGATTAATTTTCACTTTCACGCATTGATAAATACTCTTTTAAAAATCACATAGAAATGAATGGAGAGTGGTGGGATTTCACTCTAGAGGACTGTGGAGAATTCTAACTTCACTCTTCGATAATTATACCCCATGGTGTGCTGCTTTTGTGCCTCGTGCTTACAAAAATATTAGTAAATGCCCATCAATATTGTGTGCAATTTGTGTCACAAAGAGCATTGTGTTTGCCAGAAAACAAATAGTTATGGTCAGATTAGCATGTGGTGTCCTGATATCTGATCTAGGATAGGCAGTTTGCACTACTTAAAATGAATTTAATTAGTGGTGAGTGAATTTTTGTCTCCAGGCATGGGTTCAACGTGAAATTCTGTAATTTTTTTTGTGAAACCGAGGCACAAATCTGCCATAAAAAATGTTGCAGCACCAAAAAAGTCACAAAGACAAAATTGTCTCAGAGACAAAATAGTCGCCATAAAAAAATGCCCATTGACTTTAATGCATCTGGACAAAGAATTATAAAGATTTGTGGCTGCCTCAAATAATTTTCTCTTGTAAGATTGAGTCATAAACTTAATCACATGTCATTTCCCATCTTTATATAATCTTAAGGGAAATCACATGCATGCATTACAAATGTCATTTCTTTACAAGATTTCAAGTCATATTAAATGTAGTGATAATTCTTGCTCCTATTTCAGTTAAAACCACTTCCGATATTTTCTCCAATGGTGGAGGAGATGGGACCACGGTGGATAAAAAGGTGTTGTAAAGATCAATCATCCAGACCTGTCCCATCCTACAGGTAAATCTTCCTACCTCCTTTCTGCAACTTTCCCTACATGGGGATCTCCTGTGCATACCTAATATTCTACGGTTATATATTTTTACTAGCGCAAGCAATGAGATATGGCTAGGAGTTCAGCTTGGAAGCAGATGAAAATATCTTCACTCATTGATTTCTAAAAACATTGCTGTTTATTTTTATAACAAGAAGGATACAATGACCACTATTATATGGCCAACATACAATTAGCCTTTACAGTACATCCCTTAATGTTTTGACAGCAAGTCAGCTTCTTCTGCCTGACCAAGGGGCAGTGTCAAGATAGCAGTCTAGCTAGTCAGCATGTGGAGGACTGAAAAGAACCATGGGTTATTTAGAAGTATAGCTTCAACAGAAAAAGAGGCAACCACCTGAACCTCTCATCTCAATGTGTAGGAAACATTATATTCAGCCAGAGATGGAACAGCTTGTAAAGGAAAAAAACATAAATTAATACAGGTCTTAATGAAGGGATGATTAGATGCATTGTAATAACTGTGAAATAGAGCCATGAAAGGATAGAAAATAGAGCATAATATTCAGAGTGTTTCTGGCCTCTGTCATTTAAGTGTTTATATTCTCCATCCTGCAGACTGTCAGTGATTGTTAATACCTCATATCTGTGATTACATTGCTTCATAATGTAACCCTTGGTGGATATGCCTCTCCAGCTGCCTATTTACTCAGACTGAGAAATACAGGGTTTGGTGCTTCAGTGCTGTTCAAGAGACTGACTGCTGTGTGAGTAATATTTTTCTTTACATTATTTGATTTTGGCCTTTTGTTTGTATGGAATTCATCTTTATTTTTTATTCCTTCCTTGTCCAATTGGCATGGAGCACTTGAGATTTCAGAGTTGCTCAAAAATAAGGGGTTTGAGAGTTACACTCTTTGCCAATATTTGAGGGCTATAATAATGCCTATGTGTCTGACTGAAATCTAAGGCATTTACCCCCATATGTATTAAAAGCCACCAAGTTTTCCTTTGTCCAGTAACCCATAGATTAGGTTTTTATGGGTTACTGAACCTGGGCAGTAAGTTAGTGCCTTTAGGACCTGTCTCCTAGACATGTGTAATGAAAGTCCTTTTCAAATTAAAAATGACATCCAAATTATTTTTTTTAATTAAAACATATATACCAATTGTAAACTCATTTAAAAAATCTCAACTGTCAATCATATATTGCCTGCCTCTCCTCTATGCTTTAGGCATACAGGCGGGGCAGGCAATTACTTTCATTTTCCATTCAGCACTTAATATGTGTCTCCTCACTCCCCACATTCCCCCTCTCTCATAACAATTTAAATGTGTGGCCTGTACATGGGGATGGGCATCAGGTCCCCCATTGTGGAGCACTAACAAGATTGTGACATGATGCAAGGCTTGCCTTGCTACAAAATGTTAACTGCCTGCTTGTATATAGTGTAAGTAAAGTTTGTTTTGCTTAACTAACATGATAAAATAGGATTTCAAATTATTTCTTAGGGTGACAGGTCCCCTTTAAATATATATGGAAGTAGCTGCATGAGGCCACATTTTCGATTTGTAGTTTTGTGCTTTCTGTACTTTTGGTAGTGTCTAAGAGGGGAATAATAATCAGCAAAGAAGCTGGCAGAGGTATGTTTTACCTAGTACTCCATAAATTTCCCAGATTTAGAGTAGGAACCATGTGCTAGTGTCTTGAATTGGGTTGGGTACCTGCAGGTTATAAGCGGATAACAGAGTATTTTGCGGGTAGGACTTGCAGGTTCAGTTATGGATGTGAGTCAGCAGGTAATGTTGCGTCTATTCCTTTTTTTAAAAAATTTTTTTCTTTCCCCAAATTTAGATGATGTAAATGTTGCAGTAATTGTATTTCTGGTCTGTGGCAACCACACTTCCCGTTTCATGGTAGCCAGGGAGTAGGGTCAAGATGAGCTGTCAGTTTGGATTAAGTAGTGGGTCCAAGCGGGTAAAATTGTGGCTTGCAGATCATGGTGTGCTAGACTCTACCATGTGCAATAGAATCTGTGTTATAATATACTAGCAAGATATTTATACATTTATTTAATTGAATCAGGGATTTCATTATTTGAATTTGCAACCTGATGGGCTAGGGCACACACTTTCACTGAAACATTTAGGGGGTTATTTATCAAAATCTGAAATTTTCAGATATCCATAATGGCAGGAAGCGAGACCCCAATGATCTTTTCCGCTGTCCTCACCACCCGCTGCAGGATCTTGCAATCTGATACAGAGCAGTTTCCATGGTCATGTGACTTGTGCCTGCACTTTAGGAGAGAAATGCTTTCTGGCAGGCTGCTGTTTTTCCTTCTCAATGTAACTGAATGTGTCTCAGTGAGACATGGGTTTTACTATTGACTGTTGTTCTTAGATCTACCAGGCAGCTGTTATCTTGTGTTAGGGAGCTGCTATCTGGTTACCTTCCCATTGTTCTTTTGTTTGGCTGCTGGGGGGGGGGAGGGAGGGGGTGATATCACTCCAATTTTCAGTACAGCAGTAAAGAGTGATTGAAGTTTATCAGGGCACAAGTCACATGACTTGGGGCAGCTGGGAAATTGACAATATGTCTAGCCCCATGTCAGATTTCAAAATTGAATATAAAAACATCTTTTTGCTCTTTTGAGAAATGGATTTCATTGCAGAATTCTACTGGAGCAGCACTATTAACGAATTCATTTTGAAAATTTTTTTTCCCATGACAGTATCCCTTTAAAGACTCCAGTCTAATTAAGGGAGTCACAAGTGAAAATTAGCTGCATTTCTGCCATTACTTACCACAGCCCAAAAGATGCCTCCGGCATCCTAATAACTCTTGTAAATAAAATATAACGAATCACTGTCCATTTTTATTAACACAATTGTAGGATAAATGGTATCAAAGCCTTTCAGTTAAACAAACCATTTAGAGGACCCCCCCACCTTCATCACTGAGATCTTGTCATAATCTTTTGTTTAAACGTACTTAAGGGCACTCAATTATGAACCTTCATGTGATTTTATAAAATATTCAGAACATAAAGCAAGCTGGGTGGTAAATCTATTATACTGACTAGAAATCCTCCTCTGTGCTACATGTGTGAATATTTAGTGGGTTTTTCTACAACAATGTGGTTTGCCTGAAACTCATACTAAAAGATACCTCTTCTAGTGAAAGAAGCAGCCCACAGTTACTAGAGCTCACCCCTGAAAGGGACCAAAATGCTGAACCATCAATAAAAGCCTTCCTACTGCATAGTCACAGTCCTGATATCATACTGCAGTTTATAATACACAAATAGATATCCATGCTGTACTTTGGTTACATGACTTATTCTATACAACACACACACAACCCGTGAAAAAAAGACTGTCAGCTTCCAGCAGTGTATGGGAATTACTTTAGTCTCCAAGCTAGGATGCACCGTAATTGTGTGAGGTGGCCTTGTTGTATTACACTAACAATAACTATGACTTGGCATGACTGGGAAATGCAAATGTATAATAGCGTTCAACGCCATAGTTACAGTTGCATTTTATCAATGCAAAGATTACCTCTTAATCAGTTTCTAACAAGTGGTATCACTGGATATTGGAGCACTGTAGGGGAGAATACAAAGTTTGGAACACTGGGGGGTCTATTTATCATGCTATGCAGAAAGTGGAGTGAAGCATTATTGGTGATATTGCTAATATCAACCAATAAGCAATTCGATTTTAACAGTTAGAAAACAAAAGCAAAGATCTGATTGGTTGTTATAAGCAACATCACCAGTAATGCTTCACTCATCAATTTGCACAGCATGATAAATAGTCCCCTTGTAGTTTATTTTATTATGTTTTATGCAGCAGCATCTCAATGAAAGTCAGGCTATCCCTTGAACTAAATAGTTTATGTGCCCTTCCAAATGAACTGTTAGCTTTTAAGCCACTGAAAAGTAAACCTCAAAGTAATTTAATTCATAAGTCATCACAGTGGGGGGATGCATCACAAATACTTTTCTTCTTAATAGTAACTTAATGTAGCAACACTGCATTTTGCACAGGAAAACTGGCAGTTCAGCTTAGTTCTATGGTTTCTATGGATTTTCAGAATGTATCACTTATCACTGGAAACCAAAGGCGTTTAACTTAAACGAGTCATTGCTGCCTGCACATACTGTAGTTGAGTGGAGCAGATCATGCCGTTTCTTTGCAGTGCTTTTAATACTTGTCTCTCCCTCTGTTAACAGCACATTGATTTCCAGCTGACTAACTGCTAAATGAACCGATCTGAAAATAAGCATGCTTTCCTTTAAATTTTAACTGTCAGCTTCCATTACTTTGCTTACACTTGTGCGTTTCATCCCAGCCATGTGAGAAGAATGTGAAAAGCAGAACACTAGGCTTACTGTAGCTATTTTCAGATCAGATCAGACTTAATATATAAAATCCAGTGGCCTTGCAAAATAGCACTACCATATGTTTATTATTATTATTCATTGATTATATTATTATATATGATTATTATGATTGTACGCTTTGTATCTTGAATCTGGATACATTAAATTACATTTGTTAAACATACAAAACAGATATAGAAACTGGAAAGTAGTAGAGAATTTACAGTAATGATAGATGCTATGGATGGATATATATATATATATATATATATATATATATATATATATATATATAATCCTCCTCGGACTGGAGCACTCATACAACAAAGGCCAACTGCCTGGGTGCAGGTTAAGAAAAATGTGTACAAACGAGTATTGGAAAAACCGCACACACAGGACTTGTATGAATGAAAAAACAAAATGTTATTACGACGTTTCGGCTCTGATACTAGAGCCTTCCTCAGGCTCTAGTATCAGAGCCGAAACGTCGTAGCAAAATTTTGTTTTTTCATTCACACAAGTCCTGTGTGTGCGGTTTTTCCAATACTCGTTATATATATATATATATATATGTATTTATATAGTGCCAACATATTGTGTAGCACTGTATATAAATGTATATATTGGTTATATTTCAATTTTTAATGGGTGAATATTGAGAAACTGTGAGTGGCAGCAAGGTTTCTGTACTCCCCAGCTGTAGTTACATGTTCATTGACAACCCATTGACTGATGTGGCCTGTTCTCTCAAAGTTCATTACCAAAAAGATTTAATTGTTCACCTGAAAACTGAATGGGAAGTCAATGGTCTCTCAAGGAGCATTTCTTCGAGGGTAAACTACTATACTCTGCATGAGAACTCCTAATTCAAGTACTACAGCACCAATCTGGATGACCAGAAGATAATAAACTCAGGAATGCATTTAGGTGAGATATAACCATCAGATTCAACATAAATTCGGCCAGACATCATGTTTGGAGCACTTTCAATGTGGTACAGGACATTTAGGTTCAGTTGAAATGCATAATGTAGTTAATGATATTCTAAGACAATTTACAGTTGACATTATTTCCTATGCTTTGTGTTTTTTTTGCTGTGCTGTTTTGAATTTAAGCAGTTATGTGGTTTTTAGGTTCCAAGTAATCCTAGCTCCTTGGCAGACCAAAGATGGTGACATTTTCCACATTTATCAGGAACCTGTTTTTATTGAATCACTGTCGTCTTAAAGGTGACTCTTTTTTCCACATTTTCTTCAGTTTTTCTACTACAAGGCTATATTTCTTCCTAAAAAAAGGCAAAACAATAATAAAAATAAAAGGGTAAGCAAAACAAAGAAAAAAGAAAAGCAAAAAAGAAAACAATTGAGGGAAAAATCAGAAAGAAAAAGGAAGAAGGTCTTTTTTTTATCAGAACATCAGTTTTATTTCATAATGTATCTTGTGTTATATATACTGGCAACTTTAATCAGCCATCTTCTTATGATTGTTGTGGGGGTAGTCTCTATGCCTAAAAGAGATTATACATATTAGAATACAGTGAATTTTTAAAGTCAATCCCTCTGTTATTAAGAGACAGTCATACATACCCAAGGTCCTCAGAGGTAGTGTTGCCATGTAGACGAGCTGAGCAAGTCACTATATTAAAAGTCTAGCTGTTCTGTAGGAAACAGGACAGATTCAATAAATCATTAAGGCCATGTGGAGTAATAGTATTCAAGCGAAAAATCCCCTCTGCTTCCCTTCTCAATAATAATGTGTTTTTATCAATCCCCTCCAATTGCATTTGTAATTTGATCTATACCCATAATACTTGCTCTGTATTTGCATGGGTTTGTGCTTCCCTCCCTTCTCCAGCTCAGCCCCCCCTGGGAATGAGGGCTGTTGACTTTGGCTGTCAGCTTCTTGCAGTCAGAGCCTTTGTACAATTCTCTTGTAGAGGAGAGCAAGCTCCCGCTCCCCTTCTAGCCTTGCTGACATTAGTAAACCTATCCGATCAGTAAGTGCAGGAGTCTCTAATCCCTTCCTGGTACCAGATATCCAAAAGGCTCAGCTGCCGCCTTGAAATATTAGGCACTTGTGTTTGGATTGGAAGCAATACAGCAGTCTGGGGAGGTGTGTAATGCACTTCCACATAAGAACAGAAATGCTTAGAATTTAGCACTATCGGTGTACACTGCACTAAACAATTTACTTATGACAAATAATTTACTAACGAGCAGCGTGTTAATATGTAAAATAGACGTACTTGCTGCTGTGTGTATTTACCGTCTGCTGATTCCGTTCTGGCACTTAATTGCATCCTAACCTGACATCTCTGCTCACATTTGTTCCTAATTGCCTTTTAAATTATGTTACTAACGTGACTTTGTTGTTACAGGGAACATGGATTGCCTTTAATGAGAAGACTGAATATTTTAGGCAAGGCCTATCGTAAAGTAATGGCTCTAATGCAGCATTGATGGAGCTGATAAATCAACAACTCTTACTATCTCCCGTTTCAAAAAATAATTTTTGTGGTCTTCTTACTATTGGTACAAAAAAGGACCTTCTGCTTTGCATCATTAACATAATTGCTATTTTAGAGTATGTTTAGTCTTTATAGTAAAGAGAAACAGCCATTTATGAAACATGAAAAAAATCATTAAATAGCTGTGGTTGTATTACAAACACAACTCTGATACTAGCAGTGACAGTTCAGCTGTTGATGGATATAATTTTTGCTGTGCATATTCTTTTTCCTGGCCCTCAGCTTGTACCGTTTGTAAATAGAATACAAAGTATCTTTACTGAACTCAGTCATTTCTATATATACGTTTTACCTGTCACTTGCTTTACATGGTTAAAACTCCCAAATGGTAGCCCTTTTTTATTGTACAGCACAGGGACTACAAGACAGAAGTTATGATGATAGAAGTTACAACATGAAGCTGGCCAAGGAAAATAAGAAAGGTGATCATACATTGATTAACAAACTTGCTTGAATTTTGAAAATACACTTCCCATTGACTTCTGTCACATCTGGATATGCTTTAGGAGGTGAGAGCTTTATGTTTAAGATTTCTTTTTGCTACTGTATATCTTAAAATTTTGCATCTGAAAAACACAATCACATTTTTTCTCAATTTCTTATGTGGTTTTCAGAAAATAAACCAATTGCATTTTTTTCTGGAACAATTTATTTTTTTTTGCAAACAATTATCTAAATTATTCCTTCATATAAATTATACCCTCAGGGTCATTATTATAAATCACGCATCATGCAAACATTTAGGTAACACCGAACACAGTCACTGCCACGATAAAACAAGGTGTTAACTTTTATAAATCATTATAGATCACTTTTCAGTAGATTATGCCAGGATTGCTGCGTGGGTCTTTTTGGCTCAAATGATAATTATGTATTAATTAAAACAATGAATGGGCAATTGTTTCCAAGTGCATGAAAAACTCTTACGGGTAAATTAACATCACAAATTTAAAATTTTCTTTTTGTTTTTTCACAATCAATTTATAAAATAAGATGTATAAGATAACAATTCTAATACTGACTAAACTATTGTAGTTCTATAAAAATGTAAATCTCTCTCTCAGGGAGCAGCTTATCTCATACAAATGATGTGAGTTTTATCTACTCCCTTTCTCTTCATAGCCAAGTTTTATGACTGAGCTTATAAACAGAGAAGCAAATGTCATAGCTTGATTAATATGGGAATGTGAAGTAGCAAAGAGGGAGAGATAAGAAAACCAAATAAACTCCAAACAATCACGACCACAGTACTGAAAGCATTATTTTATGGAAAAAAGCAAAATTATGAGATATAAAAGTACAGCAAATGAAATAATGGTGACCCTTTTAAATTATGAAAACAAATCGCATAGCTTCCATATAGCATCAAAAGGCTCCATTACTCCTACATATTTCTGATAACTCCTTTTTATGTTTACTGCTCTCTCATTTGGCTGTAAGCCTGCAGGCAAGGACTTTGAACGCTTCTGTCTACATTTATTATTTACTAACTCTTGTAAGTGTAACATAATTGGCAATGTACTTTGTGTACTTTATATCCAAATTAATAAGGGCCAACCCCGACAGGCCACCATAGTGCTTACTGAATAAAAATAAGTACAAAAATGCTCTGACTTTTGAGGTTTGATTATGAATGGTCCTCCCTGAAGTGGTTATGGATTCAATGAATAAACCTTACTGGCAGTAAAATTGCACAGTTTGTACATAACTCTGTAAACAAATCTTCAAGGGCAATCTTTGTCGGTACTCCCCTGCTGATATGTAACTCCAGATGTGTATTATCTGCAGGTTTGTTAGGTTTGTTATACACAACAATGTGGATCTCTGTGAATCAGCAAACAGCGCTCAAAACATCCTTCTGAATAGAGTCATATGTAAGAATTAGCAGTGCTGAGTATTTTCAGCAGTGCGGAGCTGACATTTCAGATCTGCCTCTCCTACTGTGTTAGTTGCATCAGGGAGTCTTTGTATTCGATACAGTGTTAAACAACGGTATCATATTATCAGCATGCTTGTCAAACAATGCACTGAAAGGGCTACATTATTTTTGTCCGGAAACACTTTTGCATGTTTATGTTTTACTTTTTTTTTATGTTCAAATTTTTTTTTTGAATGCTTTTTCATTATTAAATCCATTATCACAGCTTTATTCTTACATTTAAACTCTGCAGAGACTATTTTCTATTTATTGAATTTAAGGTATTATAATAAAGCAGAATAAAACAATAAACAGAATTCACAACCTGATCCATTGACCTCCCAGCAGTATTCTAGCAACGAGCTTTAGGCATGAATGCTAATTTTCACATTGATAAATGGAAGAGCAAACATATTTTTGGATTTCTTGCAGATGTAAATCTAGCGTACAAATTGTTACCTTCTAGCTGTAACTGCAGCTCTCATGATTGGCTGTCTGATGGAAACTAAACTTCATTAACTGTATAATTGCTAATAAAACATACACATACTGGTCTAGTTTAATTCTTTTCAATATATTTCTAAGTAAATAGGAGCTGTTGTTTTGAATAGAGCCTGGCAAATTGAGGAGAACTTTGGCTGTGTTAGGTGAGTAGTAGTAGAGTAGTTTGTGAATTCCTCCAATAGTATGCTATTAAACCACAGAATTTTGCTTCTGTAGATCCACCACCTCCTGGTAACTTTTGCATCTGACCTTCAAAGCTAAACATCCAATTACATTTTTCCTGATATTTAAGGACCATTTTCATTACATGAAAAACACTAAAATGATTCTTGTCAGTAATAATTTTATGCAGACAGTCATGTCTTAAAATCTCACGATTGAAACTATGCTTAATTTTTACACCTTGGAGGTACACATTAGTCATTATCTATTGAAGATATCTTATCTGAGCCAAGCAATCTAAAAGCATCCAAGCAATTCAGGTTAAAAACAAAAGAACAATTTAGACCATGCACTCAATCTGCCCTGTCCATGCCCATTTATGCCTGACATCCCCTGATCTGCTAGTAACCTTGCTTATTTTCTTGTCTCTTTTGAAGCCCACAGGTTGGAACTGTTCCATTGAAATTAGAGCAACTGGGTTGTATGCTCATTCAATCACATACAAATATGTTGAGAATGGATATTTAGCATACCTTTACTGTATATGCTGCACTATATAAATGGATAATAAACCTTACTACAAAAGGACATGTTTTTCCCGTAAAGCACAGAATACTTTGCAGTTTTTTTGTTCTTTTTTTATAGGTGAAAGACCTTGCATTTATCCAAGCGGATCATGCTCTCTGAGGTCACAGAAGCAATAATATTCACTAGCCGAAAGAAGATAAATGTATTTTCAAGAGTTTGTACAAATAAAGGCTCTGGAACAAGACACTTTTATTTTACATTTTAATTTCATGTCTACTGTACAATGTTAACTACAATTGGTTTGTACTTGGCTAGAAAACTTGGGTTGTCAGTGGGCTCTACCAGACACAAAATTATAGCTAGAACAACTACAGCAAAAATGTGCACAATGTATTTAAACTAAAGGCTGCTCATGGAACTCAAACACAGTTTGTGATAATTAGGGAAGGAAGGATGGTGTTGGTGCAGATGGAGAAGTGTAACTGAGGGTAGGTTATACTGCTATGTTCAGCATGTCAACATGTATTTATATAGCGCCAACATATTGCGTAGCACTGTAGAGTAAATGTGATTATACAACTAAATCACATGAATTATATACATAGAACATATGGAGTTACATACATCACAATCAATACAGGTACAAGAAGGTGAGGAAGGCCCTATGCATAGGCATGCATTCTAAAGGGAAGGGAGTAATACAGAAGGTGTGGGAGTGGGCAAGATCGAATTAAGTGGGTGAGAAATGTGGTACTGTATGTGGTGTTGCGTTTGGTAGTTAAGCAGAGTGAGGGTAAGCTTCTCGAAAGAAGTGCGTTTTCAGAGATTTCTTGAAAGCAGAAAGGTTGGGAGAAAGTCGGACAGACCGTGTGTAATGGATTCCAACTCACCTTCCCAAGATGGCGTCCAAGATGGCGACCTCCTGTCTCACCGCATGGTTCCTGATGGGCGCAGCTCCATGGTGTCATCGTCTTCCTGCTCCCGGATTGGCCGCCGGCGACGGAGTGGACGCCGGCGTCAGAATGGGCGTCGGCGTCAGGACGTCAGCGTGGGGACGCTGGCGTCTGCGTCTGACGCAAGCACGTCGGCATCTGACGCCAGTGCGTCAATTTTGGCGCCAAACTCAGAGACTATTTAAACCTTTCTCCCCTTCCAGTCCCTGCCCAACTATAGGTTCCTGTTCGTCAGTTCCTGGGTGTGATATACTGCTTTTGACTATTGTGTACCGACTCTTGCCTGTTATTACGATTCCTGTTGTCTGCTGCCTGGTCTGATCTTTTGCCTGTACCTTGACGATTCTTTTGATAAACCCTCTTGTACCTCGAACTTGGTTTGGTCTTCTCTTTGGTCTACACTATTACTGCGCCTTCGGGCCCTTACACCGTGGGAGAGAGTTCCAGAGGAGTGGTGCAGCCCTTGCAAAGTCTTGAATGCGAGCATGTGAGAAGGTAATGAGAGAAGAATTGAGTAGCAGGTCAGTAGAGGAGCGTAGTAAGCGATTGGGTAAGTATATAGAGATAAGTTCAGAGATGTAGGGTGGGGCAGAGTTATGAAGTGCTTTGAAAGTCTGTGTCATTAATTTGAATTTGATTCTGAAAGGTAACGGAAGCCAGTGCAGGGATTGACAGAATGGCGAGGCAGAGGTGGAGCGGTTGCTGAGGTGTATGAGCCTCGCAGCAGTGTTCATTATGGACTGGAGAGGTGACAGTCTCTGGAGGAGCATGAGAATCTCTGGCAGAAACAATTTAGCTCTTCAATATACTGACTACTAGGATTCACAAAAGCACCTTTAATATGTCAGCATCATTAGCATAACACTACTGTTACAACTGTATTATGCTGCTTAATTTACTTAATATAAATGCAATTTATGGCAGATAAGGCTCTTTTGACCAAAGACATATATGTAGGAATATATATATCAGGCAAAGTGCAATAGAGTAGAGTAGGACTTCCTAAAAATTTAGTTGAAAACTTTTTTGTCACACATTTTTTTGGGGGTAACCTGCATCCCCCCTACATTTCCTAACATATGGAACATAAACTATACATTGGGCTCATGTTGGCAATATAACAACTCAAATATCTTTTATTAATGTTTCCCGGGCTTGTGAAATGTATTTGCTGCAACATAAACATCCCATTGAACTTTAACTTCCCGCCGTATGCAAATTAGGCAACGTTAGCGCAACTTTGCTTCGCTTGGCACAGTAACGCTAGCGCAACTTCACCCTCGATCCAGCTGAGGGCAATTATGATTTAGAGCACTACTTAAGCCTGTTCCCCCAACCTCCCTTTGCTGGATTATTAGCTAAAATCGCTGACTCCAAACTTCGTGATTCCTGTCTTGTTCTTTAAACCTGTTATCCAGAATTCTTGTTTTGTTCCTGAGTCCCGATATCCAGTTTTTCCTGCTCATGACAATATCCCGGTAATCCTTGTTTCATTCCTGTTCCCTTGTACCCCATGATCTGTTTTAGACTTCCCGGAATTGACCTTGGCCTGTTATTGGACATTGCATGAACTCTGTCTTGCCTGTCTTGATCTTTTTGCCTGAATCTGATTCTGTTTGTCTGCCGCCTGTCCTTGAATTTCAGCTTGTTTTTGGACTTGGATTTGTATTTTTTGCTGTATATATTTTTCTACATAAGGCTGCATATATTTTTGTTATTTATTGTTATAGGTAGCAGTATCTGTCTGGCTATTTAGATTATTTGCATTGCTGACTGTGGCTCCTGAAACAATGTTGCAAGCCAGCTGATTGAAAACTTATGAAAAATGGACTCCTCTTACATTGTTTTAAGAGTCAGCCCCAAATAAACACTGCTTTTAAATGCAATTACAATTACAGATAACTTTAAAACCATGTTTAATGAATGTGTATTGTAATGTAAAGTTGTGTTTATTTCATTATGCAGTCCACAATATTTTTTTTTTGTTGAGGAAAGATAGATTTAGCATTTTTGCTTCTCCTCCTACTGATAAAGAATTCAAAGTTAGTGGGCAGTTTTGGGGGAACCATGTCATGGGGGAACTCGAACATTAGGAAAATGTTTCTGGTCACCAGACGTTTCCAAATTTGATATTTATATTATTAAATATTATATGATCATAAATCTTCCTAATTTCCTTGTACTTAGGTATGCAGGTTGTATGGTCTCTTTAGTTCAACTCCCTGAATTTTCAATCTGCTTTCTCCTGAATTATGAGTTGGCCGTATGCCACGTCTCTCAGCTGCTTTGTCCTTTGCCCAGACTGCAAATAAATTGAGTATTTTTATTTTGAGAATCCATGGAAGCTCTCTGCTGTGAAACCTGTTTTAATTATCTACTGATATTGTGGGTTATTTTTTCTTTTCAGTGTTACCTGAAGCCTAGATGTAAGAGCATTTTTAGAACCCAAATAGTTAACTGGATATCTACCAAAAAAGACAGCTTAGGTTGCAAAAGGATCCTTTAAAGAATGATAATTGATATCATGTAGGGAATTACTGCTCTACGTTAACTCAATAACTCAAATCCTGCAGCTCCCAATATGAGGTCAGATAGCTTATTAACTTGCATCTAATTATTTGTGTAATTAATTTGTGGATTGCTCATCAATGTATGTACAGCTGCTGGATTTCTACTTCTTTCTTTCTGCTCTTTTCTTACATGCAACCTTCTTTCTTTGAAACTTGGTCAAAACAGGGTAAGTGAAGGGCATACACTGCAATAGTTCTTTTTTTAGAGAATATTTAGAATTTAGGCATTTTGTTATAATCACTCTGCTATAATTCTAAGAATAAACAAGACAGAGTATAAGCATTCACACCAAACTTTCTTTATTTCATATCATTGTTACCTATATGTTGGTGTAGTCATGATTCATAGACAGGAAGTAGGCAGGGTTTCCAGATAAAGGCTTGTCTGGTCATAACTGGGTTAGCAAGGAGGAATCATTGGTGTGGCTTAAAACATTCCTATTGTCAATTCTGAAATGGGAGCTACATGATTTTCCTCATAGCAAAGCAAGTGGAATGCTATAATGCAAGGGACACATTTTTAATAATAGATTTCAGCTGCAATGAGTATTCCATTTGCAAAATCGAATGTCTGGATGTCAGTGAAAATATAAATCATAAAGTATTGCATTCTCAGGATTTGCAACAACAAGAATTATTATTAAAACACATATTTATTAAGTATGTATGAGGCAACATATTCAGGTTCGTCTGAAATGATGTCAGAAAACTCAAGTATATAAGAAGGAAAACTGGCACAATGGGTCTTTGGCAGGCCCAGACTGGCAATCTGTGGGTTCTGGCAAATGCCACAGAGGCTGCTAAAAGGTCCCATAGAAAGTCAGTATTTAGTTGGCTGGTGGGGACTGTTTGGGCCTCTATGTGGGCTGATTGGGCCTCTGTGTACCTGAAATGCCAGGGCCTATTTTAATTCTCATTCTAGACCTGGTCTTTGGCATGCGGGATTAACCCTTCATGTTTATTCAGTGCAAGCAATGTAACGTTTCGGGGCAAGCCCCTTCTTCAGATATCGATCCCTCTGGAGACATTGAGCACCGGGTGAAAACACATATTAAAAGGCCAGGGTGTGCCATTGAGTAATCCTGTTAGAAAACTCAAGTGAGTCAAGCTAACCATACAAAGACTGATAAAAGCTTCTGACTCATGGCCTGTTTAGGGGGGCCCACTGGGGCCATATTGAAAATGCTGTTAGATAAGGTGTGCATCACTGTGTTTAAGGACACAATGGGTCACTGTTGGCCCCACTATATGATCTGATCATTGGCCTGAATTGGCCAGCAAATGTAGTGGATCTTGCTGTGTATGACCACCTTTACTCACTCACATTTTCTCCCATGGATTGCTTTTTTGCTTAAAAAACTTGGAGTTACTTGACCTAAAAGTACTTGGCCAGTGGCCTCACGCTTTTATATGATCATGTTACTCCTCAGTGACTTTTGGGACTGCTGCAATGTTCCAAGTTAAATTGGAGGCCTCTGACAACATTTTTTCTAATTTATGCAGACAAATCTGGGCCCTTGGATACGTAAGGAAATATAGGGACCACTGTGTAGTTTTCAAACAACTCACTTCCTTACAGGCAGAGGGGTTTGATAATTAAATCTTTTAGGTAATTGGTGGCCTTCAGTCAATATATCCTTTATTCTAAAATTACTGCTGTTTCAGTATATTCTAAATGGACTGATGTTTCTGTTTCAGTATTTGTACGCCATTGCTGTTACTAGTGTGTTTTTGGACATTTAATTAAAGTTAATTAAAGTGGTTTATCATTATATACCTTTCTCCTGGGCTCATGGAAACCTGTTTGTTATTCAATA
Organism: Xenopus petersii; assembly: GCA_038501925.1. Lineage (NCBI taxonomy): Eukaryota > Metazoa > Chordata > Amphibia > Anura > Pipidae > Xenopus > Xenopus petersii. The sequence goes on from CM076673.1 coordinate 148,868,797, forward strand.
GAGTTTATGGATCTTGGCCTTTATGAGTGATACAGTTCATCCCTCTTTTCAATATAGTTGGGTATAGCAGTGACATTGATGTCTTTTATACATTTTTCAGTAAGGGTGATACTTAAACCTTTGTTGCAGTATTCCACATATTATGTGCATGTCTCCTCCATTTATCTGTACCCCAAGCCATTCAACCATATGTCTATTACTGGGTACCTTGTAAGCTCTGTGGACTGAGATCAATTATATTTTTAGCTGACCTTTGTTCTTTACAGCCTGTTGGTGTATTGCATTTTATTGATAGCATTATATTCTGGAAGCCTGTATTTATACCACTAACAAGCCATTTATATTTAAAGCAGGACTGAAAATTTAGCATGACTGCTGAAAATGAAATCATTTAATTTCTTCTGAAATATGATTATTTTACAACTTAGATGGCAGATTTCTTTTGTATAGTTGCATTTACCACTGTTATTCTGTGTATGTAATAAACTGAGTGAAATTTTTATTGTAACTCTTATATAATTACTAACTTTTCTGCTCAGACTCTCTTATGTTCATCTTTTGTTCCAGACACTGCCTGTTTGCTAAGGTCAGTTAGCTAGCAATTCCAAGCTATAGAGCTATGGTACAAATCTTAAAACAAATACTCACAAAATGAATATCAGTTGAAAGTAATCTGCTTTATATTAAAGGTTAAGAATGAATATATACAATTGTTTTCTGTGCAGAAACAAAAAAGTGCTACCAGTTAAGATAGGCTGCAAACATTAAAGGGGTATGAGAAGGTTCTTATTATCCAATAAGTAATACGTCAAATCAACTGGTCTTGCTGTATTTTAATTCTCTTGAAGACATTTCACTAGTCATCGGATTGGCTTTCTGAGTTTAGAGAAATTGAATAAATAAATTGAGAAAGCCAGTTGTATGACTTGCTAAACATCTGCAAGAGAAGAAAAAACACAGCAAGTTCAGGTGGTTTGACTTATTACTATAGATATTAAAGCGGTGGATCACCTTTAAATTAACTTGTAGTATTTTATAGAATGATTAATTCTAAGCAACTTTCAAAGATCAATACTGTAGGTCTTCATTTATTTTTTTCAATAATTTTTGAATTATGCTCCGCCTTCTGAATCTTTCCAACTTTCAAATGGGGTACACTGACCCCAGAAACAAACAAAAAAAAAATGTGAGGCTACAATTTTTGTTATTTTTACTTTTTTTTCCATTCAGGTCTTCTCCTATAAATGTATCAGTCTCTCATTCAAACAACTGCCTGGCTACTAAGGTAATTGTAACCCTAACAACCAGATAACTGCTCAAAGTCCATACTGGAAAGCTGTGGAATAAAGGCTAAATAATTCAAAAGCAACAAATAATACAAAACGAAGACCAACTGCAAATTGTCCCAGGTTACTTTCTGCACAATACTAAAAGTTAATTATTTTTTTAAATAATATAACTCAAAGAGCATATCTCTGCAAAAGGCAATTTCCATAGAATGGTGATTCAACCTCTTTAATTGCATTCTGCATTTTTAATTTTTAGTTACCAATAATATGAATTTTTAAGCAGCACGCTAAGATAAGGGCCCAGGTTCTCAGTGTTTTTCTTTGATTTGTTATCCTTTTTGATTTACCTCTTTTGATGGAATGTGTTTGAATGACTAAATCTCACTATTTATAGAGTAGTGTGTTTTCTAAAGCCAGAGATATGTTACAGAAATCTTCAAATGAGACAGCAGCTGTCTGTAATTTCACTGGGATACTAGGAATAAAATGGAATTGTTTAGCTCTCAGCCTGCAGTATTATGACTCCTTGAAGTATCCTTCAGAAGAATGACACATCAGATGGCATTTTTGTAAAACTGTCTGTTTTAATCGCAGCACTGGAGACACTTTAAATTCTAGATTCGGGGTTTCACTCCTACGTATTCTGTTTAGATATTCTGTCAGTGTGAGAAAGAGAACTGTGTGTATGTGGAAACATGGATATGGAAGTAATTGTGGTAATGTTAGTTCTCCCATATAAAATAACAGCACAACACAAGAACAGAGCTATATATTGCAAATATTTATCTTTAGTGACTCAGAGATATTTTACTTACTGTGACATCCCTTCACATGTCCATAGACAATATTCCTGATGTGACTTTATCATAAGTAGGGCTGGTACTATGGGTAGACAAGTGGTAGATCTGTACTAGCTACTGCAACAATGTAAGACTGACATGCTATTGTCCTCTTCCATTCTTCTAGGTCAACAGTCAGTGATTAGCTAAAAGTTACTCATCTTTCTTTAATATATAGGAACTAGAGAGCTGGGCTCTAGTTCACACCATGATCCATCTTGTGAGAGTGCTTGAGTGGGGCTGTCATCATTCTTCAAGTTCTCTTGCCACCTAATTGATACTTCATAGCATATGTTAACACCAGTAAAACAGAAGTCATCATGTCCAGCTAAGTAATATATAAATCAGGCTTGGAATTCATGTTGGCAAATCAATGTGTAAAATACATCAAGAGCTGGGGCAATTTAGCCATGAAGCAGGGTAAAAACCTTGACTCGGGTCAGTACCAGGTGTGGCAAATAGCTTGTCTATTAACTACTATTGTAAAAGGTGATTAAACTGTGATGGCATTTATAATAGACAGTTAAGCAGCAAATCTTGATTGAGATCCAGTTTGTGCCAGCCTGCTTTCTCCATGAATTGATAATATATTTAATTTATATTCCTGGATATGTGGCTCCATTTAGTGTACTCTCTGCACTCAACATCCCAAACTTATCATGTGGTTCAGGTGTGGATGGTAATGTTTAATTGTAGGTATACAACTTATACTTGTCTATATATTGCATCCTCAGTACCAGTGGGGCTGGGCATTTTTTGTGCACTCTAGAGGATTCCTTTGAGGAGTAGTGATGCACAACTGTCCCTCCAGCACAAGGACATGAAGTTGTGTTCTTTAAAGGGATACTGTCATGGGAAAGTTTTTTTTTCAAAATGAATAGTGCTGCTCCAGCAGAATTCTGCACTGAAATTCATTTCTCAAAAGAGCGAATCAATATTTTTATATTTAATTTTGAAATCTGACATGGGGCTAGACATATTGTCAATTTCCCAGCTGCCCCAAGTCATGTGACTTGTGCTCTAATAAACTTCAATCACTCTTTACTGCTGTACTGCAAGTTGGAGTGATATCACCCCCCCTCCCTTCCCCCCCAGCAGCCAAACAAAAGAACAATGGGAAGGTAACCAGATAACAGCTCCCTAACACAAGATAACAGCTGCCTGGTAGATATAAGTACAACACTCAATAATAAAAACCCATGTCCCACTGAGACTCATTCGGTTACATTGAGAAGGAAAAACAGCAGCCTGCCAGAAAGCATTTCTCTCCTAAAGTGCAGGCACAAGTCACGTGACCAGGGGCAGCTGGGAAATTGACAAAATGTCTAGCCCCATATCAGATTTCAAAATTGAATATAAAAAAATCTGTTTGCTCTTTTGAGAAATGGATTTCAGTGCATAATTATGCTAGACCAGCACTATTAACTGATTCATTTTACTAACTAATTTACTCTAACTTTTGGATGCTTGGGGTGCTGGATATTGTAGTTCTTTAACATCTTTAAGACTTAGGGGCCGATTCACTAAATTAGAGTGAAGGATTCGAAGTAAAAAAAATTTGAATTTCGAAGTATTTTTTGGGCTACTTTGACCATCGAATGGGCTACTTCAACCCTCGACTACGACTTCGAATCGAAGGATTCAAAGTAAAAATCGTTCGACTATTCAACCATTCGATAGTTGAAGTACTGTCTCTAAAAAAAACTTCGACCCCCTACTTCGGCAGCTAAAAGCTACCGAAGTCAATGTTAGCCTATGGGGAAGGTCCCCATAGGCTTTCCTAAGTTTTTTTGATCGAAGGATATTCCTTCATATGTCGCTTCATACGATCGCAGTATTTGCGCTAAATCCTTCAACTTCGATATCTGAAGTCGAAGGATTTTAATTCCTAGTTGAATATCGAGGGTTAATTAATCCTCGATATTCGACCCAAAGTGAATCAGCCCCTTAAAGTTTCCTAACCTTGGTGAATTAAGGTGGATGGTTGCAATAATCTATTTCTTACAGCTTTCCATTATTATTATTTTTTGTTTCTTTTGAATTATTTAGCCTTTATTCCACAGTATGAACTTTCAGCAGTTATCTGGTTGCTAGGGTTCAAATTAACTTAGTAGCCAGGGAGTTGCTTGAATGCGAGACTGATATATTTATAGAAGAAGACCTGAATGGTAAAAATAAGTAAAAAAAAGTAACAATAACAAAAATTATCTATGGCATACATGGACTGGTTTGCTTTGCCTGTTAGGCCAAAGTGGTTTTAAATTACAAAATTTGATGTAGAGGTAGGGAGTTGATCTTTCTGACCAAGCCAATAAAGGCAACAGAGAACTCCATAACTGTTAGATTCATTTGTTCTGCACAATAGAATGAATAGATCTCGAAGCAGGCAGTGGAATTTTGACATGAATGTGTGTGGCCAGTGCTAGTCTGGAAGCTTGTACAGGGGTCCTCCATTCAGACTAGGAAGGAATATATATATACAGTATATATATATATATATATTTATTTATATAGCAACCTGCTTGCCATTTGCTATGCATCAACATAGCACTTCACATTTACAAGTTCATGAAAGACATAACAGAATGATTTAAACGGTTCTTTAGCATACTGTATATAATTATAAAAAGATATCCACTGTACTCATATGCATGTATAAACATTTCATGACAACATGATTTTTTAATTATATCTATCTGCAAGAAATAATAAAAAAGCAATGATCCATTTATTAATCATTTGTGATTATGGTTGTAAGGATTATGCTTCTTACTGGCTCAGTTAACACACATTACTATCGTGTAACAAGAGATACAAATTCTGTAACCAGGATCTTGAATCAATGAGAAACTGACTGGATAGAAAAGAGCGGCCAACCATTCACTTTTCTCATGGCTCTGCTGCAGTCTGTGACAACTGGAATTAGTATCAGTCACGGTACAGAAAGTCCTACAGAGCTAAAAGGCTTGTGGATTTCATGCAACTCGCAAAGTGTGGTCAAAAAGAGAAATGTATGAGTTTCCTGATTGCTTCTGCATCGTGATACTGTGGCATCTAGCTAAACCAACTAGAAAAAAAACACATTTGTTAAGGGATGATAAGGATAATTTATCACATGAAGAACAAATCCGTTTATAAATATTTATTTTCTGCTGTGGGACTGATGAATTTTCCGACTGCACAGGCACCCCGTGGATTTATACTGTAGCTTATGCCATCAAAACCATATTTTTTCTTTACTCAGCATCTTAAAATAGAAATATTTACCAAGTCAAACTAAAGTCAATTCTGCTGCAAGATGTCTTAATGAACAACATGATATATTGCATGCAGGCAGGAGTTTTCCCCATTGTTTTCAATTCAAATATTTGTAAATCTAAAACCCTTTCAATTACTGGGACTGGAACATATTGATTCTATTTGGTTCTCCTTTTTCAAGTTACACGATTCATTTTTATTGCTGCACTTAGTTACTTTTGCTCATCTTTTTGTTTATGTGCTCCCTTGTTTAGCTCCTCTTCTGACTTCTGCTTTAATTTGTGCTTGTTTGCTAAAGTAAACACGACCTAGCAACCAGATAACCATGAGCGGTTCATTAGAAAAGATATATTTCAAAACCACATAACATGTAAAACGGTATGAATAACTGCATAGAATGTTTTTTTCTGGGTCATATCAAATATCCAAGGACTCCCAGCATTTCATTATGTTATCCATTTTTGAAAACTTTTCTGACTGTCAGGAATATTTATGAATATTCAGGAATATTTAATAATAGACACATTTATAAAAGCTAATCTATTTGAATGAATGTTTTTGGCTGTTTTCAGGAATCTAGAAAACTTACTTCAGTGATTTCTTTGGCTTGTAATAATAAAACCAACTTTATACTTAAGTAACTAAGCTGCATACATTGGTAACAAAAATCCTATTGGGTTTATTTAATGTTTAAATAGTTTTATGATGATCCTTACAGATCCATCACAGAAAACCCCCTTCTCTGGAACCCCAAGTCCTAAATATTCTGGATGAACTTGGAAAATCTCACTGCCCAAAGAGCCTTTCCTCCTCCCACAACTGTTCCAAAGTTTATTGTTCTGTATAATTTAGTACAGCAAATAAAATATAATCAAACAAATGGTGGAACACATTTTCATCTGAAGCCGCATTTATTGTGCCCAATGTTGAATACAGGTGTATATTGCCCTGTTAAAATGATACAGTCATTACATGATTACAGTTTTATTGTACAGACTTTTTGAGCATTTTCTGTGCCACTTATGACCAGGTTATATTGTCTGTTGTCACGGGAAAAAGTATTTGTGTCAAAATTATTTGTATAAAATAATAAAAAAAGCAATTACACCTACCTTAGGCTACATTTCATGTGTGTCCAAGGCTTTCTATGCCTACACACATAAACAGCAACCTGTAAAATCCATGCAGGTCATTATGCCCCCCCATTGGCCAGAAGGTGGACTCTAATAGTTAAAAATTTGAGGGTTGTTACTACATCTGTATCAATACAACATGTTCTTGTCAAAGCAAAGGCTTGAATTTTATTGCTACCACATTGCTAACATTTTCCCTGAGATCACCATTAACTCAGGTTGAAAATATGTAAACAAACATGAAATAGCTATCATTATGTAACTTATTATGGGTGGATCTGTTTGGCACCAGGAATTAACCACTGCTGTATAAATGCATAATCAAAAGTAAGATCACAGAAGAGCACTATTTATATTGTCTGTTTTTTTAATCCCCTTTCACTTGTAAAACAGTAATTTTACAAAATATATTAATAATGGCATCCACTTTTTACATGTTTTTGTTAAAAGGCTATTTATGTGAAGGTATTCTGCAATCCTGTTCCTTTAGGAGAGCAGTTTTAAAATCAGATGTTGCACTGTTATTCACTCAAGGCAACAAATATTTCTGTACCAATATATTCAGAAATATATCTAGTCTCTCTGAGTATGATTCATTAAAATTAATCTAATTTGCATATATTAATCTTTTAGTTCACATAATTGGCCAGAGCCATATCTTCTTAAAGAGTAACAATGTACCAAAAAAATATTCAAAAAATATATATAAATATATATTATTGTAACGCAATGTTCTGATAATTGAGCAGTGACATAAAATATAGAGGAAGCAGACGTGGCCCCATGTGGTAGGGTGCTTGGGGAACATGGGGGCTCTGACTGTGGGTGTGTGGGTGAAAGTTTGTGCACCTGCGGCAGCCATTGTCAAAGTCAATGTGTCTGCACTTGTTTCAAAATATTTGTTGCGGTGCATGGTTAATTAAGTATACACGTAGTTCCTGCTTCACCTTCACACTTTCTAACTTATCATATGTCCTTTAGTTTATTTGATATGTAATTGATTAACTTAATGTTGCCATTGTGTTACTTGCAAGAAATTAGTTGAATCTATAGCTTTAAGATATGCAACAAAACATTTGCTCTACTGGAAAGCTGCAAATGATCCTTGGGAAATGTATTTTAGAATATAAATGCTAAAATATGAGAATGTTATTTAATAACTGGTGTAGATTTTTGCTGGGTTCGCTATGGCTTTCTTTCATTACTTAATGGCAGAAGTTGAGGGGGCATGCTGAAATAGTACTACAATACAATGTTTTATTTATCTTTTCTTTTTAAGGTGGCCATACACAGGGAGATCCACTTGTTATGTTGCTAAATGAGTGGATCTCTCCATGATATTCCAACACTGAGGCGGGTGATATCGGGCTGATCCGTTCGAGGGCCGTAGGACCCAATGAACAGATCCGGCCGCAATCCAATAGGATTTTTTACCCTGCCCGATCGACATCTGCCTGACTTTCGGCCAGATATCGATAGAGGGGACCAGTGGCGGAACTACTGGGGGAGCAGGGGGTGCAATTGTACCAAGATCCACAGCTCCTGCGGGCCCGCCGGCAGTTCATGCACTTTAAAAACCTGCTTCCAGGGTGGCGCAAGCTTTAAAAAACTGCTTTCAGAGAGGGTGGGCGGTCTGGTTGCACAGTTGGTAACCGGAACACCCCTCAGATGGCCCCATTGACTCAGTCTGTCGGCAGCTGTATCGGAGCCTTTGCTCAGTAACTTAAAGGGGTTGTTCATCTTCCAATGTTTTTTTCAGTTTAATTGGTTTTAGTTTGTTTACCAGAAATAAAGACTTTTTCAGTTACTGCTGAGAAAGGTATCAATTAAATGGAGTAAATTGTAACCATTCAGAATCTGCAGAGCTGCAAGACTGAAGACAGGTCCGTTTAATTTTACACTACAATTTTGGAAAAACAGTACAAAATAAAAAAAATGGAAAGCAATTGAAGAAAAGTATATATTTCTGAACAAGCTGAAAACAACTGAACTGGAGAAAGCATTTGGGAGGTGACCAACCCCTTAAGTTAAAAGATAAATGATAGTATATAACTTATGAAGCAGTAATCTACATATGTACTGTATAATTTTCACCATTTATACGCTTTTAAAGACTATGAGCCCTTCCTTTCATATCAAAACTTGAACTGGTATGTTTACCCTTACTTTGTGGTTCTAGGTATCAGAAACCCTTGCATCCATCCAATGCAATAAATCAATAAGTTCAAAATTGAGTAATGGTACCCTGAAGTGCAGGAAAATTCTGCTGCAGCAGAATTTTCCTGCGCCTCATGGTATCCCTTCCTTTCACATTTATCCCAATAGTTGTCATTATGTTCCCCCTGTGGAAAATGACTGGCGTTTTATAACCCATCTGTCAGAAGCTACTGAGACATATACAGTTTGTCCTAGATATTCACCTGCCATCTAAATCACTTTCTGCTATATGTTTGTATATGTCATTACTGTGCCATGATAAACGTTTCCTTTTCTAATTCAGTAGAACAACAGTTGAAGATGCTTCTAGGCAATCTTGTGAATAGGGAAGCTGTATCTCTTGTAAAATTGTTTGAAGAAGAGGCCTGTGTGAAATATGCAGACAGGCTGCTGGTCCTGTGAGCTGATGAACAGGAATTCGGTAGTTTGGCTTTAGGAAATTAAGTTTCTGAGCCATATCCCTTGGCACTCGCATCACAAGCTTCTCTGTGGTCAAATGGACATGACACAGGCCTCAGGCTGCATTTGTATAAAAAGCTGTAAAAATACATACAGTTTGCAAAGTTTCCCTCGACTTAGTCATTCCCCCAAAGTGATGGCTTCATTTCCTGCTCCACTTAGATCCTGTCAAGGTACAAAATTAGGCTTTGTGAGTAGAGACTTGGCAGCAGTTCACTACTGAAGTCAGGCACAGAACAGGCTTTGCTGAATGCTCTGCTAACAAGCATTAAGGCTGTGACTCCATTCTGCATTCTGACATCTTGGAATGACTCCTCGAGGCTAATGGACTTATATTCACAAGAATACTTTTGCATACTTTGGCCTTTAACCAGGTTGTAATGTTGTACGTTTTTTTTTCTGTTCAACCTCCTATTATTCTTGAGATTTTCAGGTGAAGTAGAAGTATATTCTATCCAGAGCATGACTTTGATGGACATTAAAATGAAATAAACTGTTTTTAAAGCAATATATGTATGCATAGGTTATGATGTTTTATTCCAGCTCAGAGCAGTTAAACCCCTTTAGAACCCTGGTAGATGGTTTCATTTGTTGTCAGCACTGGAGGAGATTAAAGGCCAAGGAAGGCGTAAAAACATATGTAGTGAAGGGAAAAGCTCACTTCAATACTGGCTAACAGAGCTCTAAATTCACTGTAGTATGTGTTAGTTTAGAACAGTGCTGTCCAACTTCTGTGGTACCGAGGGCCAAAATTTTACTGGCCTATGTGGCGGAGGGCCGATAATGGAAGTCAGTGTTGGCCACTCCCCTTTTTAAACCACACCCACGTTACCACAAGAACTTTTAAGATCACATCCACATTAACGGTGGTAGCACACCAAAAAACCAAATGGTTGGTGCTCGCTGCAGAGAAATCCCTCAGCACTCATGTGAAAAATTGAAGTTATGTTAAAACATACCCTTAAATCCATATGCCTCATACTCCTATGTGAATAATACAACAACCCCCCCTAACACATGATTAAACACCTTAGGGGCCCTTAACAACAATTTCTAAATGCTAGCAAACCCCAAGAACAAACCCCTAACAGTTTTACATCCCACAGGTAGCATAGGGCAAGCAGAGAATGGCACACACAAGCAGCACTGGGCAAACAGAGAATGGCACACACAAGCAGCACTAGGCAAGCAGAGAATGGCACACACAAGCAGCACTGGACAAGCAGAGAATGGCACACACAAGCAGCACTGGGCAAGCAGAGAATGGCACACACAGGGAATGAAGGCAGAACAGAGCAGAAGACAGGGAAACCTATGATTCTAATATGTACTACATACAGTGACACAGTGCTGGTACCCCATTAGCATTTTTAATAAAGTGTGAACAGGTGAACAATGTGGGCAGTTTCAGTCTGGTTTTCGGGTGTGAACAGTACAGGCGTTTAGGATGTGAACAATAGAGGTGTCACAAGTGTGAACAATGCAGGGGGATCACAGGTGTGAACAATACAGGGGATTGGAGTCTGAATTTGAGGTTTAAACAATGCAGGGGCCAGTTAATCTCTGTTTTGATACCTTTTAAGATGGCCATAGATGCAGAGATCCGATCGTACGAATCGAGGATTCGTGTGATATTCGGACTGTGTGTGGAGAGTCCTGACATTTTTCGTCCGGTGGAGATCGGTCGTTTGGTCGATCAGACAGGTTAGAAAATTTCTGTCGGCTCCGGATAATATCGCTGCATGTATTGCCGATCGTACGATTTTCAGAGGGAGACTGTCACTAGCTTTAACTATCATATGATTGCTGTCAGGGGCAGAACATCGGCTGATCTGTTCTTACAACTTTATATTTGATCTGAATGGTAAGACTTTGACCTTTATGGCTAGTGGCAGGTCGGGAGACGGGGAAGTCCGATCGTACATAGATTAGTACGATCGGATCTCTGCATCTATGACCAGCTCTAAAGCTTACATATAGTAAGCAGACACAGCATGTGTGGGGGGGGGGGGCTGGGCTGCCAGTTGGACAGCCCTGGTTTAGAAGATCTGCAGCTGTGTTTTTTTCTGAAGCACTGAGTATAGAAATAGCTTTTGGAATATTTCACGGTCCTTTGCTATTTCTGTATGAAAAATCGTCTAAACATTAAATAAACCCATTAGGCGTTTTGTTTCCAATAGGGATGCACCGAATCCAGGATTCGGTTCGGGATTCGGCCAGGATTCGGCCTTTTTCAGCAGGATTCGGCCGAATCCTTCTGCCTGGCCGAACCGAATCCGAATCCTAATTTGCATATGCAAATTAGGGGCGGGAGGGAAATTGCGTGACTTTTTGTCAGAAAACAAGGAAGTAAAAAATGTTTTCCCCTTCCCACCCCTAATTTGCATATGCAAATTAGGGTTCGGATTCGGTTCGGTATTCGGCCGAATCTTTCGTGAAGGATTCGGGGGTTCGGCCGAATCCAAAAAAGTGGATTCGGTGCATCCCTAGTTTCCAATAAGGATTAATTGTATCTCAGTTTGGATCTGATACTGTTTGATTGTTACAGAGAAAAAGGAAATCATTTTTAAAAATTGAAGTCTATGGTATATGGCCTTTCCATAATTAGATGCTTTCTGATGCATCCCATACCTGTATTAAATATAAAATTCAATCTACAGTAATGTATACATTTTCATTAGAGGAGATGGCATTCATGCACAAATTCTTACTACATCTAACAGATATCTGTATTTATTGTTATAATGTGTTAATTTCAATGTATGGTTCTGTGCAAACAATAACATATTTGCATGTTTTACAATCTAGCACAGGATTGTGAGCATTGTAGTGAAGTTTAACCTGTTTTGTGGTTTCTGTTTTTAGCCCACTTTCCCAATAAATTCCTTTATTGGACTCTGTAAATGCCTTTCATTCTATTCCATGTGTAACAAGAGCACAAAAAGTAGCACCTAACAATGTTTATTGCAGTGAAACAAAAGTAGTCAGTGATGTTACTAATTAACCTTTTATTGGTCTTTAGAAGCCAGTTTCTTTGGAGCAGGTCCAATAAAAGGGAGATATGGCATTACAGCTTCCATGTGGGAATTCTAGAGCAGGGAGCAAAGGGGTGGTGCGGTTAAAACAAAATGAAGGTTTTGGATAAACGTCTGTGGTTATAAAGTGAGAGGAGGGAGGAAGTGGTGGAGTTAAAATTAATACCGGGCAAGGACTGATTTGTGAAGTTCATATGAACAGAGGGCAGAGGAGGGAGGAAGTGCTGGTGCTAAAATGAAGTGAAGGAAGGGAAGAGATGCTGTGGTTAAAAATGAATTCTTAGGTAGAAATAAGATTCAGGCATGGTGTGTTGGGCTTATGTAAATAGGGAACTATGAGAAGTGCTATCATTGAAAACTTACTATACCCACTAATATTTCTGCATATCTGTATTTAACAAGGTAAAGAATAAATTGTAAAGCGATATGCTTCTAAATGTGCAACAAAAAGGGGCAATATAAGGTTGTACTGAACATGAACCTAAAGATAAAAATTGTGTTGCAAAGCCATTCTCACATTTTTTTTAATAAAAAGGAAAACCAATAGTTTATATTGTACTGTATATATAACAGGTAAAACAATACATACCTCTTTTAGATTAAACATGATCCTGGATTTATTATAGTCTCTATAATGAACTCCTTCCTATGTGTAGCCTAAAATTGTTCATTCTAATGGAATAAGGAAAGGCAGTTAGGGTAAAAGCAAAATCATATCCATTTTTTTTGCAATAGAAAACATGTTGAAATAGTAAACATTTTTCCAGATGTGTAAAATAAGGCAGATCGCATCTTCAATTCAAAGCCTATTTGTCTGGTTAGTTGGCACCCTAGGCAACCCAGTCAGCTAACCATGTTTGTGCATAGGGGAGGGAAGGAGGGGAGGGCAACGAAGGGTAAGGGCAGGGGAGTGGAGTAATCTTGAACAGGCACGTACCCAGCTCCCACACATCGTTTGCCTAGGCAGGTGCCACTTCTTCCTACCCCTAGTTCCGGCCCTGCCTCTGAATAATTAATAGAGCTTATACTGACATCAATTCTTTTAAGATATAAACTTTTAAATAATATTAAGTGCCATCTACTAATGCTATACTAATGTTGAAGGAATGAATTATGCTTGGGTCTCCATTGCTCTGTTCCTTAGGCAAATGAATAAATATAAACATTAGAACTTGGGGATTCAGTGATCTAGAAGAAATATGCTATTGACTATAGAGAGCAATGGCATCTCCTGTGATTTCACTCATACGAAAAGTAAAAGAAAATCTGTGGTCAGCCACCAAGTACAGCAGCCTGCTTCTCTCTGCAGCCTAATTGCTGATAAAACAGGAAGACCTTGATCATCCCTCTTGACATGAATAACTATATATCTTGTGTGATGTATGACCCAGAGTCGATAGATAGTGTCCTCATGAAGGCCTTTTATTTTTTTCCCTCTTGAGATGTAAAACACAATGATTATGCTACATGATGAAATGGGGGGAGGGCGACTTATGCGGGAACATTGGCTCAATCTTCACTAGTTCAAATAACTAATTGAACTGAGACTAGTTCCAATGGCTTTCTTTGTTCTTATTAGAAGAATCGAGTTCATGTAGAAAGCAAAGGCAGCTGCTCATTTTTTAAAATATCAGTCATGAAAATGAAAACGTAAGACGCTTGAAATTATATGAACAGATTTCTAGATAGAAATGTGCAATGCAGTTCTATTGCCAGGGGTTTGGCAACGGTTAGATGGGTGCTGATAGCTTATCATAGCTTGTATTTTAACTATGGTGTCCCTGCATGCCAGTGGTTGCCATCAGACTTTTTTGGTTTAAACTTCCCTTGAGGCTGAACCAGGGCCGGAACTTGGGGAGGGCAGAGTAGGCACCCGCCTAGGGGGCAATCGGGGATGCACTTTTAAAGGAAGTTTTTTATAAACCCTGGTTTGCTTGGCCTTTAATAGTTTTTCAATTTTATAAACCACTGTTCCAGCCTCCTCTTATCCGAGATTCATACTGCGAGCAGAAGCACTCCCCACCTCCCTCTTGGCAGCTGCTGGCACAGGTACATATTTGTGAGCAATATTGTGATTTTTTTGGCTGCTGCTGGCACAGGTACAGATTGGGGACAATATGAGGGATTGGCTGCTGCTGGCTCAGGTATATGTGGCAATATGATGGCTGCTGGCACAGGTACACAGATATTTGGTGCAATATGATGGATTTTTTGGCCCTGCTGGCACAGGTACGAATTCGGGGCAATATGATTTTTTTGGCTGCTGTTGGTATAGCTACAGATTGGGGGCTTGGTGGAAATCTGAGAAATTGAATGCCATTGGCACAGGTACAAATGGGGGCAATATGATAGGTGCTGGCACAGGTACAGGGGGCAATATGAATGGTAAGGTGGGAAATGGTAATGCAGGACCCAGTGGGGCACTGATTGAAGCTCTTGCCTAGGAAGCCAAAATACCTTGGCCCAGTCCTGGGCTGAACCTATGATAAGGGCCACTTTTAGCTAAAAACAGTGTTACAGGTATAAATCCCAATTGACCTTCAGGTTGAACGCCAACCCAACGCTCAAAATCCCCAAAGATAGGAACTACTGCTGTAGGGTATAGCGTATAGACACTTGCAGAGCAACCTATAAGATGCTTGCTTTTAAACTGATCCACAAAGAAGCAGAAGGTATATTTTTTATAACATCTGGATAGTGACCACATATAGATGCTGCAGGGCTGCCATCAGGAAGTCACGTTTCCCTATAAGGCATTTTAAACAGTAACATTTGGTGCCGCTTTAGAACCGCAGGATGCCTTATGCTATAGCTTTTCATGACTGCCTGACTACACCAGAACCTGCATGAAACACAAGAACGTTCTAACATATGGTATATGCTGTGCAT
The DNA here is from genome assembly GCA_038501925.1 of Xenopus petersii. Taxonomy (NCBI): domain Eukaryota; kingdom Metazoa; phylum Chordata; class Amphibia; order Anura; family Pipidae; genus Xenopus; species Xenopus petersii. The sequence goes on from CM076673.1 coordinate 148,883,916, forward strand.
ACATGTGGTAAGCCCTGCATCTGCCAAACATTCCTTGTCTGGTTAAAACTGTAGCTCATGAATTATACTCCTGCTTACTTGACCATAACCTAAACATTTGTCAGGGCTCAGCCTAGTTGACTGACGGGACTTGACATTGTCTTAACCCCATGTCAGTTAGGTATGTTTGTGATCCTTAACTAACATATCAACATGGACCTTAACATTAAATAGGCCAAGATCCCTCATAGTAAAACAAGAGGCAATAGAAAACATAAAGGAAAGACACTGAGGGGGTTATTTAGTAAACTCCAAATGCCAAAAACCCTAATTTTTAGTGGAAATGAGTGTTTTTAGTGATTTTTCCTGAAAAACCCTACATTTTTAGGAAAGTGTATTAATAAATAAGCTGAAAAAAATAATGCAGATTAGGTCAGAGTTTTTTCAGAAAATATTGAGATAAATTCAGACTTTGATAAATAACCCCCCTGAATGTTTATATCTTATCAATATTACAATATTAACTAAAAATGTTTTTTTTAGATTATGCTATTTACAATCAGAATCCAGGCATGTATCTATGTATCTATGAATTTTACTGTGTTAGTAAATAGGAAAATGGGTACTCTGTAGCAGGGGCTAGACAACAACTGCTTCATTAACTGAACTACTCATAGGAAATGTGTCCAAAGTTATTCTAACATTCACAAAGGCTAGGAGGACATTAGGGTTCATTTACTTAGCCAGTGCAACATGCAAATTTTGGATGCAAGCTGATATATATATATATTTTTACCCACAATGCTGCACTGTTTTCTAGAAATCCAGGTTAATTGTAATTTTTTTTTAAAGCTTTTATTTTTGCATTTAACAATAGCACAAATCATATTGTTGAGGTTAAATGTATTATTAAGTAGCAATCACTAGAACTTGAGTTCACTGGACAAATAAGGGTGAAAGTTTCAGTGCACTGTTAGAGACTCTTAATGTTGTCATTTCTACTGCATCAGTATTTGGGTGGTTTGAAAAAAGATGTATATACATCAAGAAATTGACATTCAATGAGAAGGGGTATATTCTACTGGGGTTATTCTACTGTTATAGTCATGTATCATCCAGAAGCTAGATTTACCTCTTCCTAACTACATGAAGGGTCTTCAAAGTGTATTACTGCACCCTAGGAAAGTCACAACACTATGTTTATCATATGGAACTTACCTGACGCAGGTTCTCTATCATAAATGAAGGAGATCACTCTTCCAGCAGGTAGGTAACTTCCCCACTAAACTATGGGGTGGCCACTGATGCTGTTATTTAATTACTTCAGGTGTTAATATAAAGAACACTTATGGTGACATTATTACTTAAATGCAGCACCAGTTTGGGTTCAGGGATTTTTTTGACGGATGCCTCATGCACATTAATAATGATGTATGTAAAACATACATTAAAAAAAAAAAGATTTATAGAGAAAAAAGAGCCTCCAAGTGACTAATTGAGCTTCTTTAATATTTCATTTGTTCTGGGAGCATAAAAGCTTTTATAATGTGTTTAATTTTCAAGCTGAGAATAAGACATGTCCTATAATAAAAACAGAAAGACAGTCCTATGGAGCTTTGATGAAATAAAATCGTGAATTTCACTCAAGGAGTTACTGAGGAGCAGTTTGAATTTGTTTGATCTAGTAACTATAACTGAATATTATAGACATTTGTCTATTTTTAAAGAAAAGCTGATTGGGCTTTGCAATTATATACAATGTTACTGCAAATTTAAAGTTGCTGACTATCCTAATGTGTATAGTTGTTTATAAGGCTGGGGTAGAAAACCATAAACCAGCTATAAGTGAGGTATTATCCTCTTTTTAACAGTGCCATCAACTCTTTTGTGTTATTTTAAGTGAATTTATACATTTAAAAATCAGATTTATGTAAAAATATATTGTGGTTTGGAAGTTTCCTATTGAACAGGGGGTTCTTAAGTCTATAAAAGTGAGGGGAACCAAAAGTTTGGCCAGGTAGAACTATCTAGATTGACAGCTCATGTAATAGTGCACTTTCGGAATAAAAGATAAGAACTGGGTAGCAAAAGGATCAAGTCATTGGAGAGCACCACTGTGAGAGCCTTGTACTCTGTGGCTGTACACCTGTTGAGTGTTATTACTGGAAGAAATTCTATAAAATTAATATAATATATAGTATCTGTAGTGATGAGATGAGATGGAATGGGGAGCTTCTGCAGTGCCACTAGTCGTGTACCTGGGTCGGCTTATGAGTTTTTTTCCCTGTATCCTATCGGCTCAGTCTTAAACTGATCATTATTATCCTTATTTATTTTTATAGCTCCAGCAAGTTATGCAGCACTTTACATTAGTTTATGATGAGCAGGGATCTTACAGTAATTTAACAAACACGTGTTACCGAGTAAAAAATAAAATGAGAGGTCCCTGATCGCAAGTGCATAGCCCAATTCTTTGCACCAATCAATGATTTATTTCTTTCGTGAGGTCATCTTTTATACGTGGTTACATAGTAAACTTTGCAAAGCCCACAGTCACCAGCCATGCTCACATATTTTGTTTCCTCTTGAGTGGGTTTCCTCTGGGTAAGTTGGTTTCCTCCTACACACTAAAAACATACAGGAAGCTTAATTGTCTTCTTATAAACTGGGGCAGGGTGTGATGAGAATGATCTATAGTCTCTAAAGGATGCTGTGGAATATGTCAGTGCTATATAAATAAACAAAAATAAGAGGTGCCCACAAGTAAGTGAGTGTCTCAGTCAAAAGAACAGACCCCAGGCATGAGAACTAGCTCCTGTTTCAGCACATTCTAGAAGTTGAGAAAAGTATAATATAACGGGAGAACAGGCTAAAATCACATGATACTTACCAAGCACAATGTAAGGAAACCTGTGTTACCTGGGATTGGGGGTGCTGTACGCCGGCCGCGGGGACGCCCGCCACGCCGGCCACGGGGATGCCCGCCTCGTGCTTCCACCATCTTGCCTCCTTAGAACGCGCGCGCCCGCGTCTCGTTTCCTTTATTGACGCGGACGCGCGCGTCGATTCTGACGCATGCGCGCCGATTTTTGGCGCTAAAACTTTGGCGCCCAAACAGGGTATAAATAGGCCACTTCCACTCCCAGCAAACTGCCCGTGATAGAACTTGTTTCTGGTGCTCTGTTCTGAAGCCTTGTGCTATTTTGTCTGTTTGAATCTGATAATCCGTGTTTGACCCAGCCTGTACCTTGACCATCCCGAATTCTGAATCCTGACCAGTGCCTGATATCCGACTACTCTTCTGCTTGTACCCTTTCTGCTTGATACCCGGTTTTGACCCTTGCCTGCCTGACGACCCTTGCTTTCTGCCTGCCACGACCCAGCCTGTTTGACGATCCTTCTGCCATACCCTTGTCTGTTACCGTGATCCTCGGTCCAAAAGACTCTAGCTACCAGCCGTGCCCCATTGCCTGCCAGAACACTTGCTTGAACCTCTCGTAAGTCCAGGTGGCACCCGATTAGGCTGAGGGCTCCTCCCGAAGCTCAAAGGTGGTCACACCACTGGTGAAGCTTAGCTCAGACCCAGGATTCGAGCACTTGTTCTGGTGTTGGGTGCCGGCCGTGACACACAATTTTAGAGCTACAGGGGACATTTTTGCAAAGCGTACATATTCAGCAGGAGACATTACTTTCTTTTGAGTAGCTCTTTACAAAGCTCAATGTTGACTATTTCATTTAAAAAGCAATATATGCTGTTTACATAATTACTCAGTGCTCACACTGAGTTTAATGATTTTAAAGTTAGTTTTAAATGGAATTGCAGTTGAAAGCAGTTTTTTTTTACATTTATTTTTGTTCTCTGGGTCAGACTCTTAAAACAGGAGTCAGTTTTCCTTTCGGATCGTTAGATGAAACATTGTTTCAGGAGTCATAGCCAGAAGTGCAGAGAATGTAAACAGCATGACATAAATTACTTTCAATTGAAATTCCATTTACAAATAGATTTAAAAGCATAAAAATGTGAAATTTATTTTGGAAAATTGTTATGAATTTTCAAAAATATGTTTTGATTAGACAAACCTTTAATAATGAATCAATACCCTCTTTTTAGTGTAACGTGTAAAGAAGCTGCTGGTGCACCACTGTCTATCTTAAAGGGATACTGTCATGGGAAAGAAATTTTTTTCAAAATGAATCAATTAATAGTGCTGCTCCAGCAGAATTCTGCACTGAATCCATTTCTCAAAAGAGCAAACAGATTTTTTTATATTCAATTTTAAAATCTGAAATGGGGCTAGACATATTGTCAGTTTCCCAGGTGCCCCAAGTCATGTGACTTGTGCTCTGATAAACTTCAATCACTCTTTACTGCTGTACTGCAAGTCGGAGTGATATCACCCCCTCCCTTTTCCCCCCCAGCAGACAAACAAAAGAACAATGGGAAGGTGACCAGATAACAACTCCAAGCTGGCCATAGACGCAAAGATCTGATTGTACGAATCGAGGATTCGTACAATATTCGGACCGTGTGTGGAGAGTCCCGACATTTTTCGGCCGGCGGAGATCGGTCGTTTGGTCGATCGGACAGGTCCTTCAATTACATTGAGAAGGAAAAACAGCAGCCTGCCAGAAAGCATTTCCCACCTAACGTGCAGGCACAAGTCACATGCCCTGGGGCAGCTGGGAAATTGACAAAATGTCTAGCCCCATGTCAGATTTCAAAATTGAATATAAAAAAATCTGTTTGCTCTTTTGAGAAATGGATTTCAGTGCAGAATTCAGCTGGAGTAGCACTTTTGCGTTTTGAAAAAAACATGTTTTCCCATGACAGGATCCCTTTAAAGACTTATTTGGCTTAAAATTGAGGGACATCCTGAGAGTAGAAAAATTTAACTTATATTCAGTGTTATCAGTAATGTTAAGGGTTACATCACAATGTACACAATAACCTTCATGTTCCCAATCAAAATTACTAACAACAAGCAATAAATGCAGCAATAGCATTCACACATTTAAACAATACAAATGTTCAGGGTTGTTACTTGCAAATGTCGTGAGCTAATACATTCTGACCTTCTAAACATATATACTGGGAAAACACATGATAGTAAAAAATCCTAATATGCAATGTTTACAGAGTCATCAAAAATGGCATCTGACTTGAAATGAGAATCTTGTTTTATTGCATTTTGCTTGTGGCAACAATTTGGGAAGTGTCACGTGACATGGGGTTCAACCACATGACTGTCACTGCGGCAGTGTTTCATGCACCAAACTGTTACTAATCTGAGGAAGACATTAATCATAACGTTTATATCCTAGAGCTAACATCTTCCATATAGTGGGGCATTCATCACTACAGATATTCAGAAGTCAGTTTCTGCTAAAGTAATGCCATTGTTCATGGAAATCTTTCCACTGACAGAGGACAGTTAATATGTTAATAGTTGAGTAATATGGCCATCTTTTTCTTTCTGAAGAAAAGAAAAGCATTTTTTTCATAAATAATAAATCATTCTAAAAAAATACAAGTCATAGGGTCCTTGTCTCTTTTCCTGTGGCCCTCCAGCTGCATTCCTAGGCTGCCCCATTCTGTATGTTTTACTGCCCATTGGTGACATCCAGTGTTATTTCTTCCAAGCCAATTTGGAAGCAAGCAGCGTGTCCTGGTGCTCGGTGGTAGGGGAATCGGCAACCACCCAACCAAGGTACGTAGAAGGATCACCGGCACACAGGAGTTTAATTAGCAGGGCAAGACCTTGCATTTTTTTAATGTAGTGCCCTGAAACGTTGCACTGCATTAATAAAATTGCAAGGGCTTGCCCTGCCAAATAAACTCCTGTGTGCCGGTGATCCTTCTACGTACCTTGGTTTAGTGTTATTTCTTCAGCAGGGGAGAAATCTGATTAGCTGAGAAAGGACAATTGTCTTTTGGATGCTGTGAGACAAAAGGAACATCTAGTCCTATCAGAGAATGCTGTTGGCACTCAGTGCTGGAATTGGGGAGGGATGCACAGGGATGCCATCCCTTAACTTTTTGTGAAATAGCATTCCCTCAGAGGGGATGCAAAAGTTTTGAATCTGGGAACTTTCTTTTGCTCCTCTCCACTTCTGCATGCAAATAAAATGCAAAGGTAAAATAAAATATAGTTAAATATATGAAAGATAAAAGGAGAGAAAATATTGTTGGGAAAGAAATAGAGAAGAGAGAATAAAGTGTTAAACAGATAAGAAGGTGGAGGCATCAGAGAAAGTTATAGAGAAAAGGAGAGAAGAAGAAAACAGGGGAAACAAAAAGAGAAAAGGAAGGTATTAAACAGCAGCAGATTATGGAATAGTGAGAGAATGATACAGTATATATGAAAGAATCTTTGGTAATATAGATTATGATGACTATGACAAGTGCAGAAGCTTGATTAGCAGCCAAGAAAGTCATATGCACAATTTTCGTTTTGGGGTCCCTACAGGTCACATATGTAAATCTATGCATGCTGGGCATTAAACTGTGCATTAGAGAGAAATACCAAAATGGTTTTGTTTTAAAGTGGGTGAAACCAGAAAGTATTGGTGCGTGAGGCTCATTATAACAGTGGGTGTGGCTTATGGTTGTGGGAGGGGCTTGTTTTAGCATGCATCCCTCCACTTTTTTCACTCCAATTCAAGCACTGGTTGGCTCCCAAATGGAGCTAGGACCACCAGACATAATAATAATGCAAACACTCCCGACCAGAGAACTTGTCTAGGAGAGTGGAGAAGGTACTGTCCCTGATGAACATAGCCTAAATTAGGGACCAGTCTGTTACCTGCCAATCTGAAAGATGTCTAAGTACATATACCACTGCTGGTGCTGCAGAGCTACCAGTGACCCTGTTTGAGGAAAGGCCTTGTTTGAGTCTCTGCTATGTGGAAACAACTGCCTTTTGTCAAGCAGAGCTACTATGGGGAAGTAGTGATCCCTGGGGAAAGAAAGTGACAAGTGCCAGCAAAGAACTCAGCTGTTCCTTTAATTATACTATCTACCATTAAGCTTTTTTTTTGGATAAAACCAAATATGTCAGTGCTATAAAAATGTATGTTGATAATAAAAAAATTGTGGGACTGTAACTATGTTAGCAGTCAGCTTGCACTATTTTGCGAGTCAGTTACATAGATAACTATGCATCACTATTGCGGGCGCTGCTTTATTGTACAGGTATGGGATCCACTAAATGGCAGTGTGTTGGGAGTTTCCTTAAATGAGAAGGATTTAGGGTTTTTTTGTAGCTAACATGTTGTCTAATTCTGGGCAGTGTTATTCTGTGGCTACTAAAGCAAATAAATTTCTGTCTTGCATAAAAAAGGGCATTAACTCAAGGGATGAAAACATAATTATGCCTCTTTATAGGTCCCTGGTGAGGCCTCATCTGGAGTATGCAGTGCAGTTTTGGACTCCAGTCCTTAAAGGAAAACTATACCCCCCAAACAATGTAGGTCTCTATTAAAAGATACTGAGTAAAACAGCTCATGTGTAAAACCCTGCTTCATGTAAATGAACCATTATCATAATAATATACTTTTTTAGTAGTATGTGCCATTGGGCAATCATAAATAGAAAATTGCCATTTTAAAAAATAAGGGCCGCCCCCTGAGATCGTACGATTCACTGTGCACACATACAAACCACATGTAAGGTCACATGAGCCAATTAACAGACAGAGTTCTGCCTTTTGCTTCCTCACTTCTTCCTGTTACAGTTAGTGTTGTAGTATTTCTGGTCAGGTGATCTCTGAGGCAGCACAGATAGAGTCACGAAATGGTGGTTCGAGGCAAGAGATGTAAAAGGGCAATATTTATGTAAATATATATTCCAGTTTGGTAAGATTCTTTAATATGTCATTCAATTTGATATAAACTATCTGTTGCTTAAGTATTCATTTTTGGGGTATAGTTTTCCTTTAAGAGGGATATAAATGAGCTGGAGTTAGTGCAGAGACATGCAACTAAATTGGTAAGAGGGATGGAAGAGTTAAATTATGAGGGTAGACTGTCAAGTTTGGGGTTGTTTTCTCTGGAAAAAAGGTGCTTGTAAGGGGACATGATTACACTTTACAAGTACATTAGAGGACATTATAGACAAATAGAAGGGAACCTTTTTACCCATAAAGAGGATCACCGTACCAGAGGCCACCCCTTTAGACTAGAAGAAAAGAACTTTCATTTGAAGCAACGTAGGGGGTTCTTCACAGTCAGGACAGTGAGGTTGTGGAATGTACTGCCGGGTGATGTTGTGATGGCTGATTCAGTTAATGCCTTTAAGAATGGCTTGGGTGATTTTTTGGACAGACAGAATATCAAAGGCTATCATGATACTAAACTCTATAGTTAGTATAGGTATGGGTATATAGAATTTATGTGAAATTAGGGAGGGGCGTGTGTGTATGGATTCTGGGTTTTCATTTGGAGGGGTTGAACTTGATGGACTTTGTCTTTTTTCAACCCAATTTAACTATGTAACTATGATCCATTTTCCAGAAACCAGTTATCTCTGAATCACAGGAAGACTCCCATAGACTATATATTATACAAATAATTTAAAAATGATTTCCTTTTTCTCTGTTACAATGAAACAGTATTTTGTACTTTGTACAAAACCAGCCTATTGTTTTTTTTTAATGTTTACATGATTTTCTAGAAGACTTAAAGGAACACTGAAAAAATTAAAGTGTCTAAAAGGGGACCTGTCACCCAAAAATATTATTTCAAATCCTATTTTATCATGTTAGTCAAGCAAAAGAAACTTCAATTACACTATATAAATTATTTGAATCTTGTTTCCTTCAGTCTGGGAACTCATAATTATAGCAAGCAGGCAGGAGCCATTTTGAGGACACTGTTATTAAGACAAGCCTTGCATCAGCTCAAAATCTTGTTTGTCCACCAGAATGGGAGACCTGATGTCCATCCCCATGCACTGGTTACACAATTAAATGATAAAGAGAGAGGGAGAATGTGGGGAGAGTAGTGATATCTAGGAAGTGCTGTATAGAAAGTGAAAGAAAGCACATGACCTGCCTCTAGGCATAGAGAAGGGGCAGGCAATATTTGATTGACAGCTGACAATTTTTAAATGAGCTTACAACAGCTATGAATGCTTTTATAAAAAAGAGAATTTGGATTTCATGTTTCATTTGGAAAGGACTTTTATTATACAGCTTTTTGTGTCTGATTGACAGGTCCACTTTAAAGTAATGAAAATACTGCTTTACTGCACTGGTATAACTGGTGTGTTTGCTTCAGAGGCTACTCTTTATATAAACAAGCTTATATGTAGCCATGATGCACAGCAGATAACAGATAAGCTCTGTAGTATACAATGGGATTCTTCAGAACATATTTGCCATCTACTGTGCTGCCCCGGGGCTACACAGCAGCTTGTTTATATAAACTATAGTTGTGTTTCTAATGCAAACACACCAGTTTTACCAGTGCATTTCAACAACAATTATGAAGATCCAAATTACGGAAAGATCCATTATCTGGAAAAAGCCAGGTCATGAGCATTCGGCATAAGAGGTCCTATACCTGTATTAGATATCTGTTGCATTTTTCTCTTTCCTGTAAAGTGTATTGTTGTTGCTGTATGTGTTATAGAATTTTATTTCCTAGTGGAAGACACTGGGGCTCATTTATTAACGCAGCGCAGCGCATAAGTGGACGCAAAAGATTGTCTGCGACATCACGAGTGTGATCGCTAATATATTTGCGTGATATTGCGCATAACACAGAGCTTTTGCGATGGTTTTGTTTATGCGCATTGCGCAAAAGATTGGGCATTTATGTCGCAAACGATGCCGTGGTTGTTAGGGGCGTGGCTGTGGGCGTGGCTACAATGCGCTTGCACTGCGGCCGTCGCAGATTTGCGTCTGTATATGTGCAAAACTGCACCCGGTCAACAGCACCACAATTTTTACGACTGCCTCTTTGTGGCGTAATAGTAACGCTCTTCAAAATGCGCATTCCTGCCCAGCTGCGCTAGCAGAGCCACACTGCTAAACTGGGTTCTGGCAAATACAATGGTGCTGCTGTTGGTGGGGATGTTTGTTAACTCAAAGTTTACTCAAAGATGAACAACCCCTGTAAAGTGCATATTAACCACGCCTTTCACCCAACATGTTTATATTGACCAAGGTTCCTTTAAGGGTATCAGGTAGGCTAAACACCTTTGCAACCAAACAAATATTAGCACAGAAACAAATGCAGATGCGTCTAAGTGAACGCAATATGCGCAATATGTGACGCAACTAATTAAAGCAGCGCATTCATACATGAGCACAACTAATCCTTACCTTTGCGGTATCTTCCTGTGCGCACAATTTATTATAAGCACTGCGACAGCTGATACGCAGTTTCACACAGTTTCACAAGTCGCACCTACATTAGCGCACAAAATCGCACTGTTAAGGTATCGTGCGCTACATTATTAAATACTCGCATGCGCTGGGCAAATGTCAGGCCACTGCGCTCTTTTTAGCACTGCACTGCGTTAATAAATGAGCCCCACTGTGGTGTGTTCCTTTGCACCTACTATGTGGAGGAAACATACGGTTAAGCCCCAGTTTCTCCCACAGTACCATCTTTGTCTGATGTTGTGTGCCCTGTGTAAGCTGGACTGTAACCATGTCCTTAAGGAGTGTCTCTGGGCTACAGTATAATTTTATTATTTAAAACAAATATCTCATTCACTAACAGGTGCAAGTGTGGAAACATGGGATTTAGGATTTGGATTTTGACCTTTTAACCCAATGGCAATATAGTGAGAATCCCTCTTGTGGAATCAGGGTTTACAGCACTGCATGCCTGCTTATACATAGGGATGTGGCTCCACACACTCGAGGGAATGGAAGGTATTTTAATACAAGCCACATGGATAAAAAAAAACCTGGTTGAAATATCTGCTGGCTGCAAGCAGGGCTCTGTGTTCAAGCTGTTGCTCTTGCCTCTTAAAAGAAGCTTCTGTCTCTAACAATGTCAGAGGAGGAGGAATTATGGGCTGCAATGTATGAGTAATGATTTACTAAGAATACTCTGCATGAAAGGAAAGCTAAAATTACGATCCAAACCTACTCTGCCCTCTCAAAAGAGATGGAGTCTTTGGCTTTGTATAATTGCATCAAGGCAGCAGTGAAATACAGTGCCTGTAATTTAGTGCAGAGGAGATGACATATATTTAAAGTGAAAAGTGGGATGTCTTAATGAACAAATTGATAAAATGGAACCCATGTGGTTTTAATAAGATTGAATGGTGATCGTAGCATCCGTTGGGCAATGCTCTTAAAGGGCATGTAAAGGCAAAAAAATAAAATACCATTTTTACTTTCTTTAATGAAAAAGAAACCTATCTCCAATATACTTTAGTTAAAAAATGTGTACTGTTTTTATAAGAAACCCGACTGTATGCAGTGAAATTCTCCCGTAATTTACTGCTGTGGATAGGAATTGTCAGATGGTCCCTAACTGCTGAACAGGGAAACAATCATACTTATGAACAGCAGGGGGAGCCCCCACCTTACTTCCCAGCCATGCAGAACTCAAGCAGCTTTGTTTATGATGATCCCTAAGCAGCCCCGACCACACTGAGCATGTGCACAGTCTTAGTCTTGCAAAGATGTTTAAAAAAGTTACAAGATGGTGACCCCCTGTAGCCAACTTTGAAAGCATAAATTATTTGTTTGATTAGGCTTGCGGTGCAGTAACTTCATGTTTATGTTTAGTATACAAAATACAGCATTTCTAGCCTTATTCTATTTTAGACTTTACATGCCCTTTAAAGACAATCCCAGAAAACACTGTAGTGGTGTTGCCATAAAAGCTCAGGACAATTTGTCTAATGGACTGAAATAATAAGAAGGTCATCTGTAGCCAAGCAGAGGCATCCAGAAAGACTGCTAGAACAAAACTAAAGTTGTGAATATACCATTCACAGATTTGTTTTTGTATTGGGATATTCAACCTGGGTGAACAGTGCTCTTGGTACGATATAATGAATCAGCTTGTCATCCAATGCATTCTTTGTAAGGCGGTCATCATACAGATAGTTCATTTTATCTTGACCCTGTGCTCATTCCATGGGAGTCAACAAGTGGAAGAACCAGATTCCCATGTACCCTTGTTAGTTAGAGAGTCCTTAAAGGAGAAGGAAAGGCAAAATTCATGAGCTAGCTTACTCTGATGTACTCATAAAGATGTCCTGAATCGCTATAGTTGTAGCTCACCTAAGCAAATCCAATCACATAAATTCCATCTTCATGTTTTGATCTCATTCGCATTCATGCGGCAGCCATCTTGCTTAGGTATTGGGTGCTTCCTTTGCCTCTCAATTCGTATTGCGCATGCGTGGAAAAATAAATCCCTCACACCCTGGCTGTGCATCTCGTGCTTCTCCATAGCTATGAGACGCTTCTAGCTGGGACGTGTTTACAGGGTCACTGATGACGCGCGCATTACTAGATTTGCATGCGCGTCATCGGGGACATGCGCATTATGCTACAATTGAGCCCAACGCGTCTCAAGGCTGCCTCGGGCAGCAGGGAGGAAGCTGCCTGAAAATTTGGTGACGTCACCTAAGTTCAACACTATAATATACGCAGAGCGCTGCTGCTTCTACTAGACACCAGGGAGACAACTTTAAAAACGTTCTGTAAGTTATGAGTCTACCAGTCTTATTGTAGAAATATGCTTATGTTTTGCCTTTCGTTCTCCTTTAAGACAGGACTATTGAAATTACATGATATTGTTTTATAATTATGGTCAATACAAAAAGATTGTTAAAGACTGAGTACCATTGGGGCAGTTTAAATATTTGATATATTGTTTATTTCTATATGGTTTTCGGATGCATCTGTTTGTGCTTTCTTACTGACACTGTCTGATGACTGCTTGCAAACAGGCACTCGTAGGTATTAACTGACATTGTTTATTCCTCAAATGCCTCCTTTGGATTGTTTTGAGATATTACAGGTAAAGGATCTATTATCCAGGCACCTTTAATCCAGAAAGCTCAGATTTATGGAAAGGCCATCTTCCATAGGCTCCATTATAATTAAATTTAAACTATTAAAAACGATTCCCTTTTTCCTATAAAAATAAAACAGTATCTTGTCCTTGATCCCAACTAAGATATAATTAATTCTTATTGGAAGCAAAACAATCCTATTGGGTTTTATTAATGTTTATATGATTTTAGTAGACAAAGTATGATGATCAAATTATGGAAAGACCCCTTTCTCTGACTGAATGGAATTAAGGCAAAACCCCTTGGTCTATTAATTTAGTTTAAGGAACTCTCCTATGTTTATGCAGGGCATTAACTGGCCTGTTAGGAATTCCCTATGAACTGGTGTGAAAATTGCACCGGTGTCGAGGGGGGCCTAAATGAAATACAGACTGTTAAGGGGATTAAATGATTCTGATCAACACATTACATGTATTTCCAGTTCCTTGGCAGCAGCTAATTTTTTTCAGCATATCCTTACATAAACTCAGGGTGGTTAACCTGACGATTGTTTGAATTAAAGCTATTCATAGGAAGATATATAAAGGAAAATACCTTTCTATTGCAGACTTTTTTTTATCAAATACAGTAAGAATACACAGACATCCCAGCTGGTTTGTTTTAGAGGAGGCTGTGAGTCTTTTATTTTTCTTGGCAGTCCATTTGGGTGCCTTGAGCGAGCACCCTAATCTCTGGGGGAAGCACGGCTGTGACTTGATGTCTGTGATAACTGATCATGATTTAAGCCAAATTATAGGAAGAAAATCAACATTTTGAAGGGGTTATAAAGGGTGTCTACAACGTATTAAGATATTAAAACATTCTCAAAGCCCTTGCACCTTCATAAGAAAAAACTGAAAGAAATGCCTAAATGAGAGGATCAAAGAAGTCCGAGCCTGTTAGCTGCTGGTTAGTTGCTGGTTAGCTGCTGCCTTCTCCCCAGGTTCCCAACAAACAGAGGTTCTGACTGCTTTCTTCAAGGCTTAGAAGAGGATTAACTTCAGCACACCTGAAAACTAGTGCCCTGATTTTTCGCTATCAATAATTATTGTAGGACAATAGCTCACAAAGAAAATTCATGTGCCCTTCCCGTTTTCAAGTTATTCATCAAGGGTAAAACACTTATTGCCCATTCAGCCTTTGCGCTCACAATCAGAATTAAACATTGAAGCTCATAAACTGAACAGGAGAGGTTTCATAACTTGTGCTACGGCAAGTGCCAATGTTATAAGCACTGCTACTACTCTTTCAAGGAAATGTCAAAATGATGAAAACCAGATACTATTATAAGTGCTGATCTATGTCTCTTTGCAAATGATATATAATTTATCAAATTGTTTTCTAAAGAAATTGATGGTATTGGTACATGATGGGAATCTGTCACTTCCTGGAGTTTCAGCTAATAGACAGGCTGATATATCCACTGAGTCAGTTACAGGCAAACTATTACACTGCTGAAATGAATTGCAAACAGGGAGTTAAACACATGTTTATACTCGCCCCTACCATATTAGAAACGCTCAGGATGATTCTCAAAAGCAATCTTAAATTCAGCAAGCGTGGGTGTAACGTGTTTCATTATTATAATCCCAGCAAATTGCTCTGTACTAGAGAGCTTTTGTTCTAATGTCAAGTGGTTAAGAACCATAGAAGACAAGATTTCATTACAATTGAACAACTTAAAAACTCCAACCCCTGGGGTGTTCCAGTAACCCCTCCGCAACTGAAAGGCTTTTAGAGCAGCGTGTTCTTTCAAACAGCTGGTAACTATACTTGCTGATATTGTGCTACAGAAAACACATGCACCTGATCCATTGTGATTTTCTGTTGTATATGAAATGAATGGAAAAGATGATGAATTATGCTCTGTGATATAGGTGGTAAAATGCACAAATACATTGTTTCAACAACCTCCTAACCTACACTCCCACATAAGAGCCTTAGGCACAAGAATTCTGTTGATGGTTTTTTGGTGGTTGGTTGGATGAAAAAAATTCTTGACTTGTGCGACAGCAATACAACTACACCTGGATACATCCAGTTTACTAGCAGGTTACTTGCCCTTGTAGGTCAGGAGGTGTAGTGTTGTGATGATTACTCTCTTATATAAATGTACATCACTGACCATATACTGTATTTAGCATGATATATAAAAATGATAAATACTTACAAATAAAGGATGTCATTGGTTATACCATCCAACCACACTACAGTGGCAGAAAGATTTCCCAGGGAATTTAGTTTTCGGTAGAGTCACACCCACAGAGACTTGTCCAGCCTAGGCCCGGGCCTATGGCGGCAGGATTTTAGGGGGACGGCATGCTTCCCAACAACACCCACATTGGGGATGCGCTGGAGATACAATAATTTTTTAAATTTCCCGTGCGCCAATCCCCATTGCTCCAGTCCAGATTATGAAAATTTGCACGAATAAAGGGGAGGGGACAGGGGCGACGAATGGCAGTGGGCCTAGGGGGCCCACACTATGTAAATCCGGCCCTGGACCTGTCTATGAAGAGTCTCAGGTCAGTATCTAATAGAATTAAGTCTAAAGAGACTGGACTTTCTGGTGCTCAGTTATAAACAGTGGATAAATGGTAGGGAATTCAGCAACAGACATCTGATCACAACGGTTCAATTGAACCATTCAGTTGGTGTTTGCTGAAACTCACAGATACTTGAAAGTGTTATCTAGGCACAATGGTAGGTATGGGACCTATTATCTAGAATGCTCAGGACCTGGGGTTTTCTAGATAATGGATATTTCTGTAATTTGGATCTTCATACCTTATGTCTACTAGAAAATCATGTAAACATTAAATAAACCCAATAGGCTGGTTTAGCTTCCAATGAAGATTAATTATATCTTTGTTTGGATGAAGTACAAGATACTGTTGTATTATTACAGAGGACAGACATTTTAAAAATTTCAATTTTTTTGATAAAATTGAGTCTATGGCAGACAGCCTTTCCATAATTTGGAACCCATACCTGTACCATACTCCTCATATAATCAGGTGTTATTTTTTCAATGCAATCAAACTAAATGTAGACCTGTTTCAACCTGCTGGCCAGACCCACACCCACTCAGACTTACTACCTTATGCAACATGCAGTAAAAGAAACCTGAAATTATCTTATTATAAATTAAAAATGATGTCACAATAACTCTGGAAGTTAGATTATCTGAGGAAGAAGGAGAGCTAAAAAGGAATTGAAATGCATATTTTGGGACCTACTGATCCTCAGCCACCTCTGTTTTTCCAATGTCTAACCCAACCAATATCCATATTTTTGTTAGCACCTGATTCTATGACAGACTTTTTTTTTTTATTCTTCAACATTCTTGAGTCTGATTTTGACACCAGTTTAGAATATAAACTAAATGATAACTCTCAAGTGTTGTCATTGTTGCAGGGGAACTATAAAATATTGCTCAAACAGATGAAATACAATAAACATAAATGATGCATTTGAGGTTTAAAATTCTGCAGACAAACTAAACGGATCATTTTAATGGATTCATTTAAGATATGGAGAGTTTAAAAGTGAAATGTTAAAATGGTGGAATTATCTCCCAGATGTTATTGTACCTTTGACTATAATAGAAATACAAATTATGTAGAGAGAAAATAGAAGTGTATATTGTACCGTTTTGGCTTAAGGACTGACCCATTTGCAATTTTGGGTCATAGGAGAGTTTTTTTCTCCTCTTCTGAGGGACTGCTTCTAATTGTTATTTCCTTTTTTTCTTTATCTTTGTTTTTGTCTTAGCAGCAGCAAGTAGTGATGGATGGATTTATTTCCCAGGCGCAAATTCACGCGTTTCGCTGCCGGTGAATAAATTCAGGAAATTGCCGCAAAATTTTTGCTGGGGACAATTAATAGATGCCCATTGACTTTAATGTGTGTCGGAATTGTTGCTGCCTTCAGAATTGTTGCTAGCATCAGAATTGTTGCTGCGTTGGGCAAATTTTCCGGCAAAGCGAAACGGGAAGCAGCAAGTAAATGTTATTTAAGAGAAGGGCTGAACTTGATGTTTCTGTATTGCTCTTTCCACACTTGGGATTATTTACTTTTTTTCATGGCTGCTTCTGTCCCTGTTAAGCAAAGCTCTTTATCGTCTATTTTAACCCACATTGTACAAAAATATCTGATACTACTTCTAATAATATACAGTATAATGATTAATTTTCCCTTAAAAACCCAGCTTCAATCGTCCAGCTCCCATTTTGATGCAACACTAATAACAGGACATAATTTTCTTACAAATTCAACTTCTACTTATCTGCTTCTATTTCTATGCAGTACCAATACCTGGAAATCATTTTCTTAGAAATGCAGCTTCTAACTCTCAGTTTCAATGTCCATGCACCACTGATACCTGGAAATCATTGTCTTAGAAATGCAGCTTCTAACTCTCAGTTTCAATGTCTATGCACCACTGATACCTGGAAATCATTCTCTCTATAACTCAACTTCTAACTATGAATTCCTATGTCCATGCACCACTGATACCTGGACATCATGGACATCACTTCTCTTAGAAATACAATACTTTCCTACCATAATACAAGAAGAACGGACACCTCAATGTAATTTCAAGATTCCCTGTCCATGGTTAGTGGTGGATAATTATAATACCCATATTTAAATGATTGCTTTCACAATGTCAAGTTATATATACAGAACTGTTGATACCCTGAAAACAAGGGTGCCAGCAGGCATCTCTTATACATTACATTGCAGGTAGGGATAGCAATAGACTAACAATAGACTGCCCCTTCAAAAATACAGTTCTTACAGCAGTAGCTTTGACAAGTGGGAAATAAGATCAGAAAATACAACACACAAGTTTTCTGGGCCTGCCCCTGAACCAGAGTGGAACACGCCACAAATGCTCCCTCATATATACAGTATAATGTATGCTGCAAATAGCAATGAAGCTGACAATTCCCTTTAAGCAATACAGCACAGAGGTGGAAGCAGTACCAGGATGCTTATTTCCATATTTCAGCACAGAGTAGCTATGCTTTCGTGCACTTCACACTGTGCAACTACAGCTATCAATTTACACATTAAGCAGGCAGTAGTACAGATGTAGTCCTCCTAAATGTCAATCTCAAACAGTAAGGCACACTTTCTAAGCTCCTCAAAAATACCTTTTGTGTCAGTTTCTCAGGAGAGCCTTATTATACTGGTACTGAGTCCATCTGGCTGGATAAGACGCTATGGCTGCCCTGGTGCAGAACATCATCTTGATGATGTTCTTGCTCTCACTGAGTTCCCTGTGAATTGTGGTGTGTGTGGTTGTGAAATTAACTGCTAGGTATGAAAACCCAAACTCAATCATCTTTTAAGTCTTTTGCCAGCTGCCTAACCATAATAATAGTCTTTTCATACATCATACCACATGCTAATCCTTATACATCATAAATAGCAGTGCCTGGCTGACCTTCCATAAAAGCACACACACTAAAGCATGGAGTTGTTACGCTGCTCCCTCACAAAGTGTTGTACAGAACATTCAGAGCAATTCCAGGCTGCTGCCTTATAAAGAACATAATATCCAGTGCAGTGTCAGACTGCCCCTCTCACAAAGTACAGGACACACAGTGCTGTGTCAAATTCCTCCCTGGCAAACAGTCTCAGTGCATAGATGCCCCCTTACAAAGCTTAGAATATGCAGAACACACACTCCCCTACATCACTTGTACTAGTGCCACTCCTAGTCTCCAAATGAAAACCATAGACAATAGCACATGGCAGTAATACAAGTCCTTCTGTAATACAGCCTAGGCCGATTTATTCTGCAGTGACCCTCATCACATAGAGAAGTTGTTCCTTTGCGCAGTCACACACTGTGACAGAGAGCAGCTGTGCCAGTCTAATCCTCTCACAAAGGACAGACAGCCGCATTGTCAGGCTGCCACTTTCACACATTCAAGCGCAGACAACAGGAGTGCTATGTCTCGTGCATTTTAAAGCAAAAGAAGCAGTAGCAGCCTGTTACATGACAAGAGGTCAGAGAGAATATGGGCACAGTTTCCCCACTCACAGGCTGATTGATTACCATTCTCTCTTATGATATGAGATGGTCATATGAGAAATAATAGACAGCGCACTCACACATTGGAGATACACAGTGCACTCTATCAGCTATCACAGTACAATGAGTCAGGCAACAATTGCAATTTAACAACATCCTTTTCATGACTTATAAAACACTTCATTGCTCGGCAACCCTCTACATTTATTCTATTGTCTCCATACATTCATGTCTGGTTCTGTTCTTCTCAGAGCCACTGTCTGGTCACATCACCCACATTCACAGAAGTATCCCGCCTTAACCCTTTCTTTCTTGCTGCTCTTTACTGCTGGAATGTCATTCCTGAATCCTCCTTCAGTCTCTTCAAGACTCAGCTGAACGACCAGAGTTGGACTGGGGCATCTGGGGCCACCAGGAGTGCAAGTGTCAGGGTCCTTCATGCGAAATGAAGGGCCCTCCTCCTGGCCAACCAGACCCTCCCACCGCGAGTGCGATGGTGCCAATTCCCTCCTCCTCTATGATCAGGTTTGGCCAGGGGAGAGGAGAGGGGCAGTCTGGGTAAAGGACCAGATCTGGGTCATTGGGCCCATGAAGGCCGAGACCCACCAGGTTTTTTAATCCCTCCGGCCCATCTGACACTGTGAAAGACTTAAGTCTTAAAAGAGAACTAAAGCTTAACAAATAAGTAGGCTAGAAATGTTGAACATTATTGTATGCCACCACAGCCCTTTAGCAGGGAAGATATGTGCCTCTGAAGATGCCCCAGTAGCTCCCCATCATCTTTTCTGCTGATTCCCTGGACAAGCTCAGTTTCTGAGCTTAGGGACCAACTCACAATATACAGTATATATAGAATATAAATGTCACAATATAAGGCTGATTAGTAATTAAAATTTTTTAGCCACATTCATTTTTAGGGTTTAGTTCTCCTTTAAAGGAATGGTATCTGATTCTGACTTGGAATTCATGCAGCAGTGCTTTAACCACTGTAAATTGCAGCATGTACTGTATAACCCTTCTTTTTGTATCTGTAAATTACTTACCCACTACTGGGGTTATGTAATGGAAAGGTTCATAGTCTGCCAAAGGTCTAATCACCTATAGCAACCAATCAGCAACCAACCTGATTAAGAGCAAATACAATGGATTGCTGCACCTGAGTAAATTCTGTGCCTTTTATTACATATGGGGGCAGCTTATAAACTCTGCTGGGCAGAGACTTCCTTCCTTTTGTATCTTTTTGGGTTATTACACAGGGGTGTTTTTTTATGTGTTCTTAAATGCATGCATGTTATGCTACTTAATTCTGTAAAGTCACCAGTTCAGCGACTACACTGAGTCAACACATTCTAATGACAAGCAAGTATTTTGAAAAAAAGACCTGGGCTTCAATTGACAAAACAAATTGAAAGCTAAAATAAAATAATAAATAAAATAAAAAAAATAAAATAATATTGCCACCACAACTAAAAACTTATTATGTTACAGAATGATATGGAAATGATAACATTTGGCTCTTCTGGTTTGCACATGAAAAATGATCCCTACTTGTTTCAGCCCTGTATCTATGATGTTTCCACACTCCCTATATGGACTTGTGGTTATAATATTGATTTTGCTTATTTACATTGGTGTAAAATATCCCGGGAGACTGGTACACTCTCCTACCTGTTGGTGTGCCGGTCACTGGTCTCCTAGAGAGTCTTACATTTAGTATATAACAGATGGAACCCAGTTGCTGCAGCTAATTATTGCATCCGTATTGTATTTGTTGGTATTAGTGTGACTGGATCATGTTTTTTTATAGGTTTTATTATAACAAATAAACAGCAACAAATATAAATTAAGGACAGACAGTTATCCTAGCCTCCAGTCTCAGCCATGGACCACTGAGGGCTGGGGAACCAGATACTCATTTTCTAAATATTAAATCCTGTGTTAAATTCAGTTTAAAATTTTAAGTGGATTAAGGAGGGGTTCAGTATTTGGGAATCTTTAATTTAATTGTAATATCTTAGAAGCAGGCGGTGAAAGTGTGGGGGCACTAAATCCTATTATTTTCTCTATTAGCTCCTGCAGCGAACTGAAGATTCCTTCAGGAATTATGGGGTTAATTCCCTAAGCAAAAAGGAGCACACCCTCCCATCACTGGCACTGGGCTGGATATGACAGCTGTGAATGAAGGTTCTTTTAAAGGTGATTTCACTGGGATATAAGATATATTTAATTTTGTTTCACTCCCCTCCAACACTTAAATTAGAATTTGAAATCACTACTTCATCAATCACTACTAGAATTCCTAATTTGTCACAATTACTGTGTATCTGCAACTAAAAGAAAAATGCTCAGAAGAATAGAATCCTTGATGTTTGGCAGAGGGACTTGGATAGATCAGCAGTTTGGGACTCTTAAGTTGTTCAATATGGAAAAATGCACATTAGGCATTTGGGGTTAAACAAATGCACAGGCAACTTACTCTTTAATTAGACTGCGTTAAGTGAAACCTTGATGGAGAAGGATCTATAAGTACTTATAAATAATAGACCAAGCTGTAACAAGCAATGTCAATGTAGAGGGAGTCCAGAGAAGGTCAACAATATTGATGAGAAGGGATAATGGTATTTGTTATTTATAAGTAAGCTGAATTTTATTTACATTAGATATGAACTGCCTAATGGGACATATTCAATTTCAGTAGCAGTAAGGGAGACTTGTTTACTAAACCTTCCTAGCGATTATTATCTGCACAATAAAGATACACATTCATTAAAAGTGAGATGCATGCACCTGATGAAGGCTGTTGTAGCCGAAACATGTTGTGCAGGATTTTCTGCAAAATAAAAATGGAAACCTTTTAAAACAAAAAGGTGTGCTCTCCGGCTATTTTTCTATTTACTTGGAATCCTTGCATACTGGCATGAATGCAGGCCCGGATTTGTTGAAAGGCCACCTAGGCCCGGGCCAAGGGCGGCAGGATTTTAGGGGGGCGGCATGCTGCCCAACCACACCCACATTGGTTCAAAAACACTGGGGATGCTCAGGAGATACAATCATTTTTTAAATTTCCCGTGCACCAATCCCCATTGCTCCAGTTCAGATGATGAAAATTTGTACAAATAAAGAGGGGACAGGGGTGGCGCATGGCAGTGGGCCTAGGGCCGCCAACTATATAAATCCGGCCCTGCATGAATGTGCTACCAGCATGCCTCAAAGCAATTGCTTTATGCAATGCATGTTTTTAATGCAACACAACATAAACGTGTAAGTAGACACAAAAAAAATTATATTTGACAAAAAATGATACTAAATCATTAAAAAAAATTAGTGCCCCATCTAGCTCAACTTCACTGAAGAATTAGCGGAGGAAACAAATTGAGGCAGCTACACATGGATTTTTGTATAGGTCCTATAAGTTGTGTGTAAATCTGTGGGCAGTTTTTGCCCAAAAACCACCCCTTTAATAGGTAACCCCCTATCCCTTTTGGAACAGCTGTATAGATAATCCTTTTCCCTAGCAATCATGTATATATGGCAATGTAATGCAATTAAATATAATGTTGCATCACCACTGTGATGTTTGAAGCCCTAAACATGTATTGAGAAAGGGGTTGAAACATTGCTATACATGTGCACATAAATAGAGAGTTCTGCAAAATACTGGTAATTGGTAGAAGAATGGATGCTTTTTGGACTGAGTATCAGATGAATTCACAAATGAAGTCAGTTCTGGAAATTCAGTCTAAGCTTTCTTTACCAGTGACTGAATAAACAGTGTAGAATGGGCACAAATGTACTGGAGATGTCTGTAAACCCACCAAACTTACACCCAGGACCCACTTGTTGATCTCCATTCCAGTAGTAGTGAGACAGATGAAAGTCTGTAAACCCACCAAACTTACACCCAGGACCCACTTGTTGATCTCCATTCCAGTAGTAGTGAGACAGATGAAAGTCTGTAAACCCACCAAACTTACACCCAGGACCCACGTGTTGATCTCCATTCCAGTAGTAGTGAGACAGATGAAAGTCTGTAGTGTAAAGCAGTGGTTAGAATTGCTGCCTTTTTACACAGGGAGTATGTCAGTATCTACAAAGCATTTATAAGGGCCATTTAAGTGGAAGTACATTGTGGAAAACACAGTTTTCACAGGTGTTGCATCACTGCCAGAGCACACACTGAAATTGTTTTTTTGCATCCAATTTACTTGGTCCATGTCTGGTGTTCCTGTTGATGCAACCCACTGTGAAAACCCTGTAGCTGCCACTAGATGGTGGTAGCTCCAATGTTCCCCAGTAGTGAATTGCTTGTTAACCCTAAACCCATGGTGACCCATGGGGGGACCACGGGTAGGGAGAGTTTGGGTTGAAATTAGGCCAACCATTGCAGGTTATGGTTGGGTGTGGTCAGCTTTGGACTGGGGGGGTCCTGGGCTCCCTGTCTCAGCCGCAATGTCCACGTGACCCCCTTGCTCCAGCTGCAACCCACCTTCAGCCCCCAGTGCCTACCTTCTCCTTGTGCCCACACTGGGAGCCAGGGAGGGAGGTCGGAAGCCACAACAATGGCTTCACGCAGGGAATGGATATGGGCCAGCAGGTTTTTCCCAGTGTCCCACACTCTTGCTCTTCTCCTGAAGTCTTGGAAACAGAGGAGCACATAGAAGCAGCGTACAGAGCGAGAAGACATGGATATGTTTTGGGTGCGTGTCCTACAATAGTAACATTTTGTTGGTTAGTGTTGGGTACAGGTTAAGATTTGTGGGTTAGGGTTGGGTGAGAGTTTTTCCTGATATGCACATCAATATTCCCCAATTATCAACAAGCACAATTGCACACCATCACCCAAAGAGACAAGTGGAAGTATTGGCAACCATATGGAAGTGCAGGAAGTGTTTGTCCTCAAGTACCTTTATTAATTACATCAATATATACTTTCCATGTACCTGCACTTGTGGTGCATTCATAAATGACCGATTATATGTTCGCCACATGCTTGCATGTGTTTCTTTCCATTTTCCAAACAAAACATACAGGACTACTGATAAAAATTAACCATAATTATCTGGACCTTAGATTGTAAGCTCCAGAGGGGCATTCCACAACTTGCATTGAATCATGGGTGCAAATTCACTAAGCGCCGAAGCACCGAACGCTAGCGTCAATTCGCTAGCGTTTGGCATTTTCGGTACTTCGCAAATTCACTAACGAACGCTGGCGTAAATTCGCTAGTGTTATTTCGCACACTTACGCCAGGCGAATTTTCGCTAGCGATGTAACTACGCAAATTCACTAACTTGCGCAGTGTACTGAACGCTACCTTTTACGCTAGGCTTCCTTCACCACCTCAGACCTGGCGAAGCGCAATAGAGTAGATAGGGATTGTTTCCAAAAAAGTCAAATTTTTTTCTAAGTCCCAAAAAACGCTGGCATGTTTTCTACATGATGGGTGATAGGCACATTTCGAACATTTTTTTGGGGCTCCCCTCCTTCCCCCTACATTTCCTGACTCATGGCAACTTACCTAGACAGTGGGCACATGTGTAGGGCAAAATAAAATTTATATTTGCTGATTTGAAGGTTTTCTAGGCATTCGTAGTGCAGATACGTATTCCTCCATTGAAATTTGAATTTCGCGCCGTATGCAAATTAACCATCGCTAGCGAAACTTCGCTTCGCTTGGCGAATTAACGCTAGTGCAACTTCGCAAACTAACGCTACCCCTGTGTGCAACTTCGGATTTTAGTGAATTTGCGGAGCGCTGTCGAAAATACGCCTGGCGAAGTGCAGCGAGGGGCGGCGAAGCTTCGCATCTTAGTGAATTTGCCCCATGATGTGTTACAGGCAGTGTCGGACTGGCCCGGCGGGACACCGGGAAAATACCCGGTGGGCCCCGACCCTTAATGGGCCCCCGCCGGGCCAGACACCTCTCCAGAGATCTGTAAAAAAAAGTTTTCCTCCCGCAGCCGCATCGGCGCAGCGCCGATCAGCGCAGCGCCTTCTGCGCATGCGCCAGGCACCTAGGCGCCTTCACGCTGGTGCGCTGAGTGGCGCCTTTGTGTGCGTGCACTCGGTGCATCACAATGGGGGGCGGGGGGGTCGGAAGGGGCCCTGGCCAGTAGTCCCGGTGGGCCCCGGGCCCCCCAGTCCGACCCTGGTTACAGGCTTCAAAAGCAGGGCAATTGCCATTACCCTATGTGCCATTTAGTTTAATAAAATGACCAAAGTAGATGCTCTGCAGCAGTTCTGGCAAGTGCCAACCATATTACTTGTAGTGGCCTGCTTATTTCTCATATTGCACTTTTGAGGACTGGATTAAATCAAAATGATGATGTCATACAGTCTTAAGTAATACTATGGAGCCTTTAAGCAAACTGGAAGCCTTAAAAATCCTTTGGAGGGCCCCAGGAGAGCCTCCAGTTGGACAGCCCTGCTTTACAGGATTCCTGTTTTGTATTATTCTACGTGTTTTTGTTACATGGAAACACATTTCTGTATGGTAAAACTTACAATAACAGGATGCTCTTTTTTACTGTCAAATTGGATCCATCAAAACATTATAAAATATCTGACATTTATAAAGAGAGCAATGATTTTAAATCATTCCCTAGTCTTAAAAAAAAAGCAAGCGTACAGATTTTTTTGGTTGCAGTTGAGCAATGCTGGCAGTGGATGTTCATCGGCAGCTGGTAGGCTATAGCCCAGGCACCTCTGCCCTTCAATTACTAGGAAACACAATAAGGGAGTAACATCTATGTAAGCCAAAAGCATTGAAGCAAGAACGATGGATTTTTAGTGTACTAGTTCCCTCCATCTCTTAAGGTTGTCTTCTCTCACATACATACGAGTCAAAATACTGCCAGGGTATCTAGGAATTAAAAGGGTACCACCCAAGAGGCAAAAGCATACCGCTTGTGTTTTACCATAGCAACTAATTTGCTTGATTAAAACCTATTCATATGCTCTATATAATGAGCATCCCATAGGAATTTACAGTTCTGCGTCCTGCATCCTAATTAGCAATTAAGAGTGGGGCCAATGGAGTTTAATTCCTCAGGCACTGAACACTGTGTGCATACTAAGAAAATGGAACTAGAGCCAGGGCAAAATGTTTAATAGGTTTACATTGATTCTGTAAACCCCTCCGCTGGAACACATTCAGCAAAGTGCCGTCAGTACATTTCTTTTTTTTCCCCAGTCTAATTAGCACAAAATCTAAGTTAACCTTTTAAGAGCCATGAAAAAAGAGATGCTTGTTAACATGATCCATTTGTTTCATATATTGCATCATGTCCCTTAAGAAAACATTGTGTTAATTTACATATAAGCAGGGCAAACATCAGAAATCTTATCACCAGACTCTTTTTGAGGAACCACATACAGCTTTTTTTATGTGGGAGCAGGAGGACTTAAGGGGGACCTGTAAAAATAAAAAATACAAGTGGTCATGTTTAAGTTTTCCAAAAGCCAAAAAATTCCAGGCCCTTTACAGCAGTCCTGCCATACCCCTTCTTCAGGGAGCTTCTGGATATAAGACTTAAACTCACAAATAGAAGGTATCATTATTAACCCGAGAAGAGAACAGAAAGACTAGTTACAATTAACCTTTAATTTTAACTAGCATTTCTGTTCTCTTCTTGGTTATGCTGTGCTTGGTAGAGAACAATGCACAAGTGTATACAAGCTCAGTATAAAAAATTCTAATAAGCTTTTTTTCCATTTGATTGGGACAAGACATCCACTGAAACTACTGTCTGGGAAAGTATGCCAGTTTGGAAATCCAGAACCAGGCCAGGAGATTCGGCACTCAAGATTGCCCTAGGCATACTTCTGCACACTATTCTACCCACTGATACAAAAAACAAGCCCACCCAGCCTGTTTTTTTGCTGCTGCCTCCACTGCTAGTGTTTCCTG
Organism: Xenopus petersii; assembly: GCA_038501925.1. Classification (NCBI taxonomy): domain Eukaryota; kingdom Metazoa; phylum Chordata; class Amphibia; order Anura; family Pipidae; genus Xenopus; species Xenopus petersii. The sequence continues at coordinate 148,910,883 of CM076673.1, forward strand.
CACAGCGCAATTTCCCCCCTGAATTCTGCTCATCGCAATTTGCATCCTAGGCAGTTGCCTGCCATGCCTGCTCCAGTGTCACGTTCGGCGCCCTATATCCAGAACCCAAGTCAAGCTCTCACTTCTGACTCTAACCGCCGCCTTTCACCTCGGGAGGAGCCCTCGGCTAATCAGATGCCGCCAGGTCTTATTTGAGAGAGGAGCAAAGCTAATGGTTCTGGATGAGCAAAGGGGCACGAACATCTCACCAGGATACTGGAAGGAAGGATACACTTGGAGAGCGTAGAATAGTCGGAGGACAGGCAAAGGTCAGATTGGAGAGGTCAGAGTAGTCACAAGCAGGCAGGATCAGGATTGGAGAGGATCAGAATAGTCACAACCAGGCTAAGATCAGGATTGGAGATATCAGAGTAGTCAGGCAAAGCAAGGGTCAATACACAGAAGATCAAATAGGAATCACTAAGATTAAACACCCAGGAACAATCCTAATAGAACCTAATAACGAGCAACATGCTAAACACTGAATTCCCCTTTTATAGTTTTGATTCTAGCGCCAATGCGCAATGACGTCATCATGCCGACACATAAACCAGGAAGTGCGCCAGTTAGCGCGCCATAGGGGAACCGGACACCGATGGGACAGGACGCATGTGGCGGGCGCCCCCGCATGCCAGAGGGCACACCACTGGACCACCAGGGTAAGCGGTAATTATTACATCCAGGTTTTAACTGATAAGCCTGCCTAATTCTAATAAATTTTAAGGAACTTTTGTGTTTTTGACACAACCCCCATATGTAATTAAAGGTACTAGGTTTATCCAGGAGCAGTAACCCAAAGAAACCAGTAAAATGTATTATTTTAAACAGGCAACCAGTAACTGCCCACTGCTGATAAGTTGCTATGAGATAATGCTTTTTGGCAAACTTAGGGGTGTATTTGTTGATATTGAAGACAAACAGTACTAGTAATGTTGCTCATAGCAGCCTATCAGATATTTGCTTTTGTTTTCTAAAGGTTCCCATACATGGAGAGATCCGCTCGTTTGGCGATGTCGCCAAATGAGCGGATCTCCCTCCTATATGCCCACCTTGAGGTGGGCAATATCGGGCTAGCAAACGGGCGGTCGGATCGCGGGACCGCATCAACAAACAGATTTTTAATCCCATCTGATCGAGATCTGGCCGATCGGGGAAGCCCGTCAGGGGCCCCCATACACGGGCCAATAAGCTGCCGACTCAGTCTGTCTGCAGCTTTTATCGGCCCGTGTATGGCCACCTTAACTTGTAGGTGACCATTCAACTCTAAATGCTGATTGGTTGCTATTGTCAACAACACATAATAAATTTGCCCTTAGTGTCTTTGTTCTTGGAACATGTTGTCCCTTTTTTGGTAAAACTCGCCAACCACTTTCACTGATATGACCAGGGAGAGTGATCTGCCAATTACATTTTCAGTGTGTGGACACAGGTTTATTTTAGACTTCCATTTAACTGACCTGGCACCTGTGGGATTGGATATCTGCTTTTTCAAATCAACATATAAACATATTGATGCATTTTGTGTCTTTTGGGATACCAGGGATTACGTTTTTTGAAAATGACCAAGTCACCTTACCTCTGTAAGCATAAAAGCACAGCATACTTTCTTGTGGATAGAGCTGTCATTAGGGGGTTGTTAGCATGAGAAGTGTAATAGTTTCCAAGGTCGTTAATAGCCTCTAGGAAGGGACTGTGTCTGTGGGATAGCAGGTATAATTGGGCTTACTGCAACAGAAAGGCAAGACATGAACAATAATGCTTTGTATCAGTGCTGTCCAACCTGCAACCTTTCTTTTGTTGCTGTAACCCCCAGGGCCCCACCACTTAGCTACAGTTGAAGGTGAGGAGGAAATGTATATATACTTAACATAGGATCCTTGTGGCAACTAACTTATATTGTCAGCTACATGAGCTTTATTTTGTTACATTTGCATTTCTCTGTAGTGCAGGTTGTTTTGCTATTGCTCCATTGCTTGTTTGATATGTATTACTCACCAACATGCTGCTTATACTCCAAATACATCTCCATGTGCATTGACCAGCATTGAAAATCTTGGTCTGAAACGATATTCCCATAACAACTTCATTGTTATTACAAGCTTGCTTTTAGAAATGACAGAAAAACATTTCCTCTTTTTTACAACTCACTTCCTAAACACTTCCTGATTATCTGTCTGAAAACTTGGCTAAGTTAAGGGGTTGTTCGCCTTTTAGTTCATTTTTAGTATGATTTAGATAAGGATATTTTGTGACAATTTTTAATTATTTATTTTTTGTGTTTTTTTAGTTATTTCGATTTTTTTAAGAAACCCTTTAGTTTGCCATTCGAGAATTCTGGTTGCTAGGGTCTAGCAACCATACATTGATTTGAATAAGATCCTAGAATATGAAATGGAGAGGGCCTGAATAGAAAGATTATATATAGTAATAATAATATTTCAAGATTAATAAAACATATCATTAACAATAAACAGGTAGCCTTAAATAGCATTTGTTCTTTAGATGGGGTCAGTGACCCCCATTTGAAAGCCGGAAAGAGTCAGAAGTAGAAGGCAAATAATTAAAAAACTATAAAAAATAAATAACTAAGACCAATTGAAAAGTTGCTTAGAATTGAATAACATGCTAAAAGTTAACTTAAAGGAAAACCTAACCCCCAAAATGAATATTTAAGCAACAGATATCATATTAAGTGGCATATTAAAGAATCTTAACAAACTTGTATATATATTTACTGTAAGTAAATATTGCCCTTTGTAACAGGAAGACGTGTGGAAGCAAAATACAGAACTCTGTCTTTATTTGGCTCATGGGACCTAACATGTAATAATATAATAATAATATAAATGCAAGTTATACACCAAATAGAGGGCTGGAAGAGTTAAATTATGATGGTAGACTGTCAAGGTTGGGGTTGTTTTCTCTGGAAAACAGGCGCTTGCGAGGGGACATGATTACACTTTACAAGTACATTAGAGGACATTATAGACAAATGGCAGGGGACCTTTTTACCCATAAAGTGGATCACCGTACCAGAGGCCACCCCTTTAGACTAGAAGAAAAGAACTTTCATTTGAAGCAACGTAGGGGGTTCTTCACAGTCAGGACAGTGAGGTTGTGGAATGCACTGCCGGGTGATGTTGTGATGGCTGATTCAGTTAATGCCTTTAAGAATGGCTTGGATTATTTCTTGGAAAGACAGAATATCAAAGGCTATTGTGATACTAAACTCTATAGTTAGTATAGGTATGGGTATATAGAATTTATGTGAAAGTAGGGAGGGGTGTGTGTACGGATGCTGGGTTTTCATTTGGAGGGGTTGAACTTGATGGCCTTTATTTTTTTAAATGGTAATTTTCTATTTATGATTACCCAATGGCACATACTACTAAAAACATATAGAAGCAAGGTTTTACGTATGAGCTGTTTTATGCAATATCTTTTTATAGAGACCTACATTGTTAGGGGGGTATAGATTTCTTTTATAAGTGAACCACCCCTTTAAAGGAGAACTAAACCCCCTTGCTAATAAAATTTTTCCTTAAAATTTATAAGGCTTAATAGCATTAAAAAAATCCACTTTTCATGTTTTATGAATAGAACTAACTGGTCACTCAGATTTAGTTTCATTTCTATTTCTTATAAAGCCTTATAAGCTTTTTATAATGGTTTTATATTTTAGACGAACAGATGCTGGCCTCTCTGTGGGCACAGTTGGCATACTGCACTCGACACTGGAAATTAATTTAATTTTGAAAAACTACTAAGGGTTTTCACAAATCAACATTCCTGGGAAATGAAAAGCGGAATGAAGAATTCTATAGCTAATTTTGAATAAATTTTACATAGTACAGCTGGTAATTATCCTTCAGATTAATGCACTTAACCTAGAGCAGTATGGGAGTTAGAGTAACATGGCCAAAAAGGTCTCATCTGATTCGCAGGTCTGAATATAACGGTGCAAAACTCCTAATGAGATCAGCAAGCTGTTATGAATCTTTGGTTGCTCTTAAAATGCCAAGATAAGGTGGAAGCTGTGTTCAGTTAGCTCAAATAATTTGCTGCTGCCTAATAAAACCAGTTGCTCATATCACAGACAAGGGACTGGCATTATTAGAGCAAGTAACCTAACGATTCTCAGAATTCCATGGTCATCTGAATGGCTGGAGGTATCACTCTGACAGCTTGTGACATGATGATGATTTGAGTCAATGATCTGAATCTTCTTCATCAGGGAGATGAAATATACTCTGGAACAGGATAACATTTTTGCTACATATAAATTGTTCACCAAAGGACACATAGTACTGAGACACGAACCAACTCTATGTCATCAGTAAGACATTGATCCAGTCCCAATTTCGCTGTAGCATTTTCTGCTCTTTATCATGTTGTATACATTGGAATACGCTCTCTATAATGCCTAGACTGTATTATTATCTCATTGATGACATGGGGGGTGGTATCTGATGTCTCTGCTAATATAAGCTAATGCTCTGGATATGATCTTATACTAAATTGTTCCTCTTTCTGCAGGCTGCATTGTCTCCTGTTGCAGCAAACATAGCGCTGGACCCACATGAACAACATATACATGGCAGCAGTTACGGGGCAATTGTGTTGTACCTTCAGTATTCAATCCTTCTGTAACTGGTCAGAATTTTTATTTTGAGCTACTGCAAAAGGAATGATGGTCTGTTGATAAGGGCAGTCACTAGATGAATATAACTGACAGGACCAAATGGGCGTTCTATATGAAATATACTGTGTATATGTTTGAGATATATATACAGTATATACAGATATATATATATATATGTGTGTGAAGAATGGCGGCACTCACAGGGTTTTCAGACGAAATAAAGAAAAACTTTTTATTTAACTCAAGATTTTGATCCCTATATATATATATCACATACAAGAGTCCTCTGCACTCGACCCATTATCAATATATTTAAGACAGAGACATTTTGTGCATACAGCTACTGAAAAATGCCTTACCCTTTAAACAAAACAGGGATTGTTGGTCCATATATTGCAATATATTTAAAATTTGAAGCATAGGACTGGCCAGATATGGGATGACTTTGACGTAGTTGGCCAGCTTAAATATATTGCAATCCCTGTTTTGTTTAAAGGGTAAGGCATTTTTCAGTAGCAGTATGCACAAAATGTCTCTGTCTTAAATATATTGATAATGGGTTGAGTGCAGAGGACTCTGGTATGTGTCTATATGTTTTTTTTTGTGGTCACAGCCTCATTGCACCCCTGCCTAATGGTTTTAAAAATTAGTGGTGAGCACAACTTTCCCTTGTTTGTTATAGTTATACAGTGGCAGTGACCAGCTCCATGTTGTAGCTCCCACCCTTCCCAGCTATAGTCAGGTGATCCCACTGGTGTCTAATAAAAGGGCAGCCAAGTTTGGGAGTTTTACTTTGAAAGCAGCTAGTAAGTTGCAGGTAAAACTTAGTCCCTTTGTAAAATGTATAATGAAGCAATAGAATTCTTAATGAATCAGATGAAAATTGAGCATAGGACTGGCCAGATATGGGATGACTTTGATGTAGTTGGCCAGCTTAAATATATTGCAATATATGGACAAACAATCCCTGTTTTGTTTAAAGGGTAAGGCATTTTCAGTAGCAGTATGCACAAAATGTCTCTGTCTTAAATATATTGATAATGGGTTGAGTGCAGAGGAATCTTGTATTTGTCTATATGTATTTTGTGGTCACACCCTCATTGCACCCCCGCCTAATGTTTTTAAAACAGGGGGCCGATTCACTAACTTCGAGTGAAGGATTCGAAGTAAAAAAACTTCGAATTTCGAAGTGTTTCTTGGGCTACTTCGACCATCGAATGGGCTACTTTGACCTTCGACTACGACTTCGACTTAGAATCGAAGGATTCGAACTAAAAATCGTTCGACTATTCGACCATTCGATAATCGAAGTACTGTCTCTTTAAAAAAAACTTCTACCCCCTAGTTCACCATCTAAAACCTACCGAACTCAATGTTAGCCTATGGGGAAGGTCCCCATAGGCTTTCCTAAGTTTTTTTGATCGAAGGATATTCCTTCGATCGTTGGATTAAAATCCTTCGAATCGAACGATCGTACTATCTGCGCTAAATCCTTCGACTTCGATATTCGAAGTCGAAGGATTTTAATTCCCAGTCGAATCGGTTAATTAACCCTCGCTATTCCACCCTTGGTGAATCGGCCCCTTAATGTTTAAATGAATTTCTAGTAGACATGAGGCATGAAGACCCAAATTACGGAAAGATCCGTTATCTGGAAAACCCCAGGTCCCGAGCATTCTGGGTAACAGGTCCCATACCTGTTCATATATATATATATATATATATATATATATATATATATATATATATATATATATATATATATATATATATATAGACAAGCTGGCTGCTTGTACATTAATTTTTTGGGGGAATTAGCAAATGGTAGGCAGATAAGCAGAGGATCAGGAGCATTAAAGACAGTGACACAAGCTTTTCAGAGAAACACACCTGTATTTTCTAACTTTTAAATGACAGTCACTTAACCATCCACAGGAGTGAGCATTGCAGCATACAAACAGAAATCATAAAATAAAACCCTGGGCACCCACTGGGCACTACCTTCACACAATTGAATTGTACTCACAGGATTCTTTCCTGATAGTTCAGCCTCCTGGATGTACTCACAGTCTTACCCAGACTCTCAATCCAGAACCTCGACCAGCTCACGGTCCCGGTCAACTCCTGATTTGTGCAGACACTGGCAGACCCCAACACAGTCAGACCTCCTACCTGCTGAGAGATACTCCCTAACACTCCAATAGCCCTTTAATAACCCTTCCATAAGACAGCCTTCCTGTGGAAGTTGAGCTCCAATAAACATTCTGGATTTGGGAAACTGAGTGTCTGGCTTTTACCATCATTAAACAGCAAAACCACTATCTGTTTATTAACTCCATTACAGGAGCATATCTCAATCACTGGGGGGGGGGAATCAAAGGCCAAACACACCTTTCTACTGATTTCTGTGGCCACTTTACCACAATCTTTGTCAGTGTTTAGCCTCTATGGTTTATAAAATATTATCAAATACACAAAACAGCAGGAAGGATTCTGCTTACAAGAAATGTATTTATGTCTACAGCATAACATTAGCTCTGCACAGATATGACTGATTTTGTCTGAGTTCTTTCCCCTTACAATAAAATCTTTCTATATTTACTCTAGATGTGATTGGCAGGTAAAAAATCAGATCTCTATGTATATTGCTAGTTTAATTTATAATTCTAACACTGGCAAGATATACATGCACACCAGTGCCATCATCACTCAGCTCTTTCCCAGGGATCTGAAAAATGGTAGGTAATTCAAAACATTAATAGGACAAAATTTGTAGGCACTGCATCTGATTTTAGATTTTACATTGCATTCTGTTGTAGATCTTTGCCTTGACTCTTACTGTAGGTCAGATGAAAAGGTAGGAGAGGAAATTGGAAATCAGGATAGGTATACAGTCCAATGCTCCCACCACACCCCTCATTTAGAAAACAGAACTATCCATTTCCCATGCATTTAAGGGGGACTGAAAGGCAATGTGAATGCAGGTCAAAGAGCTTCAAATCAATCGTGTACATGTTCTTAGTAATTTGTTGTTTTTCCAGAAAGAACCATGGAATCTGAAAAACTACGTACAGAAAAAAACACATTTTGATCATATTTTGAGACACAATGTACAGATTAATGTTCACCCTGGGTGGTTCCCATCCCCTCCCCATTATGTCTTCCTTATCCCACCCCCAACCTGCCATGATCTTGACCTGCCCAAGCTTTGCCCCTCCACTTGCCCCGCCCCAGGTGATTGCCTGGTTTGTCCTTTTGATAGTCTGCCACTAATGGGCTCATTTTTATTTCCCAAGTAGTCCTATAAAGTCTTATAGTCTTATAAACTAGGTCAGTGTCAAAGGGTAGTCTTCTTAGGTGCTGCTCCTGAGAGTATAGAAAATAGAAAGGAATACCTAGTATATGTGCTTTCATGTTACTGCAGCAACACAACTATATACTCTATATATAAATTAGCCTATTTAAAAACCTAAAATGGTCATGCATGACCAGGGGCAGATTTACTAAAGGGCAAAGTGGCCATCATTAGCAAAAATCGCCAAAAATCTCATCCGCAGGGACTTCACCAATTTAGTAACAGGTATAGAGCACAATTTGCTAGCAAACTGACCTTCGCTAGCGCAGTTTTGCGCCCTATCGCCAGGTGCCTTTTTGCTCAGTCGATCATTACTCTGTAAATTCACTTCACAGAATTTTACAGAACGTTCCCTCTTTCGCCAGAGTTTCCATCGCCACCTTAGACCTGGCTAACTGATAAGATGAAGCTACATCCTCCTCAATCTTATGTCAGTGACATCATATCCGGTATGCCGGAAAGTCATAAAAGTTGTAAAAAAAGCTGGTGTTTTTTTTATTTTCTAAAACTGGATTGCCTTCAAAAGTATTATGTTAGTATGTATAGTATGTTATTGTGTTAACATTTTTTCCCAACCATTTGAGGGGCATGCCACATTTGTGGGCTCATTATGGTGGGATAATGTCTAGGGCATTAGAGGATCTCTTTTGTCTTTATTTTGCTTCCTTGGACATCTGTAATAATAAATGGCCACTTCAAGCATCTGCACCAAGATCTCTAATAAAGACGTCTATACGACATATATGTACCCGCCCTATTCAAATTGACCTAAGTGTAAGAGTGCTAAAGAAGTTTCACTAGGCAGAAATGAACACTAGCAAAAGATCACTATAAAATGCTCATGCTGACGAATTAACATTAGAGTAACTAGCGAACTGGCGAACTAGCGTGAAGTGCAGCGGATCATTCACTGGTGAAATTTCGCTCTTTAGTGAATTTGCCCCAAAGTAACAGTATCTTAGATGAAGTGAGGAGTTGCTGCAGCATGTCAATCAGTTATGAAACTTTATGGTGTAAATGAATATGAATGTCTATAATGAAAGATGTTCATTAACACCTCAATACTGCTGCAAAAAATTTCATTTTAAAACAACCTTGTCTTTGCTCTCCAAAAATAAAGGTAAGTTCTTATACACACTTACTCATTTACAAGCTTGTTGTGTACTGTGGAGTGACATCCCACTTCAGTTACAATGGGACCATCAGATCAAACCTGGTAGACTGCTCCTGAACTCTGTGTGTGAATGACAGGCCGGCGGTAGAGAAATGAGGAAAATATAGCCTGAAATATCATGTTTTAAGTCAGTTGATCCAAATATCATATTTAACTCTTTTTAATATAATTTAGTGCACCTGTAGGTTTTGGTGGCTCTGTCATACGTAGATGTTTAAACCTAAACCAGAAAGGACACATTGGGGGTCATTTATCAACACTGGGCAAATTTGCCCATGGGCCTTATGGAAGATAATCAAGATCAGATGGACGTTCAATATAAGTGCTATATGCTTTATCTACAAATTAATTTTCATCTGTACATTAGATATTGCACACAGGTTCCCAGAGTAGCATTATTGTCTTTTCTTTATTAGTCAGTTTTGCAGTGTATATGTATCTTTAGAAAATATGACATTGTATCTTATGCATGTTGCACTTAATTTGGACTCCCTGTATAAAAGCAAAAGGGAAATGGTTGAAAAGATTTGTCAGCAGACATATTGTTGTCTTGTAATATCCATTACTTTCCACTGCAGAAAGTGCATCTTCAGCTACAATGCACAAAGTTAGAGGATGTGAAAAAAGACACAAATGCCCCTTCTTCATGATGCAGGTACAGAACTTAATGTTTAATTTATATCCTTTTAAAACATAATGACAGATTAACAAAGGTCAAGTTTTCTTTACTTTGAATGAACTCGAATGACCTCGAATGACCTAGAAACTCCGAGTAGTTTCTAGGTCATCTAGTTTCTAGTATCTCAATGTCTAAAACTCGAGTGAATATTACTGACTCGAAAATTGGAATCGAATATGAATCAAATTCGACTAAGGCTATTAACATCTTCAAATGGATCACTCAGAGCTGGATTTGCCCCGAAGGTGCCCAGTGGCCTGCGTCCTCCATAGCCCCCTCCCTCTAAGGTTATTGTGCGTGTGCATCTCTACTTCTTGCCGGAGCACTAGTGCATAGTGGCGAGTGCTCCGAAAATAAATCTAAATTCCTGTGGCTGGGCGGCATGCCGCCCCTCAATTTATGCTGCCCTTGGCCTTGTTGCAAATCTGGGCCTGGGGTCACTGAACCTCTGCCATTGACTTCTACATGAACTCAATGAAGGTTTTAGGTGGCATACTAATGAATTTAAGTTGTTCCCAGGGTCAAGGCATGATAAATCTCAAATTTGAGTTTGGATTATTCCCAAGTAAAATTTCTGAGTTTTGACCAAAAATCCAACTCAAAAATTGGAATTTGAGTTTACGATTCAAACCTTAATAAATCTTCCCCATAGACTAAAACTGTAGCACAAACTGTTCCTAAAGAAAACAAAGAAATCTGTTTAGAGCCCCCTACATATAGATGATAAAGGATGCACAAGTAGGATTGCCTACAGAATGCCATATTTCTTACAGCATTAAGATCAAGGGCATTTATACTGCATCTTTGCAGAAATTGCTGAAAATACAGTATATTAACTGAATATAGCTCAAAAGGTGTGAAGTTTGTAGATTTGAATGGTTCAAAGTTATTCAGCAAAGGGTACACCTTACTTATAGCTTATCTCTTACTTTTATTAAGAGAATGCCATTTGTGTATCATGCGTGCTAAGACAGTGAATAAGTTAATGATGTTCTAGCAGTAGCTTCCTCAGTGTATTGGGCTGTCAGCACTTCTGCCAGTGGGAGTAATGGAAATTGAGTTGCTGTATAAAAGCATGAAAGGCAATAAATTTGTCTGTCAGTATTTTCCATCCGGGTGACAGATTTAGTTTGTTCATTAGGTTTGGCCAAGCAGTGCTATTATTCCAAAACAGTTCATCTGCTCCTTATTGTGAGGCTGTCATTTAACAAATATAACAGGGTCATCTCGCTGGCACACAAATAGTTGTTAGGGGGCTGGCTTTATCTTGTCACAATATATTATACAGAAGGCTTGCCAATAATCTGCATGTTCTTTCCTCTGTAGTCACAAGAGACACCATCAAGAACAGACATTTGGAAAAGAATTAGACTGTTTTACAATGTTAATTATAGGTACAGTAGGAGAAAAATGAAAAGAGCCAATTGTGCTGCTTGTTTATTGTCTATGCAGGAATTGTCAGTTACACCAAAGTCATGTGTATTTTTCCAGGAGGAGGAAGATTTGCACATTTTTCAAAGAGCGAACTCATCTTGTGTCTTTCACTGCTTCTGAGGTGCGTTACTTGATATTTGAAATGTTGCTGTTGGTCTTGGCTTTGGCTTAGAAGATAGAAGCAAGGTTTGAGAAGCACACACCTTACAAACCCAAATATCTTATCCTGGTGCCCAGTGATAGATAAATCGGCCACCTCACATACCAGGTATAAAGAAATTCACTGACACACAGGAATTGTGGTAGCAAGGCAAGCCCTTGCAATTTATATACAGTATTAGCTTGCCCTAAGCTTAGAGAGAGCTGAGTAACCCTAAAAAGCCACAAATCCACGTTCTCCCTATTTTTAACTTATTCTCTCTTAGCATCTGTTCGGTCGAGAGTCATAGGTGGCGTGAGGTTTGATATTGTCTTGGCTTAATTTATCTCTACCTTTAATCTTCATTGCTTCCTTCATTTCTAAGGGGCAGCGGATTTGTGGATTTTTAGGGTTACTCAGCTCTCTCTAAGCTTAGGGCAAGGCCACAGTCCCGGTTACCCTGTCCAGCCTCCTACTTTGTCGTGTCCCAGGCCTTAGAAAACGATCAGGCAGTTAGCTTTTGGGACAGCTCCACCCTCTATCCAGTTTTTCCTATTTTCTCAGTAAACTTTTTCTATGGATTGAAGCCATGTTTTGATTTTATCAACCCACCCACATTTTTTGGTCATTAACATTATAATTACATTTTTAGATATTTCATGAAATTGTAAGTAATCCTTATTATTTATTGCACTAGCACTTTACTCACTTAGGAATTGCACCATATCAACTTATTGTGATCAATTATACTGATAAGGGAAAGATCCATTGGTAAATGCTTTTTAGTCTTATTTTTAATGAATTTATTGGATCTTACCTTATTTATTAATAAGCATTGATTTTAAATCAATTGACTCCTCCTTTGATTCAGTTGATTAAGTATATATTTGTTATTAAAATGAATTGATACATGCCCTTATTGGCACTCACTTATCTCTTATTAATTAATTCTCTACTACCTTTGGCAACACACGTCTATCTAGGGATTACTTTATATTTTTTTAAAAAAATTGTTTTATTGGTTATATGTGGGGTTCTTTTCTCTTCTAATATTTTGTAATTATATCTGACCACAGTCAGACCTCAGCATATAACTACTAAATGAATTAGCTACTAATTAAGGGGGTTCCATATTCTCCTATTCATTCAAGATATCTGGGTTTGTGAGGTGTGTGGCTTCTCCAACCTTGCTTGGAATTGACGCTGTCGGCATGGAGTTACCAGCACCCATCAACCAGATAACCGGCATTATGTCTTTTGCAGATATTGCTGCTAGCACGGATTGTCAGGCAGATACATTCAGCTTCATGGAAACTGAAAGGAAGAAAATTCTTAACGCTACTCATAGTCTTCCTACAAGCGTTAACAGAAGTGGAACAGAGACTGTACGTAAAATTGAACAATTAAGGAGATGGGAGCTATCATGGACCATGCACATGTCCTCGTTAGCAGAATATGCCAAAGTACAGCACATTCCTTGGTGCTTAAGGATTATGCTTCAACCTGCCCTGTTCAAAGACAACCAGGACTTTTTTGCAAAATGGCATGGCATACTGAATCGCTGCAGCCTCGACTTGATTACACTAAACGTACAGCAGTTGCAGTTGGGATCAAGAGAGCTGAAGCAGCAGCTGCACATATTGGAGGAGGACTACAAGGCCATTCCAGAGACAGACACGGCGGTAATGTGTGACCTGGAAATGAGGATGGAACGTCTGCAGGAGGATCTGTTACAGATGAAGCTCCGCAATTTTGAATGCGATACCAGGGATTACAGCAGAGGAGAGGTGTATATGTGGAAAGACGCAAGGCGCCAAACTCGGAAGTATTGGACCCCATCCTCGCGCTTATCCGACAGGGGATCAGCAGATTCTTCGGAGGGTGGATGAGAGTCGCCTTCCTCTTCTCGAGGAGCTGCAGTTCCTTTTTTAGGCAAAGGCCAAGTCAGCATGCCAGTCCACGAACCAGCAGGAAGAAAGTGAACCGCAGGTAAATAATGTTTTTAACCTGTTACAACACAAACTTTCCAAGGCTGAACTCTCGGTACTAGAAAAAGGTCTTAATTTTGTCCCTACATTTACAGTGCCAGCTTTCTCTTTTTCTATTGACTGGTTTCACTTCATCAGGTCATTAAAGCTTAAATCATTCATTTCAGATAAGGCCAATATTAGCACCTCGGAGGCTAGCCTGTCATCCGTTAGGTACAAGCTTGGTTCCAGGAGTAAATTTGTCCCCCCCAGGTAACTATTCCTGCATTGAGGCCTTTGAGTCTATTGTTATGTTGAAAATTAATAAACTTTTCAATAAAAAAAACTAAGCCTATACATAGGAATATCTCCCCAGAGGAAAAAATAGCTTTAAAATCCTTCCAAGAGAACACTTCAGTAACTCCAAGCAGATAAGGGTGGAGGGATAGTTGTTTTAAATACCACTTAACGCCAGTTGTTTTAAATACCACTTAACGCCAACTTAACAATACAGCCCATTACAAAATACTTAATGGGGACCCTACCTTTAAATTTAAAAATTAAGTCAACATTCTATTAAATTCGGCCATAATGGAAGGGCTCATCACAAATGAGGTTGCGCAATTACTTAGTACTGAACACCCCAAGGCCCCTCATGTGTACCTTCTCCCTAAGATTTATAAGAAGCTCATTAATCCCCCCGGATGACCCATAGTTTCTAATGTCGGGTCGATCTGGCAACCATTGGCCATTTATATAGACACGTATCTACAGGAAATATTGCCCAAGCTAAAACCCTGTCTTACTGACACCACATTTTTCAACAGGCTGGCAAACATAACTATTCCATCAGGTGATTTTTTCTTATGTTCCCTGGATGTTAAATATCTTTTCACATCTATACCCCATGACGAGGGAATTGAATGTATCCGGATGTACTTGGCCCAAGGGAAACTCCCTAATCAAACAATTAATTTTGTTTGCACTCTACTTGAAAATGTTCTACTCAAAAATGATTTTAATTTTAAGGAGGAGTTTTATTTACAGTTACAGGGCTGTGCCATGGGTGCAAACATGGCACCTGCTTATGCCAATATTTATATAGACTATTTCGAAAACACTTGTTTTAACTCTAAGGTCTGCAGGAAAATCATTCTGAAAAATTGTGGTCTTCTGAGCACAGATCCTAAGTATGGCCAGGTATTTCAGACTCCCCCATTTTTCTCATACAGACGGGGAAAGAATGTCGGTGACCTTATTAAAACTAGGCCAAAATGCCAATTGGAGAGTCCATTCCCCACTAAATCACACATCACTTTTCCACGCAGGAACTGTGTGCTAATAACGAAAAAGAGACGGTGAAAACAAAACGAGAAACATTTTTTCACACATAACCATCAGGTGGCATTGGATAGAAAGACAGCCAAGTCTTGCCCTGTACAGTTTGTCCTCCTATGCTGAGCCATTCGCTTGGTGAGCAGTTGTCTCCCCAATGAATAGATCAGTGGACTCCTCGCTACACTGAACTGCATATACCACATTGCTTTGTTTTTTTTCCAGCAAAACATAGTCATCCCATATGTAGCTGGAGTATCAGAGGAGGATTTTCAACAAACCACGTCCCTGTGTTTTTCAAAGCTAGCAACACACTGAGACAAAAACTGGTACACCCAAAGGATCCAATGCTGAAAGAAAAACAACACAGTAACTACACAGAATCACACCTCTCTGAAGAGTTACAATGTGCCATTGTGATTGGATTAGGGGAAGAGTTTATATGCTGAGAAATTCCCACACCAGTTGAACTGAAGAAGCTGCTCCGATGAGTAGTGAAACGTCTTCAATGATTACTCAGCAAGTCCATTTGTTTTAGAATTACTTACATCAAATATACCATGACCTTGATGAATGAAAATCTTCATAGTCATTATTATTATTGTATGCAAATCCCTTATACAAAACCATTTATACATGTACATATAAAGGATTCTATTTTTTATGACGTGTTGCCACTTGCAAGGTTAGCCTTCCAGGCTGTAATTGGGCAGGCATATTCCACAGGACCTCTATTCTTGCCCTATAGTAATTACAGGGTATATTTTTTCATACAGAAGTGCAAAGGAGCACCTCTTTAGACTTGAGGAAAATAATTTTTCCCTGAAGCAACCCAAATGATTCTTTACCATATGGTATGGAATGCCTCAGAAGATGCTTTATTGGGGATTGCCTTAATATATTTAAAGGAAAATTCAAGTTTACAAAGAATAGGGTAAAAATAGCATGTTATATTTTGAGATTACCAGCCCAAGGCAACTATAGTTGTTTCCTACCTTCTTTTCTGCTGATTCACTGCCCATGCGCTGTGCTGCTGTCAGTTGCCTGAACATAGAGACTCACAATATACTGTATATTTCTACAGAACATAAAAGTTAAAATACATGGCTGACTAGTAATTAATAAAGACTCAAATTACATGGCAGCGCTGATACATCATACTTTAATAATCAGCTAGTAGCATCTGCTTATATGACAGGAGAACTTCTTTTTCTGCTTGATTTCTGATGACTCCTAAACTCTTCTTCTCAACAGCTGCTCAAACCCACTGAGGATGGGCAGTGTCACTGACACTCCTAACAAAATCAAAGACGTGGAGCTCCTGTGACAATTTGAAGATATATTGTTTTTAGTTCTCTAACAGAAGCCTTGATATCTGTGCACATTTCTTGCTCACCACTCCAGGAATATTACTATGAAGTTGGTCCTCTCTTTGTGGCTATAACAGCAAATACTCTACCCTCTTGGGAAGGCTTTTGGCTAGATTATGTAACATAGTTGTTAGGATTTGCTTACATCCAACTACAAGGCCATGTGTAAGGTTGGTCACTGATGTTGAGGATCAGGCCATGATTACAGCCAGTGTTCGAATTTATCCTTAGGTGTACAGTTGGGTTAAGTTCAAAACTCTATACCAGCTAAGTTCTTCCACTCCCATCTTAGTAAATTAAGGACCTTGCTGTGTGCATGAGGGCATTATTGTTCTGAAACAAGAAAGAACTTTCCTCAGCTCTTTTCCCCTTCACAAAGAACAGTAGGTAGAATTGTCAAGAAATTCTTTGTTTGTCAAGAAATTCATTGTTTGTCAAGAAAAGGATGCAAAAAACCCCCCAAAAAACCCCATACTTACTACAAATATTTTTTGAGCTGATATACTTCCAGATAGTTTGGCAATGAGTATAGTCTTTTTAGTCTGGATACTTTTGGCTGTATAGTTAATATTAGTATTTGTGTACGTATTTACAGAGAAATGTGCAAAGTTGCTAAGTGTTTTTTCCCTAATCTGGGTCATGCTAGGGTATAGATGGGAAAGGTTGTTTTGTTTTCCAGATCAAATACTTTGTACAAAAAACTATGTAACTTTAATTTCATTTTGCTGTGACACTAGTAAATAGTGAAACCATGTGGGTTAATTAAAATCATTTTCTGTACTATATGTTGATACTGTATATACTGTAGATTAAACTCATATTTTTGAAAGTTCTAAATTAGCTACTTTGGCACTTACTCAAAGAATATAAATCTTATTTTACTTCAATTTAATTCATGAAGTGGAATCTGGAAATGCTGATTTACTGTATATAACTGGCAAAACAGCAAAATAAAAATTTCAGAATCCCTTTGCACTTTATCTGTAACCATCTCCTTGCATCTGTCTGAATATATGATATCTATCTATCTATCTATCTATCTATCTATCTATCTATCTATCTATCTATCTATCTATCTGTCTACTATATCTTTCATAGTAACATAGTAAGTTAGGTGAAAAAACATCCATCAAGTTCAAGATTGACTAACTGCTAGTTCATCCAGAGGAAGGCAACAAAAACCCTTTTGAAGCTTTTCCACTTTGCCTCAGAGGGGAAAAATATTCTTTTCTGACTCCAAGATGACAGTTGGACCAGTCCCTGGATCAACTTGTACTTGTACTTCAATAACCCTGTATTCCCTCACATGCTAAAAAGCCATCCAAACACTTCTTAAATATATCTAATGTATCAGTCTTTAGACATAGTTATTATATCACCCCTCAAGCGCCTCTTCTTCAGTGTGAACAACCCCAACTCTGCCAGTCTTTCCTCATAGCTAAGATTTTCTGTAACTTTTACCAGCTTAGTTGCCCTTCTCTGGAGCTTCTCTAATTCAATGTCCCTTTTAAGTGCTGTAACCAAACTGTATGGCATATTCCAGTGCTCTGTACAGTGGAAGAATGCCCCCCATCTCCCGTGAATCTATTCCCCTTTTAATACAGCTCAAGAACTTGTCATTGAAGACGCTGACTGGCATTGCTTGCTGCAGCCATGTTTATTATCTACAGTGCATATCCATTATGGATTTGCCTAGTGCAGTCCCATTATGGGTGTAAGTGGCTTGGATGTTTTTACATCCCAGGTGCATGAGTTTTCATTTCTCAACATTGAATCTCATATACAACTTAGACGCCCAGATTGCCAGTTTGTCAAGATCATGTTGCAAGGATGTCGCTTACTGAATGGAATTGATTGGGCTGCATAGTTTAGTGGCATCTGCAAACACTGATACATTATTTATAACACCCTCCCTCAAGTCAGTAATGAACAAGTTAAATAAAAGTGGACCCAATACAGAGCCATGAGGGACCCCCACTAAGAACCTTACACCAAGTAGAGAATGTCCCATAAACAACCACCCTCTGTACCCGATCCTGTAGCCAGTTTCCTATCCATGTGCAAACAACTTCATTAAGCCCAACAGACCTTAGTTTAGAAAGCAGTCGTTTATGGGGCACGGTATCAAACGCTTTGGCAAAATCCAAATAGATTACAGCTACTGCATCCCCCTTGTCCAGCATCTTACTTACCTCATCATAAAAAGTAATCAGATTTGTCTGACATGACCTATCCTTCATAAAGCCATGCTGATTACTGCTCATATAGCCATTTACTATGACAAAATTTTAAATGTGTTCCTTTAACAAGCCTTCACCACCACAGATGTAAAACTTACTGGTCTGTTATTGCCAGGTTGAGATCATAATTCCTTTTTTAAAAATAGAAATTACATCAGCTTTCCTCCAATCCAAAGTTACCATACAGGCCATGCCAAACTAAGTACGAACTTAGTACACAAACATGCATTCAATCTGGCCCTGGCGCCTTTTTCACATTAATTTTCTAGTAAAGCTTTATGTATAGGGATGGGCAAATTTTTTCACCTTGTTTCGCCGCAGAAATGACTGATATAGACTTGTATGGCATAGTGCGTAAAAAAAAAGATGCGCGTCAAAAAAATTTCTCCGCACGTCAAACTTTTTTGATGCACATAGACTTTAATGGCCATTGCGGACATTTCACTGGCAGCGAATGTTTGACGAAACGGGTTAAATTCACCCATCCCTATTTATGTACTATATCATGAGTCAGCCACTGACTAGTTTGAGGTGAACCAACAGTGCAGCTATGAAGTGGGTCTGGAAACTCTGACTATTCTATTGTATATAGTGAAGAAAATAACTTATTTAGCACATATGCCCTGTGCTGCAGCCACACTTTATTTAAATGAGCCACACTCTCTACCTGCACTTTTTTACTATTAATTTACTTAAAAAATGTTCGGGGGTTAGCCTAAGTCTCTTCCACAATGCCCTCCTCATTTTCTATCTTTGCCTTCTGGATTGCTGTTTTACAATATCTATTATAGTGTTTATATTCATTAAATGCAGCTTCATCACCACAGACTTGTCATTTTTAAATGCCTTTCTCTTCATTCCTATTAACTTATTTACTTCTGTATTAAGCCACATGGGGTGGTTCTTCGTGCTCCTACATTTGAGAACAATAATGATTTAATATCATTTTAAATGACAACCTTGGTTGTTCTGTGTTTTTCACAGAAAACCTAATGTCCCAATCTATGCTTTAAGTTTATAGACTTGTTCCCATTAACTGACCTGGCAATAATGTTGCTCCAGTCAATATCTGGGTAAATAAAATGCCCCATATTATTACTTTTACCAAACTAGGAGCCTTTTCTATTTACATCATGAGCTTAGCCTCCTCCTCTTCACTTACATTAGGGGGTCTATAGCATACTCCTACAAATAATTTGCTGGGATTTTTACAATCAGTGAAGAATTCCAACCATAAAGCTTCGGCCCCCTCATTTTCTAACATCACCTCCTCCTGTATATAAGCTTTAAAATCCTGCCTAAAAAACAGACATAACCCTCCTCCTTTTCTATTGCCTCTGTCCCTCCAAAAAAAAAGTATAGTTGCTGATATTAACTGTCCAATCATCTATCTATCTATCTATCTATCTATCTATCTATCTATCTATCTATCTATCATCTATCTATCTATCTATCTATCTATCTATCTATCTATCTATCTATCATCTGTCTACTATATCTTTCATAGTAACATAGTAAGTTAGGTGAAAAAACATCCATCAAGTTCAAGATTGACTAACTGCTAGTTCATCCAGAGGAAGGCAACAAAAACTCTTTTGAAGCTTTTCCACTTTGCCTCAGAGGGGAAAAATATTCTTTTCTGACTCCAAGATGACAGTTGGACCAGTCCCTGGATCAACTTGTACTTGTACTTCAATAACCCTGTATTCCCTCACATGCTAAAAAGCCATCCAAACACTTCTTAAATATATCTAATGTATCAGTCTTTAGACATAGTTATTATATCACCCCTCAAACGCCTCTTCTTCAGTGTGAATAACCCCAACTCTGCCAGTCTTTCCTCATAGCTAAGATTTTCTGTAACTTTTACCAGCTTAGTTGCCCTTCTCTGGAGCTTCTCTAATTCAATGTCCCTTTTAAGTGCTGTAACCCAACTGTATGGCATATTCCAGTGCTCTGTACAGTGGAAGAATGACCCCATCTCCCGTGAATCTATTCCCCTTTTAATACAGCTCAAGAACTTGTCATTGAAGACGCTGACTGGCATTGCATGCTGCAGCCAAGTTTATTATCTACAGTGCATATCCATTATGGATTTGCCTAGTGCAGTCCCATTATGGGTGTAAGTGGCTTGGATGTTTTTACATCCCAGGTGCATGAGTTTTCATTTCTCAACATTGAATCTCATATACAACTTAGACGCCCAGATTGCCAGTTTGTCAAGATCATGTTGCAAGGATGTCGCTTACTGAATGGAATTGGGCTGCATAGTTTAGTGGCATCTGCAAACACTGATACATTATTTATAATACCCTCCCTCAAGTCAGTAATGAACAAGTTAAATAAAAGTGGACCCAATACAGAGCCATGAGGGACCCCCACTAAGAACCTTACACCAAGTAGAGAATGTCCCATAAACAACCACCCTCTGTACCCGATCCTGTAGCCAGTTTCCTATCCATGTGCAAACAACTTCATTAAGCCCAACAGACCTTAGTTTAGAAAGCAGTCGTTTATGGGGCACGGTATCAAATGCTTTGGCAAAATCCAAATAGATTAAAGCTACTGCTTCCCCCTTGTCCAGCATCTTACTTACTTCATCATAAAAAGTAATCAGATTTGTCTGACATGACCTATCCTTCATAAAGCCATGGTGATTACTGCTCATATAGCCATTTACTATGACAAAATTTTAAATGTGTTCCTTTAACAAGCCTTCACCACCACAGATGTAAAACTTACTGGCCATGCCAAACTAAGTACGAACTTAGTACACAAACATGCATTCAATCTGGCCCTGGCACCTTTTTCACATTAATTTTCTAGTAAAGATTTATGTATAGGGATGGGCAAATTTTTTCACCTTGCTTCGCCGCAGAAATGACTGGCATAGACTTGTATGGCATAGTGCGTAAAAAAAAAAAAGAAAAAAAATTTCTCCGCACTTCAAACTTTTTTGATGCCCATAGACTTTAATGGCCATTGCGGACATTTCACTGGCAGCGAATGTTTGACGAAACGGGTCAAATTCGCCCATCCGTATTTATGTACTATATCATGAGTGAGCCACTGACTAGTTTGAGGTGAACCAACAGTGCAGCTATGAAGTGGGTCTGGAAACTCTGACTATTCTATTGTATATAGTGAAGAAAATAACTTATTTAGCACATATGCCCTGTGCTGCAGCCACACTTTATTTAAATGAGCCACACTCTCTACCTGCACCTTTTTACTATTAATTTACTTAAAAAATGTTCGGGGGTTAGCCTAAGTCTCTTCCACAATGCCCTCCTCATTTTCTATCTTTGCCTTCTGAATTGCTGTTTTACAATATCTATTATAGTGTTTATATTCATTAAATGCAGCTTCATCACCACAGACTTGTCATTTTTAAATGCCTTTCTCTTCATTCCTATTAACTTATTTACTTCTGTATTAAGCCACATGGGGTGGTTCTTCGTGCTCCTACATTTGAGTACAGTAATGATTTAATATCATTTTAAATGTCAACCTTGGTTGTTCTGTGTTTTTCGCAGAAAACCTAATGTCCCAATCTATGCTTTAAGTTTATAGACTTGTTCCCATTAACTGACCTGGCAATAATGTTGCTCCAGTCAATATCTGGGTAAATAAAATGCCCCATATTATTACTTTTACCAAACTAGGAGCCTTTTCTATTTACATCATGAGCTTAGCCTCCTCCTCTTCACTTACATTAGGGGGTCTATAGCATACTCGTACAATTAATTTGCTGGGATTTTTACAATCAGTGAAGAATTCCACCCATAAAGCTTCAGCCCCCTCATTTTCTAACATCACCTCCTCCTTTATATAAGCTTTAAAATCCTGCCTAAAAAACAGACATAACCCTCCTCCTTTTCTATTGCCTCTGTCCCTCCGAAAAAAAAGTATAGTTGCTGATATTAACTGTCCAATCTATCTATCTATCCATCTATCTATCTATCTATCTATCTATCTATCTATCTATCTATCTATCTATCTATCTATCTATCTATCTATCTATCTATCTATCTATCTATCTATCTATCTATCTATCTATCTATATATCCATCTCTCTTTTGTCTGTCTAATGTATTGTAATGGGCATTGAACTTATATATGCAGTATAAAGCAAACACACAAATTAGAATTTTGAACAGTATAAATCAATTACTATGTGAAACATCTTACATGTAGTTAAAAGCATTATAACATGTCTGGTCCAAATCCAAATATAAAGATTAAAATATATTAAGGTTGTTTTTTTTGTTGCAATTAAAACTCTAGGTACTGCCAGCTTTTAAAACACTGTGAAGATATCAATGTGGATTAAAACCAGAGTTGATAATTAACCCTAGTGCTAGCCATCCGTAAAGTATACTGGCAAGAAATTGCTGGCTTTCTACTGAACAAGTCATTAGCTTAAGTTTTATTGCTGTGCACGAGGTTTGCTCAAGACCAAAGCAAATTTACAGAGTTGTCTGAAAGTGGTACAGGCATATTGTTTTGTTATTTGAGATGTGTGGCAAGTGATTAATCAACAGGAAACATTAGCAGATATGCTTTTCACACATACACAGCAATCATGTACATACACGCTGCCAGTGCAGAACCTGCTTAGCGATAATATTAAACCTCCCAGCTTCTAAAGTCCCATATTGTTTATTATGGGAGCACCAAATTGATCAGCTAAAAAAAATCTAACGTTTGTTAATTAATGGTTAGCATATTTGGTTTCTTAATAGTATGTTTCTTTGAGGTATTTAGGGTGAGGTCACACTGGGCATTTTGGGGAGATTTAGTCGCCTGGCAACTAATCGCCTTGTCTTTGCGGCGACCAATCTCCCCAAACGCCTTCCCACACTCTGTGCTGGCTAAAATGAAAAATCGCCGGCGCTAATCACACGCGACAATTCATTTTCCGAAGTTGCTCTCGAGGCAACTTCGGAAAACGAATCACCGATTTTGATTTTAGCCAGAGCAGAGTGAGGGAATTCATTTGGGGAGATTGGTCGCCGCAAAGACGAGGCGATTAGTCGCCAGGCGACTAAATCTCCCCAAAACGCCCAGTGTGACCTTACTCTAGACTTTGGGTTCAGGCCCCCATTTGTGGTCAAACATTTTATTGACCCCCACCCCCTTTGTTTATAACAAGGTAACAAATATATAAAAAACATTTCAATGTCCTAGATTAATATTGCAGCTGCATACATGAAAGTACAAGTATGGGATGTGTTATCCTGAAACCGCTCATCCAGAAAGCTCTGAATTACGGACTGACCATCTCCCATAGACTCCATTTTATCCAAAATAAGCCAAGTTTTAAAAATGATTTCCTTTTTCTCTGTAATAATAAAACTGTACCTTGTACTTGATCCAAAGATATAATGACTCCTTATTGGAAGCAAAACCAGCCAATTGTGTTTTTTGAATGTTGAGATGATTTCCTAGTAGACTTAAGGTATGAAGAGCTGTTATTCCCAGGTCCGAGCATTCTGCATAACAGGTCACCTTAATTTGACCTCAGGCTGGGTCCTCACCAATTGGACTGGGCCCACCCCAGTTTCTAAACCACTGGTCAGCCTGTTTTTCTTTTATTCAGGGGTGGGATATGCTCTGTGGAGTTATTTGCACCTAAACTCACAAGTTGGTACTGGTAAAGACCCTTATATAAATCAAAAGCCTCATAAATTCCAGTCATTAAAACATACGCTGGCAGAGCTGATACTATATGTACATTTAGTGCCAGTAAATAAAAGTATTAGTACATTACCAAGGGTTGGCATCATGCAAGGGAGAGAGGGTGTGCCAGGATAATTAAACAACCTTGTTTTATTCACTTTCTTTAAAAATCTTGGCAACATTTATCATATTTAATCTTTTAACAGCATAAGATGCCAGCTGTGCATTAAAGAGAGTTATAAGGATTATAATTTGGTGTATTTTCTTTAGCTCACTCTTCTTGTTATTGACATTTATGTATTTATTTATTTACAAAGTGCTTATAATATAATATATGATAATGTTGACAATAATGTTGGCCTGAATCAAATAAGCTATATGAAACTTCTGTGTTCTTTTTTGGGTTACTGTAGATTGCTGAAGCAGCGACGCTCATATATTTATGATTACACTGTTATCTAACAGTTACATTGCTGATTTAGGTCATATTTATGGGACAGAGGAAAATAGATTACTGACATAGAGGTGTCCTTTGGGGAGTATCTGTTAACGTACTTCTTGCTCAGACCCCAGTAGGAGTCCTTTTTTATTTGGAAGCTATTCTTCCCCCCAAACTACATGGAAGATTTTGATCAGATTTTGTGGCTCTGACACACAAAATCATGTCATGTAACAGCACAAGATTTAGCACGATCCTCCAGAATCTAAACTTACCTGCTGTAATGTAATTCAGATCAGATAAAGTGTGTTTTGTTCATGAATCTACTGTATATATGACAGTCAATGTATTTTAAAGAGAAGAGAGTTTTTCCGACTGCAAAACTTTACACATCAGATTTTTATGTCAGTCCCATTATATTTTGAACCACACAATTGCGACCAACTTGTAGGTGAGACCTGTCGATCTGACCATGTACCGTATATACTCGAGTATAAGCCGTCCCGAGTATAAGCCGAGGTACCTAATTTTACCTCCAAAAACTGGGAAAGCTTATTGACTCGAGTATAAGCTGAGTATAAGCCTAGGGTGAGAAATGCAGCAGCTTCTGGTAAGTTTCAATCAAAAAATTTAGACTTTCTGCTCCCATTGGAGGGGCTGGCGTCTCGATTTTGGACTATTGGAGACTATTCTTGGATGCCAGCGACTATTCTTGGAGACTACTCTTGGACGCCGGCTACTATTCTTGGATGCCGTCGACAACTCTTAGACGCTGGCTACCGTTTTTGCGATTGACCCGAGTATAAGCCGAGGTAGAGTTTTTCAGCATATTTTTGGGTCTGAAAAACTCGGCTTATACTCGAGTATATACGGTAAGTCGTCGGCAGGATGGCATTTGGATTGCTTCGTTTTCCAAAGTCATCCGAAGTTGCCTCACAAAGAAACGTAAATGTAAATCGCCAGCGGGAGGCAGTTCGGGGGAATTTGGCCCTTGAAGAAGAAGAGATTTGTCACCGGACGACTAATCTCCCCAAATCTAAGCGTGTGTCCTGATCCTAATAGTTAATTTCTATCTTTCAAAAGGTCCAAAAGGTGCCTTTATTTCTCAATTTGTAGTGAACAAATTATTGGCTAATGATAATGTATAAATCAGTTCAGTGCTAGATGTTCAGTGTGGTTTAGATGCACATGCCCCAGAACTTCAGTATAGGAACATAAACCAAAAATTTGGATACATTCAGGACTTACAAAAACCCACAGCCACAGCATAAAATGTGTTACTGGGATATACTGTATATAGCAACAAGCCTATCATATAGCAAGAAGGTATATTGTTATTTCTGAAATAAAATTCCATGGTTTCTTATTGGCCTGATCATACATTTCTGAGTGCCTCTAAAAACTTGCTATGATTATCATCTTAGCCAATAAAGGTAAAACCACTTTTGCTATTACTCATATATAAAGTGTTTCACTTTAAATTTTTGATAGGTTATCCTGGTGCCCTAGCAGTATTCCACAGGTCCCCCATCAGAATCTTGTACAAGTTATTGAACACAATTATGTAGTTCCAACATTTTTGCATGTCCCTTATGTGTGCTGCACAAAAGATCAGAGGTAAGGGCTTCCCTGTGGTTGAATGCATTTAATGCAGGTGAGCGTAGGCAAAAACGTCCGTCAGGAAGAGCCCTGAGGTACAAAAGGCTGAATGTGTATGTGTGTGAAAGCTACTGTGGTATAAACTCATATCATTCTACTGTAAAGGAAGAAACAGACGCTTACAACTAAGCAGCTCAATATATGTTTATGAAAAGTGTCATGTTCTGAAATTTTAGGGGCCCAATGATCTTGTTAGGGGGCTCAATAATTAACCACTCCACTGCTGAAAAGCTCATGTAGGAAAGAGTTCATATAATCCAGAAACTGAATCACAATACAAACAGTTGGCAATACTCCATAAAAAGTAGTTCATATAGATAATTCATGAATTAATGAGTTAATAAGTCAGGTCATTGGTGGTCAGTAGAATTTACCTTAAAATTTTAAAATTAAAGTGGTTGTTCACCTTTACAGTAACTTTTAGTATGACATAGAGAGTGATATTCTGAGGCAATTTGCAATTGGTTTCCATTTTTTATTACTTGTGGTTATTGAGTTATTTAGCTTTTTATTCAGCAGCTCTCCTGATTGCAATTTCAGCGGTCTGGTTGGTAGGGTCCAAATTACCGTAGCAACCACGCTTTGATCTGAATAAGAAACTGTAGTATGAATAGGAGAGGACCTGGGTAGAAAGACGAGTAATAAAAAGTAGCAATAACAATAAATCTGTAGTCTTACAGAGCATTTGTTTTTAGATTAGATTTAAAAGCTGGAAAGAGTCAGGAAAGGTAAATAATTTAAAAAAAACTATAAAAAATAAATAATGAAAACCATTTGAATAGTTGCTTAGAATGGGCAATTGTATAACATACAAAAAGTTAACTTAAAGGTGAAGCACCCCTTTAATTTCAGGTTACCAGACCAGGACCCCCCATTGCCCATGCCAACAGTACGCCCTGTACACCCCTGACTACACCACATTTCAAATCTAGCAGAGGCTCCTGTTTTATAACCTTGTTTTATACTGAGTCATAAAGCATAAAGAAGCAACGTGACAAAAAACACCTTGCAGTTTAAGCATTATATATATATATATATATATATATATATATATATATATATATAATAACAAGGCCCAGACATGGGCCGAAACGTTGGATGCACAAGTTAAAATAAAAAATCTTTTTCCACGAAATATTGGAGTGCGGGTCCTTATCTAATGATTATATATATATATATATATATATAATATATATATATATATATATATATATATATATATATATATATATATATATATATATATATATATATATATATATATATATATATATAACTCTTGTTATACAACCAGTGGGGTAACAACTGTGTGACTGCACATGTCCCACCATGAAGCCTGAGGCACTGCAGTAGGTAGACTGCAGAGGTCTGGTGTAAATCTCATTATTTACCATCATCATTACCATCATACAGAGTCACGCCCTGGTAGCTGGGTTGGTATTTTTTTTATAATATTTTGGAATGTGTTAACTAGTTAAAATCAAGATGCCATTCTTGCTATACATAGCTAGTTAGCTCTAAGGAATATTTCTAGGAAGTCTGGGAGTCTTAAGGTTTAGGAAGACTTCAGTGAAAGACGGTAATAGATGAAACAGCATAGCATTAATTATTTCATGTTCCTATTTATACCTCTCTCTGGCATTTAGCCAAATCAAGTTCTTCAATAATTAAACCTGGCTGCCTTTATTGAAGCAATAAATGATCGTTCTCTCCTCACACTGTTTCTTTTTAAAAACATTATCAAATGGCTGATGTTCTTTGGAGACTTTACAGGATACTCACTTGTCCATTCATGTTCTTGCCCTGCACAATTTCTAAATTAGGTAATCTAATTATACTGTGCTCGCTACCCATTCATTTTAAATCAATTTGCATTTTTCTGTCTCATGTTGTTTGATAAGCGTAAGGCTTTGCATACATGTAAATATACATTACTATTCCAGTTTTAGAGAATCGTATGCCTTGTTAGTGGGTTCTCAGGTTAATGCATCTTTGTCATGTGTGTTGTTATATTATTACAATTAATTCCATTAAACATTTTCCAGGTGTAATTTCCAAATCTGCAACTTGTCTCTCTAGCTGAGATCTATTTAGCTAACAAATATTTTGTATCTAGACAAACCCTAATATAAAAGAATATAAAAGAATGCTTATTCTCTCCAAACCTTGATCTGTCAGATATTCCAGCTGTTGGCTTTTTCATCAAACGTCTTAACTTGCATACTTTATTTTGTACACTATCAGCAGCTATGCCCTTTAAACTGCTTCAGTCAAGCAAGGTTTCTCTATTCTTGCTCTTGTGTCTCAAAGAAGGCATGTGGGAAATCACATACATGATTTAATATGTTTGTGAAAAATTGTATAAATGTATGCAGTAGGATGGACAATGAATTGTTAATATTTAGTATAATGTAGAGAGTGATATTCTGAGACAATTTGCAGGTGGTTTTCTTTTTTTATTATTTATGGTTTTTGAGTTATTTAGCTTTTTATTTAACAGCTCTCCAGTTTGCAGTGTCATCAATTGGGTTGCTACAGTCCAAATTACCCTAGCACCCATGAATTGATTTGAATAAGAGACTGGAATGTGAATAGGATAGGCCTCAATAGAAACATAGATATAGAGTAATAAAAAGTTGCAATACCAGTTCCAACACCAAGCCAGAGGGGTGATGAAAAGGAGGCGTAGGAGAGAAGTATACTGCCTTTATTATAATGTTGAGAAGACTGAGAGTTGTATGCGCCAAACTGGAAGTGAAGACGCTGGAACGCAAGCTGGAACGCACAAACCGGAAGTGAAGGCAGAAACTGAACGAACACGCTGGAATGGCCTTTAAAAGGAAGAATACAAACAAATATGGCAGAGACGCCTCTGAGGAAGCTGGTAACACCCAGCGAAACGCGTTAGGCATAGTTTGGGGGACATAACAACCTAGACCAAGGCACCTGAAGTGAGCTGACAAGAGCTTGGAGTGAGCTAACAGGATTGCCCCTGGGGACCCCAGAAAGACTGTTGTTTGGACTCAATGCGCAAAAACCAGTAAGGGAAATGTGAGTGTGAATTTTAATTGTTTTTAATTATGTTTTAAATAAACGGTGTTACACTATTATCGATTTGTATTCCTGCTTGGGAACTTGGAAGGAGTGGTGAGCGTTGAAGGAGGAACCTGAAAGAGCTTCATGTTAAATACACCATACCACGGCAGTGGTTTGTAAGTAGGCATTTTATACAGAAGGTGGAGGCATCTGCATCTTTGGAATATATTTTATTTCACAGGAAAAGTACTTTTCTTTTCTTCTGTCCACCTGTATTGCCACTTTATACCCTCATTAATAGTCATTTAAAGGAGAAGGGGAGAACACATCCACTTAACATCCAGTGCACGCACGGGGTGATATTTCACATTTGTGAACATATTGCGCTATGTCTGTTTTTTATTTCTGTTGCCACAGGTGCTGATCACTTCTGATACATATCCCCTTTTGGGGGTATATATATGCTCGATTTTGGATTCATATACAGTTGAGAGACTGTGGAGGGGTCGGCAAGAAATATTCTAAGAGACTGACATTTTTTATTGGGCTGCATTTTGTAAGCGATACATTGTTTTTACCAATACAGTTGTAGCCTTATGGCAGAGACACACGTTGCAATTCGGGGAGATCAGTCGCCCGGCGAGGAAACTTCGGGCGACTTCAGGAAAATAAGCGCTTCAAGTGCCACCCTGCCGGCAATTCTCAGAGCATCTCTGCCCTTAAAGAGCATTGTTATTTAGATGGGGTCAGTGACCCCCATTTCAAAGCTGGAAAGAGTCAGAAGAAGGCATCAAATATTTTTTAAAAACTGCAATAAAATAACAGAAAAATAAAGCAGGGGCTGTAAAATTGAGGTTTCAATGTATTGAAAATATAACTAGACCACTGTTTCTTGAAATCCATGTAGATGTGCTGATGGAAGGAGGGCGACATTTATTCCCCATAATATGGCATGTCTTCTGCTGCTTTAACATACGGTATCATCATAATTCTCATAACTTTTAGTATTAACATGTATTTACAAAACGC
Organism: Xenopus petersii; assembly: GCA_038501925.1. NCBI lineage: Eukaryota > Metazoa > Chordata > Amphibia > Anura > Pipidae > Xenopus > Xenopus petersii. Next base: position 148,941,102 of record CM076673.1, read on the forward strand.
AACTATTTCATCCAGAGGAAGGAAAAAACCCCATTTGAAGACTCTCCACTTTACCTCATAGGGGGAAAATGGGTGTATACAAAAAGCATACAGGAAAACACACAAAAAAACCTAATAACCAATGATATCAATATCAATAGGTAAAGAGGGCCCTGTCCATTTAGAGATCCATAGGGTCAACTCTCCTGCTGGTTTGGGAAATTACCTGTCTAGTTTTCCTCTCTATTTTGGTTCAGGAAGGCACTTTAAAATTGGATATATGGAGGGAATGTGATCCTTCTTGGCTTTGGTTGATTATGACCACTTCCAGTGAAATTTGATATAGTGAGTGGGAGCTCCTTATTGGGCTGCACCTGCTGAACAGTTTGGATATCTGCCGGGGAACCTGGGACATAATACCCTGGGCCCTAAGTGAAGTTTGGGAACAGGTACCCTATGATTGAGGTACTTATGTAGATAGTAGTAGGTGAATTACAGTTACAGTACTCTCTAGGAGATTAAGGCAGAGTTCCTAGGCGCCCCAGCAGTTGCAGGGTCTGTTTCCTCTGTAGTTACACCCCTACTTTTCAGTAAGTGGTATAAGTTTATATCACAGTAGCTGTTACAGACATCCATCAAGCTCAGCCTTTGGTGTAGCAAAACCTACATAACAACTGAGCTAGCTGATCTTTTCTGTAGTGCACACATGTGCAAATATGTTGGTATTATGTGGTTGCATGCAACAACTTGTACAGGGACCTGTGGAATACTACCAAGGAAAAATTTGGAACCGTGATAAACTGTCAAAAAGTTGGTTCAGATTATGGGATTTGCCTGGAGGTTTCAATGGAGGTGATCTAGACCCACTAAAGGGTGTCACAGAGGTGAAGTGGGATCCTGCTAAATCTGTCAGTGTGTGCTCTGCTGTGCAATTGTATACTGCTATTTTACTTCAAATCCATCAGTGGTACTATGTGAGTACATTATTTTGTGTGCCATGCTAAATGAATATTTGTTGTTGGTTCAAGAACTCACGGTCATAAAATCTGCAGCTGAGAGGTACAGTTCTGCAATGTATCTCCAGGGTCAGACTGGCTGTGTGTGGTCCTCTGGGGCTGCTACCCTATGGGCCCCACACCCTCTGAGGCAATTGAGGCTAATCCTGAGTGGAAAAATGGTTACCCTTGAATAGTGACAGAAACCTATACTGACATATAGGAGCATTTCTGCCATGTGTTATAGTAGGAAACAGTACTTGGGTTGCCATACTTCTCTCTGGTCTTGCTTATATTTAGGATTGAGCTTTGGGCTCTATTGAACAGCATCCAGCCTTCTAAGCCCATTTTTAAAAGTTGGATCTTTTTCACAGGCATCGCTTAAAGCAAGTGTGTATTTGAACTGTTCTCTGCATTCTTGTACAAAACTAATGTTAGAACCAATTCTATCTGACATGGGGGAAAGAGTATAAAAATCTTTTGTTACAGTTGTTACATAAAACTTTGACAAATCTCATAATAATTACATCTTACAGTTCTTGGCAACAGCCTGAGAGCCTCGGGTAGTCTCATGTACAATGTAATACCTCAGCAAGACAGAAAGGAAACAACTGAAAGGCGCCTTTGTGTAGAGAATGGAATGCAATAATAAAAAAAATGAAAATCCTTGCAGTAAAGGAGTTAAGAAATGAACTGTAGAGCAAGCAGTGCTCTTAATTATGAGTAAAAACTCAAGCTGAACAGACTTGACAAGCATTGCTGAGTAAGCGATTTTCCCAATGCAGTGCACATATCTTTGTCCAGCAGATCAGTCCTAGTTGCTGCTCAGAATAGAGATAGTTCCCACTGTATAGAGATGGAATGGTAGAAATGGGCTGCTCAAATGCAACAGCCTCTTAAGTTCAACGTCCCTTCTGTTTCGTGTTTAGAAAGTTAACAAAGCATAGTTAAAGGAAAACTATACCCCCCAAACAATGTAGGTCTCTGTAAAAAGATATTGCACAAAACAACTCATATGTAAAACCCTGCTTCATGTAAATAAACCATTTTCATAATAATATACTTTTCTAGTAGTATGTGCCATTGGGTAATCATAAATAGAAAATTGCCATTTTAAAAAATAAGGGCCGCCCCCTGGGATCGTAGGATTCACTGTACTCACAAACATACCAACAAACCATACATTTTAGGTCACATGAGCCAATTAACAGACAGAGTTCTGTCTTTTGCTTCCACACTTCTTTCTGCTACAGATATAGTTGAAGTATTTCTGGTCAGGTGATCTCTGAGACAGCACACAGACCATCACGAAATGGTGGCTCAAGGCAAGAGATGTAAAAGGGCAAGATTTACTTAAATATATATTTCATTTTGGTAAGATTCTTTAATATGTCACTTAATATGATATAAACTATGTGTTGTTTAAGTGTTCATTTTGGGGGTATAGTTTTCCTTTAAGCAGAGAGAAAAACAATTACAAACAACCTGAAACTGTTCAATATTTGCTGTACAAAGTCTAACCATTTGGTACTACAAGGTAACTGAAAACAGGAGAGTATGACTATAATAAAGGACGAGGAAAGAAAGAAACAAATGTATTGAAAGGAGGGTTAGTGAGGGAAACTTGTGTATAGGCGTAACTATTTTGGCTCAAAAACTGGCTTTCCGGACTAGTATCAGTTCACTTGATTTTCTCACCCAGAGTGGGACTTCACACAATGGAAGAGGAAGGCGAGGGTGTTGTGCAACTACTCCTATCTTTCTGCTATACAGAAAAATAAAGACAGAGGGCGTCAGAGGTTCTTGCAAACAACAAAACAGAAAATGTTTATTGAACATCCATAGGGTTTACTAACAGCACAGTTTCTCAGAGGCGAGCGGTACAGACAACATCACATGCAGAGCGTAACACAAGCTGACACTCTGCTGCGGGCAGACTTGGCAGGAATCTCACTTAACCTCCCAACATTTTTCACCACACCCATTTATGGCCACACCCACTAATTGCCATGACAATTTTGCAAGATTTGGAAGATAATGAACGTTTGAACTCATTTTCTAAGAGTTTTAGAGACATGTTTTATGTGTTATAACAGTTTTGCTAATGAAGCTGAAATAACCCTTTAAGCTGAGTCACAGTTTCCCCAAGAGACCTGCTGATCTTAAATAGTTACAATTGTGTCTTTGCTCATCTTAAATTATTACAAATGTATCTAAGTATAGATGTTCAGTGTTTGCCTCTTATTTAATTACGTTTCATAAACTTTGTATCTTTTTCTGGCATCAGTGCAGCCAATCAAAGAGAAATTCAGGACATTTCAATAAGAACAGTGGGCTGAGCTGTCAAAATTGGGACTGTCCCACAGAAAACAGGACAGTTGGGAGGTATGCACCTCCACGTCACACCCCGTAGTGGCCTAGATCCTTTATCCTGATTACCTCTACACAGGGATCCCTACACTACAGGCAATATAGCCTGGGAGAGACACCTCCAAAACTGCCACTCCTATGTTGGAGCTCAGAACTGCTCTTTTTAGCTCAACCCTAACTGACTTACACTCCTTGAGTGTACTGGTACAGGTGCTATACTTGCCACTAGCTAATGCCTCATTCACTGGGCCCTGTACCCAAAATTAATTGGGCCCAGGCCCAAAGCAGACATCCACCCTGTTCCTAAGGTGGATGGCAAAAAGGAAGTGCCATTCCTTTCCCAGCACTATATAAACGTGAGGCAGGAAGTGGTCCCTCTACCTGCTAGCCAATAGCATCCATATGCAAATGAACTTACTTATATACTTTGCCGTTTGCCCAGCAACTAAGGGAACCAAACCTGTTGGATTTAGAGCCATAGGGGCTATTAACCCTATGGGTCCCTTATTAGGTTTCATAAATTGATCAGTTTAGTTTCTTAAGCCCATTTTAATTGTTGGATGAAGACCTGATTTGCAGAACTTCATTACAGTACAGAATATTCAATTGATATCTTTCATTTGTAGAAGGGACATCTGCTATTGACTTGATCTCTGCAGATTTGAGATGGGTATTTTTTTATTCTGACTGTTAGCAGCCTCAGATTTTAATAAATCTCAAAAAAAAAAAAATTTCTACAAAAAATTGTGTTTTCCCCTTTGAAACTCTGACCAGAAAAAACAGGCTTTAATAAACAACCCCCTTTATTTTCTTCCACTTCCTGAATAAATAGCTTCAGTACATATTAAAGCCTCAATCCAACATAATTACAATAGAGAATTCTTTGTTGAGATGAATAACTAGTATCTAAGACTGAAGGAATGGTCATCGCTGCGCAATATGTTGGCGCTCTAAAAGTACATGTTAATAATAATAATAATAATAATAATAATAAGGAATGAAACAGTTAGTGTCTCTGCTCCAACCATTGTAAATGTACCCTATAATTGTCATTGTAAATAACATACCTTATCTCTGGTGATATGGCTCTTTAATTTGCACCAGTATGTGTAGTGTGAGTTATTACACCCAATCCAGGTCAAGTGCAGTATGTCCAAGGAGCAGGATATGGCCATTGCATGCTTCCAAAATTATAGCAACAGTACGAGAAAGGTATTTTTGTAGTTTTGCAGTCTAGTTACATAGTTAATTTAGGTTGAAAAAAGACAAAGTCCATCAAGTTCAACCCCTCCAAATGAAAACCCAGCATCCATACACACACCCCTCCCTACTTTCACATACATTCTATATACCCATATCTATACTAACTATAGAGTTTAGTATCACAATAACCTTTGATATTATGTCTGTCCAAAAAATCATCCAAGCCATTCTTAAAGGCATTAACTGAATCAGCCATCACAACATCACCCGGCAGTGCATTCCACAACCTCACTGTCCTGACTGTGAAGAAACCCCTACGTTGCTTCAAATGAAAGTTCTTTTCTTCTAGGCTAAAGGGTGATCCACTTTATGGGTAAAAAGGTCTCCTGCTATTTGTCTATAATGTCCTCTAATGTACTTGTAAAGTGTAATCATGTCCCCTCGCAAGAGCCTTTTTTCCAGAGAAAACAACCCCAACCTTGACAGTCTACCCTCATAACTTAAGTCTTCCATCCCTCTAACCAATTTAGTTGCACGTCTCTGCACTCTCTCCAGCTCATTTATATCCCTCTTAAGGATTAGAGTCCAAAACTGCACTGCATACTCCAGATGAGGCCTCACCAGGGACCTATAAAGAGGCATAATTATGTTTTCATCCCTTGAGTTAATGCCCTTTTTTATGCAAGACAGAACTTTATTTGCTTTAGTAGCCACAGAATGACACTGCCCAGAATTAGACAACTTGTTATCTACAAAAATCCATAGATCCTTCTCATTTAAGGAAACTCCCAACACACTGCCATTTAGTGTATAACTCGCATTTATATTATTTTTGCCAAAGTACATAACCTTACATTTATCAACATTGAACCTCATTTTCCAGATTTAGGGTAAGGACTCACTGGACGATTTGTCGCCAACGTTTTTAAAAAGCAAATTGCGGCGACATATCGCTCGTTTTGTCTCTGAAGCAAACCAAATGAAAGACGCCAGCTCCTGTGCCCACAGCGCGTTTGTGAATCGCCTGTAGCTCCAAAACGCACCGAGACCCTTTTCCGAGCGATTTATCAGAAATAGCATGTACTTAGAAAAGCACTGAAATCTCCTAGACACGCACACACATACAGATAAGTAGCAGCAATTGTACTCAAATTACAATGCGAACGCAATGACGCAAGAACGCAAGAACGCAAAGACGCCAGGTTACAGCGGGAAGCACAAACCGTTTCCAGTTTGGGTGGAGCACGTACCGCACAGAGTAATGGGATACAAATCGCTCTGTGCCAATAGTCGCTGTGAATCGTCGGTTCAAAAAAGACGATCGTCTTGTCGCCGCGATTTACTTTTTTAAAACGTTGGCGACAAATCGTCCAGTGTGTCCTTACCCTTAGACAGATCACTCTGCAAAGTGGCAGCATCCTGCATGGAACCTATAGTTCTGCACAATTTAGTATCATCTGCAAAAATAGAAACAGTACTTTCAATGCCCACCTCCAGGTCATTAATAAACAAGTTGAAAAGCAAGGGACCTAGTACAGAGCCCTGCGGTACTCCACTAACAACACTGGTCCAATTAGAAAATGTTCCATTTACCACAACTCTTTGTAGTCTATCTTTTAGCCAATGCAAGGTCTGTACTGAATTGGTTTGCTGAGATGGGAGCAGAAAAAACTGATTGACCTGCACAAAGCCCTGAATACAAGCCCTAATTGTTGAGCTCCTGAGTGCCTATGTTTATTTACTCTTACTCAGACAATGTGCTAACAGAATATGAAATGATTTGCACTAAAAAATACACAAAAAAAGACCTTGCTGACAACATAACTACACATGAACCTCAAGCATATATCATTGATACAAACAGGTCAATGTTAGATCTTTTAGAAATCATGATAAAATGAAACACGCTGATATGAATATCTGCTCTGTATATGGTTTTTCATTCTATCAATTTGTCATGCGATTGCAGCAATCTTAGAGAAAGAGTAAGGATCAAGGCTTTGCAGTACACAAAGTAAATGTTCCAAGGCAGCATTTGAACTAAACTGACATCAATGGAATTAGAATCAATGTATCGCGGTATTCCGCTCTGATGCTGTCCCCTGTGTTTTGTGATGTTTGTCGGAGAAACTCGGGAAGAGTTACACATCATACATATTCTATTAGTTTGATAGAAATTCTGCTCCACAGAGTCTCATTTTATCTCTTTCTTCTCTGCATCAATCGCTTCAGGTCCCAGTTAACTTCCGTGTCCAATGTACTACATCTAAGTAAAGTTCCTTTCCATAATAATACATAATATAACCATAAAGCTGACTTCAAGCATCTAAAGAGCGATCATAAGATTCTGTAGATACCAGAGTTATAAAAATGCAGATGAATAGAAACAGGAATGTTTACAATCCCTCAGGAATAATATACCTTTTCCGCTCTTCCACTCATGCATTCCTAATGAGTCTGGGTTTGCCCGAAAAGTCACGTCTGTTCATGTAACGCTCAGTAATATGAAAAATGGGACTTCATTGCAAGTGTGATGGGAAGAAGGGTCCAATACAATAAGGTATATACAGGTAGGTTCTGAGCAAAATGTCACAAACAAGGGGAGGCCTCCTCAACCCATACAAAGGTTCAGTAATGGCTAAGAGAAGTAAACATTTTTCAAGCATTTGGTAGAAAATAGTTTACAGTATGGGACCTATTATCCAGAATGCTCGGGCCCTGGTGTTTCCTGGATAACGTATCTTTCCGTAATTTGGATCTTCATACCTTAAGTCTACTAGAAAATCATGAAAACATTAAATAAACCCAATAGGCTGCTTGTGTTTCCAATAAGGATTAATTATATGTATGTTTGGATCAAGTACAAGCTACTGTTTTATTGTTTTAAAATTTGGATTATTTCAATATAATGGAGTCTATGGGAGACGGTCTTTCCGTAATTCGGAACTTTCTGGATAACAGGTTTCCGGATAATGGATCCCTTACCTGCATTATTGTGCAAGCTCTGGGGAGCATATTCATCATTTCTATTATTTTTCCATCCCATTTTAGATTATTTTGCCGTATGTGCTGTAATCATTATTCTTTGTACCAAAGCATAAGATACATACAAAGGAAAAAAGATGGAACTCGTTTGTTTGCACAGTGGCATAACCAGGGTACTGTGGGCCCTGGTGCAGAAACTGGCCCCTCAGTTTACCCCTCCCCCTGTTGGAAAATATGCCTTGTGGTCAGGGTTGCCACGTTTTCTGGAAAAAATACCAGCCTTCCTATATATTTATCTTTTTTCCCTATTAATAACTTTGGGCTCAACTATAATTTTTACCGGCCAGGCCTGTAAAATACAGGCCAAGTGGCAACCCTACCTATGGCTGCTACTTCAGTCAGACCTCTTTACAGCTCAGGGTTGCCACCTTTGTGTGGCTCATGATTTGGGAAGGGGTCAGGGGCAATGACATCACAGGGGCGGGTCATTGACATTGCAGGCCCATCACATGGGCAGGATTATGAAGTGGCTATCAGCGGTTGGCTGATTGCCATGTCAGACTGTCTTGATCCGGGCAGCCCTTCTGAAAACCTGGCTGTCTGGGTCAAATCCGGACAGGTGGCAACCCTAATATAGCTCTGTTTACTCCCCTGGTAGTTAGCTTTTTTTTTTCAGCCAGCTGCAGGTTAAGTACTGAAAGCAATCATCTGATTGGCCCTCATGCGTTACAGCCCAGGAGCAAATTTGCCCTCTGTTTATTTGGATGGGAAAACATGACAGTATGCATTTTGGCTTCATATCTGCTCCACATGTGTGCTATAAGGTAGGAGCCATGTCTGTCTGTGCACTTGTAACAAGGAGTGGATAACAGTCAAGACACTACCATTAAAATGTGGGCTCCATTACAGCATGATGTGTTCTGCTCACTGTGAAAATTTGTAAAATTGAATTATTCAAAAGAGTTATGAAAAATGGGGGTTTATTACACCTATTAGAATTACCGAATAAAATAATTTTTGAATTGAATATTAAATAGTGTGAAATAATGTAGGAAATGGCAAAACTCGGTGTTACAATGCAGCCAGGGGGGAAATCATGTGAATTGTGCTCACCCAATGAGTCTTGGAAATTTAGCAGCAAATGTCCCATCACATCCCTATTCCAAAGCACTTCACTAAACCTGACAATTGTTCTCCATTAGAGCCTCACTTCCCCGAACATTAAGAGCGTCCTGGAGCCAGAGAAGCCATTATTAATAGCATTACCTAATAAACTCATTTGGCTTTCTGCCCAGCTTCCTAAATATGTGCCGGCCTGAGTACCTCCATCGCTGTAATTATGTTTATACGAAAAGTTAATTTTTGTTTTCATAAATTGATTTGAGGTTTCTGGAAACTATTTACAGATAATTAACTTTAGCTGCACAGACGGATGTGAGTCTAGTTTACAAGTTGGTGCCCTGGTCAGACCACAGAATGACCTCAGGACCTTGCTGCATTTATTTTGTAGACTTCAAAGGGCATGACATAACACTAAGTATGTTTTGTTTTCCCTTTCACCGATCCTGTAAGGGGAAGGATGTAACAATCTGATTTATACATGTGCAGACAGTTTGGAGAGTTGTGGACACACACACTAAAGCTGCATAAGTAGAAAGAAGTAAACAATACACTGATTAACTGTAAGAGAAGCAAGAAGGATAATCTGCTCTGCAACAGTAAAGTGTTGTTGACAGCACTAAATAAATAGCAGCTGTTGCTGCCTACCATGGATTATTATTATTTATAGGGGCTACCAAATTCCACAGTGTTGTACAATAGACAGGGTGTACATGTCAAAACATACACATGATTGTTTATAAAATCATTCGTAACAAAAAAGATCTAATAGCATTATGATTAAAAAGTAATAATGTGATAAACTCTTAGGGCAGAGACACACGCTGCTGTTTTGGGAGATTAGTCACCCAGCGACAAATCGCTTCTTCTTCGGGCGAATAATCTCCCCAAACTGCCTTCTCGCCTGCTAGAATGTAAATGTAAATCGCCGGCGGGATGTCACTCCGAACACTCGTTTTCTGAAGTTGCCTCACAAAAAAACTTCGGGCAAAGCGATCCGAGTGTCATCCCGCGGGAGATTTACATTCTTGCCGGCAGGAAGGCAGTTAGTCGCCATTGTTACAGTACATTACATTGAATGTAAAGTTATTTAATTAGAAACAGGTAATCGTCTAAAAATAAATAAATAAATAAATAAATAAATATAAAAGATTTTGGTATGGGGGCCCAGTAACTTGTAGCCATATCACTGACCATAAAGCTTCCATTAACATGTGAAAATGTGTGAATTGCTTATTGTCAAAAGCTCTGCGAAACTTGTTGGCGCTATATAAATAAATGATAATGATAAGGACTTCATCATCATTTTGTTTGCTAAACTGCTTACTATGTTGTTTTGTGGCAGGGGGATTTAAGAGAGAACACAAAACACAAACAGAAAAATATATACATGATAGACTTTTGGCTTTATTTTGGTTTTGAAAAACTCAACAGGCAAATGCTTAACCTCTGGCTTTTACAAAGTTAGGGTATTAGATGTGCTGACCAGATCCCAGGTATCAGACCTATTTTTGCAGATCTTCAAAGTTTTTGGTCAACAACTGTTGATTTCCACTTAGAGCACAGCATAATGTTTTAAAAACCACCAAACATGATTCCTGGGAAACAGTTGACTTGTTCTCTCACAATCCAAGCACCTGCTGATAACATTCCAGCTCCCGTAGAGTATGGTCAAAAATCAAAATAAAAAAATCCTGCACTACGCAGAAGAGCTGCAAGAAGAGCAAACATAGTTTGTGTTTGGGATCTGATCAGCATGTAGCCTGACTGTGCATTTAATACCCAGATGGTGAGCATTAGCATCCAGTATACCACTAGATACACATAAAAAATGCATTGGAAGCTGTTCAACCATGTAATATTCATATTCTAAATGTACAACATGGCAATGTTTAATTAACTATTCACACTTCTAGTCTCTATGGTTTTATTGCTGTTGTATAGAACCGTCTCTCATACGCCAACATTTAAGCAATAATTTGAGGCCAAAAGCTCTTTACTTTTTTTTGTCTTTGCAGGGCTGCTGTTAGCTGCATCGGGAGCCAGAAAGTGACCCCAAAAAGTACCTCACTAATCCAGAGAAACAAACAGAGAGTCCTCGACTGAAAGAGTGGGAATTTACGTATTTTGTTATATGTTCCCTTTTATTGGACTTCTGCAATTAGAATACTAAAAGCAATTACCTGACCGCTTGGTATAGGTTACTAGACTCAGGGAGTTATTCATCTATACATTTAAATATGCTGTCTAAGTAAGAGTTATTATAAATAATAATCTTTTGAATTGTGTAATAGAAAATGCTGTAAATGGAATTGACCATACACAGAGACTGGCTGTGATCATGAGCCAGTCCTCGACTTCTACATACACCTTGCAATGCTTTAAAATGGAGAAATATTTATAAGATGTTTGGTACTTATACGCTTTACGTACAAATCAATTAGCCAGCAACATAATACATCTGTAAGTGAGAATATTCATCCAGTGTAAGAGTCAGGGCACACTTTTTTTTGGGGATTTTGGGAGATTAGTCGCCCGGTGATGGTACTACTGTATGGCTTTTATGTTGGGGGTTTTGATTCTATAATTGATAAAAGTCCCAGAGTGGAGTGTTTCTAGTATGAAATACCTGTTGCTGTCAGGTGCCTCCAGGTGTAGGGCCCTAAACTGACAAGGGCCAAAATCAATAACTTGAAGAAACAAAAAACACCAAAGACACTACTAATGCAGGGGAACTTGTGATGAGTGGCAATTTATAGGGCCTATAGAGGGCCCTTAATCTATAACTGATGGCATATAAAGGGTCAATCTTACAATCGCAAACAAATAAGGTACATATACAGCTTTGGTGGAGCATTGTGTATGACTACTCCATTGCAAGTAATGTCCTGAGTACACAACTTTTGTCCTAAAGCATTACTGAAAAGTATACAAGTTAATTGAGTACATTTTCCATTTAATCATGCCATGTCTTCTTTGCCAAAACTTTAGACTGGTGCAGTGAGCTCCCACTTGGCACCCCGTGTTTGTAAGGCTAAATGACATGCATTTTTTATTGCTGTATATTGGTGAGCAGGGACTTGAGTAGAACAGTTACAGGGAAGACAGGACAGAAAGCAGTCAGGAAAAGGGAGAATGTTACATTCCGAAACAGACAATAAATTAGATCTCTTTTTCCTGCTAAGCTCGGATCAATAGTTTATCTTCTCCAAAGGGTCTATTTGTTCATCTTATGATTTCAAGGCTTTTATGCAGGATGGAATAAGTAGCTTGTATGATCGTTACCATTGAATTGTATTTAGAATACAGATAATGATAGTTCTTATTCTATAAATAATCTAGTTCATTATCAGCTTGGAATGAATATGGATTTTTGTGCCTTAGAACAAATTGGGACTGTGATCCAGATGCTATTACATGTCTACATGATACTGCCAATAAATCCAATCAAGCAAATCTGAATCATATCCACTTAAAGCAAAAACATGTCCTTAGCTTAATTTCAATTTTTGTAGCAGCTTGACTCTAACCATGATATGGTAATTTGGAGAACTGACAAGAAAGAAAAGGTAGCTGTCCTAGATATAAAATGTATAAATCAGTGGTGTCAAGGAAATTTGGTGCATGGCGGGGGTCTCCTGTGTCAAAAACACAGTACGCATGAGTACACAGTCCAACCCTGTATATTTTGCTCCTTTGGGAGGGATAAGAAGATGTATAATGAAAATCAAATGAACGTCAGGTTTACAGAAGCATTTATTAGCTTGACTTTATTATACAGGTCTTGCCAAACGAATCCATCCTACAATTTATAATCAAATGTGTGGGGAATTCTTTATTATGTTCGACTCCCTAAATCTGTCTTCTGTCTGGAACATTTCTTGAATCCTGTGATGCAGGTGAGGAATTTGATGAGTGGGATGATTATGAAAAAAAAAAAATACATTTAAGGAGAGATGATATTCAGAATTAAAAGCTGTGATGATCAATTATGGTAGAAATACAGATATTATGGAACTACTAATTGACATATCACTAATTATGTTAATTATATTAACAGTATTATTATTTTGGACTTAACCATATCGTAACATAATGACTTGCTGAATATGCCAATGCATGCCTTTTCAGTGATCAAACTAATTGGCAATCAAAGAAAATGATGTTCTAATATAAAGTACATAAAGTAGCATTGAAAATCCCAATCTCGTCTCATTATCTATAAAGGCACATTGTAATGAGTATAGAGTAATGAAAACTCATCAAACTATGCAATAAGCTATTTCCCATGTACAGTATACCTCCATAATAATCATTGTTACGGTACAGATTTATTTATACGGCGTAAAGACTTCGCATTTTTTCTATACAAACCCGTGTCTTCAAACATTTCCTTCTATATGATTTCTTTTCTCACCAGTGGACCACCCTGTGACCCCCATTGCAACTTCCTTCATAAGCTGACAACTTGCTGTCCCTTCACCTATTCTGCCAATAGACATTACACTTCTCACAGGCTCATCCCTCAACAAAATCACAGTTTGCTCAGACCACAGTTGTTTTGTATTGTATTTAATCTACCGCTGGTTTAGAGAATGGGGTCATGACTCAGGTTATGAAGCTCTGAAGGGATTATATACCTTCTGAATAAAATTTCAGTTTAAACGCATAAGAGTTTTTATTCTGTCTGGATAAACCTATTTCTCAGTTATTTTTTACAGGGGAGTCCTTTCTTTTGAATGCAGGAAAATACTAATATCTCTACACTTGAAGGGGTACATTTACTATGGGTCGAATATCGAGGGTTAATAAACCCTCAAAGTAAAATCCTTCGAATTCGAATATCGAATTTGAAGGATTTATCGAACGATTCGAAGGATTTTAATCGATCGATCGAAGGATTTTTCTTTGATCACAAAAACCTTAGAAAACTGATGGGGAAGGTCCCCATAGGCTAACATTGTACCTCGGTAGGTTTAAACTGCCGAAGTATGTAGTCGAAGTTTTTTTTAAAGAGACAGTACTTGAATTATCAAATGGTCGAATAGTCAAACGATTTTTAGTTTGAATCGTTCGAATCGAAGTCGAAGTCGTAGTCGAATGTCGTAGTAGCCTATTCAATGGTCAAAGTACCCAATACTATGTTTTTTTACTTCGAATCCTTCACTCGAGCTTAGTAAATGTGCCCCAGAAGTCACAATATTTCCTTTCATATATAATTGCATTTCAAAAATAAAATAGCTCTATTGCTTTAAGAACCTCCCCACTGCTACTTCTGAGCAGTTTGTTAAGTTCTCAGCAAACTGAGGCCCCTGGATTCTAGTTAAACAATACTTAATTATAATACACATTTCCAAGTGCATTTCTTTTTTTGTCTTTGCAGAAAGTGCCTGCTCTCCCTTTTGTCTTTTACAACCCCCTCTTTCCTTCCTATCTTTCATCCTGCTCATCCACCTGTTCCCTACTATTGCCTAAAATAAATACCTGACACTTTCATATTTATATGTTTTGGATGCAACAATTGTTATAATGCTATACAATGTTCTGTATATGTCTGGTTTGTACTTTCTGTAATTTTATATTTCTACTTGATATTTCAAGTAAAAAACAGCAAAAGTTTTAATCATTTTTTGTAGGGAAAGATACATGACTTAAGGTGGCCATACACGGCCCGATAAAAGCTGGCGACAGACCGTGTCGGCAGTTTATTGGCCCGTGTATGGGGGCCCCCGACGGGCTTCCCCGATCGAGATCTGGCCAAAAGTCGGGCAGATCTCGATCGGATGGGGTTAAAAATCCCGTCGGATCGCGGCCGCATCTGTTCGTTGATGCGGTCCCGCGATCTGACCGCCCGTTTGTGAAAGCTAGGATCCGATCGTTGGGCCCTAGGGCCCACGATCGGATCTGCCCGATATTGCCCACCTCAAGGTGGACATATCGGAGGGAGATCCGCTCGTTTGGTGACATTGCCAAACGAGCGGATCTATCCATGTATGGCCACCTTAAGTAAAAAATAAAGGTAACAGGTTAAATTTAATATCACTGTTCTTTTATAACTAACTCAAAGAAGACTGGCTTGCTGGTAGCTTTCTTTTTAAAGAATATAGAATCAGGGCAGCAACTATTAATGCACATTGTTATGTTAATAAGAGTTTCCAGTTCATGCTCATGTGCTATTGTACTTCATGTCATTAGAAGCTGCACAATATATCTATTTTGTACTTTTGTAGCTTCTGTGGAGCAGGAAACTATGTTTTATAATTAAATTATTATTCTGTGCCATGCCTGGATAACTATCTTGCTGGCACTTTGTAACAATGCAATCATTGCTGCCTTTGGAAGTCTTCCCTGGTTAGATGAGATCAGTATCTAGAAGACGGCATATTTTAGGCAGCAGGTAGTACTAAGGCAACACGCAGGCAGGAAAATGGGAGGGCACTGTGCTATTTTGTAAAGTGTTTAAGTATAACATTTGTCATGTTGAAAGGATTCTAACAGGTGTAATCTATCATCCTGAATAATAGTAACAAATTAATGGAATCACAGTTTACAGTACTCTTCTGGCCATCTGCAGAGCTCATGTGTATGTTTTATTAATTCTGCTTCTCATCATATTATTTGTGCCTTTTTTTTAAAAAAAAAAAAAAAAAAATTCTTTGGTGTTTAAAGATATGAAAAGAATTTCAGCTTAATGAAAAAAGGGGGATACTCCCACTGTGCCTTTCAAGAAGACAGGCAATAATAGAAACTGGCTTAATATGGGTAATGAGACACTGCACGATACACTAACTGACTCCATTACAGGAAAAAAAGCAGCTAATGCTCACCACTATGTCTGTGAATATAGAGCAGGGTTGCAGTGAGACTGTGACCATAGAATTCTCAAGTAAAAAATTATATTTTCAGTTTACCCATTATTTAAGGATACATTTCAGGACATTTATTTTTTTTAAATTTCATATTTAAATGCCTTTACCTTACAACAAACTGAAATTGTTTGTCCATATAAGATCCATTTATTTGACCAGGTTGAAAAACTTGATGATCTTTGTCTTGCCTGGCCACCAATTCTGATTGCCAAACAACTGATCACATAGGTGGCCCATGTCAAAGGCTGGAGCTAGTCAGCAGAGGCAAATGCCTAGGGCACAACAGTGGTGGTGTGGTGCTAGAACCCTAGACACATACCTTTGTTGACTTCTGTTACTCCAGGCCAGGGAACAGGACGACCCAAGAGCAGGGTTGGCAATGAGGGGAAGAAGAAGTGGCAAGTGTCGGGCATGATAACAGCCTGAGGCTTTCCTTCTACATCCTCTACATCCTTTCAGCCTAGTATCTCAATGCAGCAGACTGATGCCTAGAGATAGGAGCAAATTAAGTATTTAGCAAAACTGCCCCATTTTGGTTTACCAAAAAAATGTGAAACTCAAGAAACATTTGCTAAAATACTAAAATTTGCCAGGTCATTTCAATATACAGTCTAATTCTAGCTTCATACTGTATGTACAAATATTTTGGCCCACATCCTAAACCTTAGAAAGAGAAAATCTTAAAAAAATTTGAGTTTGATTCTGGCCTTATACAAGGCTTGGCTAAGGATATAGGCAATTGCAGATAATCTGACACTCGAAATGGAAAAAAGAATGAAGTGATATCCTGGCTTGGTCTGCTAGAAATGGAGAAAAAAAGAATACAGTAATTTTTTGGCCTTAAATGTGTACCCATGTGTTGGCTGCGTACAAATACTAGGAAACAACATACCCAAATGCAGTCATATTGTACATATGCACACCCACTAGGTAAGGTAAACCCAAATAAAAGGTTTTTATGGCCCTGCATATATACTTGACATAGAGAAATCCAGGCACATTATAAATGGAAAACGAGAAAAACTTAGCCTTGTTGGCAGTTTTTAAAGTTGCATTGTTGGGAATTAATGGTTTTCCTAAAGTAATTCATTATTTTCCTACACTTAGTGTAGACATGCATAGAGATACCTATTGGTTAAGGGGAATTATAGATACTCTCTAGTACAGGGGTCTCCAACCATTTTAACCCATGAAACACAACCAATTGTAAAAAAGAGTTGGGGAGTAACACAAGCTTGAAAAAAGTTCCTAGGGGTGCCAGATAAGGGCTGTGATTGGCTATTTGACAGCCCATATTTGGACTGGAACTATTAAGGAGGCTATACTTGGCAGTACATCTGGGTTTTATGATCCAAAACTGGCCTCAGAGCTAGCAATTCAGAAATAAGCACATGCTTTAGGCCACTGGGAGTAACAGCCAAGAGGTTGGTGAGTAACATATTGCTCACAAGCCACTATTTAGGAAACTCTGCTCTAGTATACTGTATAAGGGAAGGGGATCCTAGGCATCTATGGACAGATGGTTCTGGGGAGCCTGAGGTAGTAGGCTTCAATAAAGAAGACTAATTTATTTTCAGGAACTGTGAAATGTTATTATCTTATATTAGCTTTGTAGTCAACAAACGACATGGGTGGCATTAACCGTAACCTTTTCAAATAAAGATGATTTGTAGATTTATCAGTTTAAGGACACAGATTGCAAGACAAGGGGTTAAAAAAAGTAAAAATATAAAAGCAATCTATGTAGTTAAGTTGCCTTACAGGTTATTCTAAGCATTCTCAATTTCTATTGAACTGACATACTGTAGATACCACCACCTATAACATAATAATCTTTATTAAAAATTTATAATAGCAATCTCTACCAAAGCAGATAATTAGCAGAAATTGGGGCAGTCCCATTGGAAGAAAATCACTATGTAAGTAACATTAATATTAGGAAAATAATATGCAAAGCAAAATTCCCCTGGAGGATCTAGTCCATCTAGCACTAGCATATAAAAAGTGTTTTCTAATAGGAAATTAGATCAGGGATTAGGATGTAACATTTGAGGCCATCATATATACTCTGGCTCATTCCAGCTGTAATAAAAAAAAAATCTGACTTAATATCAGCTATCAAATAATGAATGGTTTTCTGGTGTATTTGATTGGTGCAATCCCAGTCAATATATTTAGTAGTAAAAAGCCATTTTGCTGTCTATTTCCAAATAGTTATTAATAACACACCTTCAATATGTGCCTCACACCTTATACAACATACAGTATGGCTCTGCATTCATATCATAACAACTGCTATCTTGGCGCCTCCGTTGCGCCTGCACCATGGGGATTTGGATTCACCTGGTCACCAGGCCATATTTATATACAGTATAGGCACTTGAGGGCATGTGCCTAGGGCAGCTTTAAGGGGGCAGCCCTTGTGCTAGTTACAGAGCATGCTGCTGCAGATATGGGCATTATCACTGTGCCCACTATTATGGCTGCTTGCTTTGCTGGGCCAGTGTTGGACTGGCCCACTAGGATACCAGGAAAACTCTTGTGGGGCCCAAGATTCAGTAGGCCCTCATGCTGCTAAAAATTACAATTTAACAAATGTAAGTGCAAATATTGGTGTGAATGATAAAAGTTATCCATAGGGTTATGTAATAAAAGGCACTCAGTTTGCCCAGGAGCAGTAACCCATAGCAACCAATCAGAGGGTAGCATTTACCGGTCACCTGTATAAAAGCAAACATCCTATTGGTTGTTATCGGTTACAAACAAACATAATGCCTTTTATTACATATGGGGGATAGAGTGTCAACTCCTTTTACTCTGAATCTTGGGCAAATCTCTGCAAGAGTGAAAGGAGGGGTAATGTGCCCTATTATCTCTCTCTCTCTCTGCACTTTCCAGTGAGTAAATAAGGAGGAACAGATTTAAAGAATGGGAGGAAGTATGTGACTAAATTATCCTTCTCATCATGGATACAGGGACATTGAATAAGCACTCCAGGAGAAATAATGTTTGTTTTTAGAAGAGAAGAAAAATATAATTGGGCCCAAAACTTTAAATAACTGCCTGGCCTTCAGATAATCAGTGGCAGTAGGCTCCTGGCAGAGTAGAGGTTAATTGCTTAACCCTTCAGGCTGCTATTAAATTCCTGCTGAGGAGTCAATGCTCTCTCTCCTTCAAATGCTAATCACTCTGGAGGGGTAAGCAGAGGTGGCAGTGAAAGCTCTGATTGTCCTTAATGTTCCATTAAACACAATTACAGCTCAAATTAAACTCTGCCATTTGTTGTTCTTTTTAAGTAGGAGTAAGAGCAAGACAAAAAGAAATGACTGTAATTAACTTGCTTATTTTACTGACTTCCTAAGAAAATCTGAAGAAAATCCACAGCTATGATATTAGTCTCTGTATAAAAAAGTGTAAAATGCACAAATATAAATCACGCAAATTTCTTACAGACACAAATAATCTAAATTGCACTTAAAGGGGTAATTCACCTTTAAGTTAAATGTTAGTATGTTATAGAATGTTTTCATTTTTGAATTGCTTTTTTTTTTTTATTTGCTGCCTTTGTCCATCTCTTTCCAACATTTAAATGGGGGGTCATTGACCCTGGCAGGGAAAAACTATTGCTCTGCGAGGCTTTAATTTTATTGTTATTGAATAGAGACCAAATGCTAATCGCCAGGGAATATCTCTGTCAGCCTCTTACCAACAGTGAACTACCACTTTAATACTTCTTAGTAACTGTGGTAAGGCATGTTTTTTGTGCTACATTTGTGCTACATTGAGCTCCTCATCTGATGAAGTGTCAAATGATGTAAAATGCATCAGGAGGGGTTGCCTAGTAAAGCGTCAGCAATTTGTACTGTAACCCCCATCTAAGCTAAGCTAGACCTTGTCTGGATAGGAGACAGGCAAAACACCAGTAACATTTGACCCTCTCTCCATAGGATGGGCCTTTGTTAGGATGAAGGATGAAGGGGAGGTATTGTGCAACTACTTCTCCCTTGTGCTGTGTGACTAAATAAAGAATTGGCTGCCAGAAGGTTCTTAAACAAACAAAGAATAGTATCAGGCTTTATTCTCTTAAATCTCAACTCAGAGCCAGCACCTTATGACATCCCTGTGGAAATAGCATACCACATTGAATAGATACACCCTCAGGATCTCTGTTCTGTGACCTGGATCACCACACATTTGATCGGGGAAATCACTAAACCTAAATCCCTATTAGGCTGTGATATCTACACTACAGTCTTGCCTGAGGGGAGAACTTCCTCCTTGCCATCCCTCCTAGTTGGAGTATAGGCTGTTCTTGCTCACTAGTTCTATAATCTGCTGACTACACCTCTTTCATGGGGTCCTTTATCCCTGACTTCACCAAAGGTCTCACCACTCTTGGGGGCTTTTCTTTACTGGGGCCTAAGTCCCAGGCCTCCCTCCTGAAGTAGAAAGCAAACGAGTAAGGTACATCCTCTTATGCACTATACTGAAGTGTGGCAGGAAGTGGTCATCAGCTTCTGGGCCAATCATACACGTTACACATTATGCTAATAACCAAAAGAAGATAAATTAAGGGGCAAATTTCCTTATGGTCGAATATCGAGGGTTAATTAACCCTCGATATTCGACTGTCGAAGTTAAATCCTTCAACTTTGAATATCGAAGTCAAAGGATTTACCGCAATTCGTTCGATCGAATGAAAAATCTTCTGATCAAACTTTTAAATCCTTTTAATCCATCGATCAAACGATTTTTCTTTGACCCAAAAAAGATTGCAAAACCTATGGGAACCTTCCACATAGGCTAAGATTAACTTCAGTAGGTTTTAGGTGGCGAACTAGGGGGTCGAAGTTTTTTTTTTAAAGAGACAGTACTTAGACTAACGAATGGTCGAATAGTCAAACGATTTTTAGTTTGAATTGTTCGTTCGATTCGAAGTCGAAGTCGTAGTTGAAGGTCGAAGTAGCCCATTCGATGGTCAAAGTAGCCAAAAAAAACATTCGAAATTCGAAGTTTTTTTTTATTATATTCCTTCACTTGAGCTAAGTAAATAGGCCCCCCAGGGTCAATTATCAACACTGGCCAGATTTGCCCATGAGCAGTAACCCATGGCAAGCAATCAGATTGCTGCTTTCATTGATTGTTCTACTTGCAGCTTTAAAAAGCTAATCACTGATTGGTTGCTATAGGTAGCTGCCCATGGGCAAATTTGCCTAGTGTTGATAACTGACTTTTTCCTAGCAACTAGAGAACAAGAAAATGTAGGGAATTAAATCCATAGGGAGCATTAACCCTTTACGTCCCTACAGTATCAATAACACTTGTTTTGGAGAATAAGTGCCCACTTTGGTTTAAATAAAAACAGTAGATGTTTTAATCAGGGGGTAAAAAATCGATATATTTATAACCTGCTAAGGGTTATGTGTTCTTCAGTAAAGTACTCCAGTCTGCTGGGATACTTATTCAGGGCCGCTCCTGACATGAGAAGCTTGACTCAGGCGGCAGCATGCAACCAGTTACAAGGAGCGCAAAAAGCTGTCTCTTGTAACTTGTAAGCTGAATTTCTGAGTTAAAGCTTTGGCGCTCAATGCACTAGTGATCCTGCCCCTGTTTGACCCACTCTGCGGAGGGGGAGAAGGGTGGCGGCATCGGGGCTGCTGCCTCAGACCCTGGATTGCCCCTGTTCTCATTTAAAATCCAACAGGACCAAACTATGGTGATAGGACTCACAGAGGGTCCCAACATATTGCCACCCCTAATGTTTTAACCTTTTCTTGCTCTTTAAATATACATTTTGGAGGTTTCTATTTTTTCTTTGTTATTGCATCAACTAGTTTAACTGCCACTTCCATTGCTTTCCGGCATGACATTTGACAGAGCTCCTATTATTGTTTCCTATATTACTTGCTTCCAGCATTACATGACAAGGTTTCAGCTCAAGTTCTCTCTTACTGTATGCACTTTTCTGAATGTATATATTTTACATACATTCCATCAATTTTTTTATTCTTTCTCATGAAGGACACAAGAGTGCAATGTATTGCTGAGCAGACATCATGTAGTGATAGGGAAGGAACTGACTCTGCTGTCAGATCTTGTGGAATAGAGGCTTTAAAGGAAAACTATTCCCCCCAAACAATGTAGGTCTCTATTAAAAGATACTGAGTAAAACAGCTCATATGTAAAACCCTGCTTCATGTAAATGAACCATTATCATAATAATATACTTTTTTAGTAGTATGTGCCATTGGGAAATCATAAATAGAAAATTGCCATTTTAGAAAAAAAGGGCCGCCCCCTGAGATCGTAAGATTCACTGTGCACACATACAAACCACATGTAAGGTCACATGAGCCAATTAACAGAGTTCTGCCTTTTGCTTCCTCACTTCTTTCTGTTACAGTTAGTGTTGTAGTAATTCTGGTCAGGTGATCTCTGAGGCAGCACACAGACCATCACGAAATGGTGGCTCAAGGCAAGAGATGTAAAAGGGCAATATTTATGTAAATATATATTCCAGTTTGGTAAGATTCATTAATATGTCATTCAATTTGATATAAACTATCTGTTGCTTAAATATTCATTTTGGGGGTATAGTTTTCCTTTAATACCACAGTGCCTACGTGGTTTTCCTGAAGGCCATTGAATCCAAAGGAGGAAGTGGGGAGGATATGAGGCGAGGACTCTACCAAGCCATAATACAAGTTATTTGATTTTAATTCATGATATTAAAATGTTTCCACTTGTCTGCTGTCATTACAGTATATCCTTACATCACTGTGATATTGGAAGCTTTTACTATAACCTTCAGGCTATTGAGAGGTCAGAAGTTCTATCTGTCTGCATACCAGACCAGTTCACTATCGCACAAGTTCTAATTGCTCACTTATATAACACTGACATAATGAGCAACTCTTTATAGAGAATGTTTATTCAGAACATTACCTATGGAATGAAAATCATAGCACCCATTATTAAAGGGGTGGTTCACCTTTAAGGTAAGTTTTATTATATTTTAGAAGGACCAATTCTAAGCAACTTTTCAATTGGTTTTCATTATTATTTTTTTTTTATAGTTTTATAGTTATTTGTCTTTTTCTTCTGATTCTTTGCAGCTTTCAAATGGGCGTCACTGTCTCCTTCTAAAAAAACAAATGCTCTGGAAGGCTACAAATGTATTGTTATTGCTACTTTTTATTACTGATTCTTCTATTTAGACTATCTCCTATTCATATTCCAGTCTCTTATTCAAATCAATGCATGGTTGCTAGGGTAATGTAGGCCCTAGTTACCAGATTGTTTAAAATGCAAATTGAAGAGCTACTGAATAAAAAGCTAAATAACTCAAAAACCTTCAATAATAAAAAATGAAAACAATTTGCAAATTATCTCAGAATATCACTCTCTACATCATACTAAACGTTATCTCAAAGGTGAACAACTACTTTAAGGGGCCGATTCACTAAATTCGGGTGAAGGGTTAGAATAAAAAAAACTTCGAATTTCGAAGTTTTTTTTGGGTACTTCGACCATCGAATTGGTTAAATTCGATCGAATTCGATCGAAGTCGAACGAAATCGAACGATTCGAAGTAAAAATCGTTCGACTATTCGACCATTCGATAGTCGAAGTACTTACCCTTTAAAAAAAACTTCGACCCCCTACTTCGGCAGATAAAACCCACCGAAGTCAATGTTAGCCTATGGGGAAGGTCCCCATAGGCTTGCTCAGCTTTTTTTGATCGAAGGATTTTCCTTCGATCGTTTGATTAAAATCCTTCGAATCGTTAGATTCGAAGGATTTAATCGTTCGATCGAACGAAAAATCCTTCGATCGTTCGATCGAATGTTTAGCGCTAAATCCTTCGACTTCGATATTCGAAGTCGAAGGATTTCAATTCGAGGGTCGAATTTCGAAGTATTTTTAACTTCGAAATTCGACCCTTAGTGAATCTGCCCCTAAATGACTGTTTCATCAAAAATGGAAACATCCAGGCAGATCAGTTGCAAAGGTTTTCCCATGATATGTAAAGATCCAAAGTTTTAAAGGAAAACCAGCACTTACAGCACAAGGTCAGACTCACAGAGAAAAGAATAAAAGAGAAGAGAGAGATTTTCGCCAATATGGTGTAGTATTCTCCAAATGTGTTCACACACCTTTTGTGATTATCTTATATAATGAATAAAGTGTCCCTTATATCCACTCAAGCGTATTTTCGTGATTTATTAACCACTATCTCAAGCCTTGTACTGTGAGGATTTGTATAGGGGGGTACTCGCAGACTTTTAAGGAATGATGCACATTAAAGAGAAGTGGATATCAGCAGCGGATTCTGCATGTGGCTCCAAAACTTCATCCCACTATAAGAATGCGCTAACATAGTGTAAAATTGTAAACATTTTAATTTGCAATCAAAAAAAATACACTCACAATGTTCCAGTGATAAGTTCACATATAATGTTATGTTCTACACAGTCACCGCTTCCGCATTCCTAAGAGTCTCCAAGCAGTTGGTATATGTGCGAAAAGTAGCTGGCGTCTTTTCATTAGGAAACATTGTATGTGAACTTATCACTGGAACATTGTGAGTGTATTCTTTTGATTGCTAATTAAAATGTTTACAATTTGAAATCAAATGAATTTTTTTTAGTCACTGGTCCTTTTTAAAGGAACAGAAAAATCAAAAAATGGCATGTATTGTTTTCTGCAGAGCACAGAAATGTAAAATTAAATACTATCTGAAGACAAACATATGTCTTGTTGCATTTAATAAGTAAATATATATGTTTCGACTTACATTCAAATTCAGCTTAAGAACAGACCTATGGACCCTAACTCATATGTAACCCAGGGACTGCCTGTATTTCCTGCACTGGTAAAACTGTTGTGTTTGCTTCAGAAACACTATTATTGTTTATATAAATAAGCTGCTGTGTAGCAATGGGGCAGCTATTCAAAGGAGAAAAAGCTCAGGTTACACAGCAGATAAGATCTGTAGAACATAATGGTGTTATCTGTTATCCACTATTTAAACTGTGCCATATAGCCTTTTTTCAATTTCCACCATTGCTACACAGCAACTTGTTTATATGAACTATAGTTGTGTTTCTGAAGCAAACACAATCAGTTTTACCAGTGCAGGCAGGGCAACAGTAAATTATGTTTTCATTACTTTAAAACACTTTAATTTTTTTTATTGTTACTCTTCCTTTAATACTAACAGTTCTTATGCATATTTTACAGTGGTTAGGGGAGCTGCTTTGCAGTGCTGGGGTCCTAGGTTTGATTCTAGCAAGGGCTCTGGCACAAAAGTTTGCAAGGACTCTGTGCGGGTTTCCTCTGGGTACATTTGAAAGGCTTAATGGTTATTGATAAAATTGAAATATGACGTGTGTAAGGTTGGTGACCAAAAATTGTAAGCTTCACTGGCAAAAAGACTGGCAAAGAAGCTATGTACTGTGTTGCAGAATACATTGGCATTATAGAATAAAGGATAATAATAAGAAGAAGTGTATATAATAAAGGATAATTATAATAATAATAATGCAATCCACAGAGAAAGTGCAATGTTTACTTTATGATGTAGGAGTGAAAAAAAACAATTTTTTTAATACATATTGTAGTTAGAAGTGTAGTCTTTATTTACACCCCGTGTTTATATTGCTTCCAAACATTCATAGGCGCATGCACTGCATCTCCAAGAGATGGGATTAATGCAGATTTTAATTATTCAGTGTTCTTTGCCTCTTGTAAAATTCATAAAGAGGTCCCTGCTCTGAGTACCTCTGTGCGGTTCAGTTTAGCCAGGCTATTTCCTCTTTTTCATGTTTAAAAATCTCATTTTAATTTTGCCTTGGTTTGATTCCCTATTCCCAGTTTCATTTTCATGCAAGAATAACCTGTATTCTATTTCTGTTTAAATTAACCTGTTCAAACCTTGCTGCCCATACAGAATGTAACCACTGACAGCTGCAGTAGCCCAAGTATATTATACAAGCTGAAGGTCACATGAAATGGAATTAATTGTCATAGAATTTCTATCATTAATAATTTCCTTTTGATTTGTGTTGCTGCTTATAATATTTTCCTGCTTTTGGATTGATTTGGTAGAATCACCTGTCATCACATGACAAAAGAAGAACAATCAATGTAACCGTCTTGGCTATACAAGATGGTGTTGGCTCATATATGAAGGCCTCTTTAGTCCAGAATGAAATTGCAGAGGTCCCTTAATCCTACAATGCTGTGGCATAACTAGGGTGCCATGGGCTTTGGTTCAGGTATTGGACCTGAGTCCCCCCCACCATAACTTGGCTCCACCCCCACCTCAGGGCCCTCCCTGTTGGAGAGGTCGCCTTTCTTGGGAAGTTTCACCAGATGCCCTTCCCTCCACTCTTTTGGCACGCTTTCCTGCTCCCAGACTTTCTGAAGCAGTGGGTATAGCATGTTTGTGGTTGTTATGACGTCCGCTTTTAGGGCTTCAGGTGGGATACCATCTGGACCTGCTGCTTTCCCAACCTTGATTTCTTTTACTGCTGTGATGATCTCGGCTCTACTGGGTGGGTTGGTGTTGATGTCCAAAAGGCTGTCTGCTGGTGGGATGAGTGGAGGCTGCTCTAGAGGTGGCCTGTTGAGGACTTCTGCAAAGTGCTCGACCCATCTCGTTCGTTCTTGGCCTTCGTTGGTAATGGTGCGGCCTTCTTTGTCCTTTGTTGCACATGATGGCTGTGTGTTCTTGTCTGCGAGAGTTCTGGTGATCTCATACAATCGCTTCATGTCCTGTTTCCCTGCTGCCGTTTCTGCCTCCTCTGTAAGGTCGTGTATGAATTTCCTCTTTTATCCGCTCTACAGCTCTTTTTCACCAACCGATTTGTCTCCCAATACTGTGCTTGGAGATCCATCTTCTCCTGATGATTTTGACGATTATTCATCTTCTGTTTGAGTTCTTTTCTTTCAGTCATAAGATCCCATGTACCCGGTGACAACCATTCCTTGTGCTTTCTGTTCTTTTTCCCCAGGACTTCTTGGCAGGTATCCCTCCAGACTTTCTTCAGCTCCAGCCAGTGGTCTTCCACCATCTCTTTCTCCAACTCTACTAGTGCCTCAAAGCGGTTCTTCAAGATGCACTGGTATTCTGTAGCTTTATTTGCATCTTTCAGGCTCTGCACATTGTATTTGAATGCTGGCCTCTGTGCCTGGTCCCTGTGTGCCCTTAGCTTCAGCCTCACTGTCGCCTGCACTAGGTGATGGTCTGACGCAGCATCCGCCCCTCGCTTCACCCTGATGTCTAGTAGACTCCTCCTCCACTTTCGACCAATGGTGATATGGTCGATCTGGTTCTCTGTCTTTCTATCAGGGGAGGTCCAGGTCTTCTTGTGGATGCTCTTGTGCGGGTAGACGGTGCCTCCAATGACAAGCTCGTTGAAAGCACCGAAGTCCATGAAGAGTTCTCCATTTTCATTTTTCTCCCCCACTCCATGTTTGCCCATGATTAGTTCTTTTTCGGTGTTGTCCTTCCCAACTTTGGCATTTAGGTCTCCCATGAGGATCTTTAAGTCCCTTCTATGTAGCTTATCAATAGCTGCCTGCAATGCACTGTAAAACTCTTCTTTCTCTTCTTCTTTTGCAGTGTTAGTAGGTGCATAACACTGAGTGATGGTAACGTTTCTTCCTTTGGACTTGAATCTAGCTGGCAGGATTCTCTCTGTGATTGGTTCCCTCTCCATCAATGCCTTGGCTGCCTCTGCTGTCATAAGCAGTCCAACTCCATACATGTGCTGTTTTTGTGGGCCAGAGTAGATGATAGTTTCTCCGCTCACCAGTCGTTGTTGTCCGTTTCCTGTCCATCTTATTTCACATAATCCTAGTATGGTGATCTTATAGTGGTCCATCTCCTTGGTCACTTGTGCTGTTTTACCGCTTTCGTAAAGGGTGCGGACATTCCATGTTCCGATCTTTGTTTTGGTCTTGGCTGATAGAAGATTTATCGGCGCACTGGCTTCCCTAGGGCTTTCACCAGATTGCGTCATAAGCTCTGCTGGAGAGAAATCATCGCCAACCAAGTTGCTTTCTGATTGTGTTGTTGTGGTATCTGTAACAAATTATTTTTTTAACGAGAATGGATTGTTGGCCCATAGCCCAAACCCCAACCTGGAGGGCCAGGGACTGCACTTCATCTGGTCTCTATCCTTTGACCTGTCTGGCATGGGTGGCCCTGCCAGGAGTATAAGCTCCAGCCAGCATAGCTCTCTGGGTTATTGAGACACTCAAACCCTCCCACCACGTCAAGGTAGCAGTTCATGGGAGGGCTGCTGTATATCACAGAACATTAATTTTTGGCTTAACTCTGCCCATTATACGTGCTCTAAATAGACATCTGTTCTGGATTCTGGGGGGATAGAAAAAACTCCTACATATGCACTAAGCTATGGTTGGTCAGTAGGTAGGGACTGGAATTCAAAACATGCCCTGGCACATCAGGTACAGAGATTTTCAAACAGCTCCACACAGGTCCATTAAAATAGTGTGTCTATGGCATCTTACAGTAGCCCCTTATCTTATAGTGTCCCTCACTAAAACATTTTGTCGAATATATACCATTAGCTAAAATAATAGATTGCAGCACTGCAAGATCTTTTGGGCAGGCCCTGCTGAACCTCTTGTATCAGTTGATGCATGAAATCTGGATGCTCAATGTATATATTCATTTATTGTACAGTGCTGTGAAGTATGATGGTGCTTTATACTGTAAATAAGTATAATAATCATAGTAATAATAATAGCAATAATAGTATATTTAAGGGGGAATGTAATGACAAATTGCAAGTGTTATTTAAAATAGTGTTAAGTGCTGCTTGCAATGTGTTAACCTTGCAATAAGAACAGTGAAATAACAATAATACAATGAATATTCGACAATATAACAGGTATCACCCTTTGTATGAAAATGTCCACTGTCACTTTAAGAATGGTGAGTGTGCACACTAAGGGGTATATTTTTCAAAGAGTGAAGTTAATAGTGAAGTTCCGCCACTAGAGTGAAATTCCGCCACTCTCCATTCATTTCTATGGGATTTTTATAGGCGTATTTATCAAAGGGTGAACTTTCACTTTCACCCATTGATAAATACGCCTTTCAAAATCCCATAGAAATGAATTGAGAGCTGCGGAATTTCACTCTAGTGGCAAAACTTCACTCTTTGATAAATTTACCCCTAGGGGTCTGAGAGGATATACCAAAGTAGTATGATCAGAGTTATGTGTTGCAACACCAACTCCTAGTGGTAATGAGAAAGGAATTAATCCTGTGTGGCAGAGCAGATACAGGGAAGCAGTCTGGCAGCTTTAATCCACACTGAGTTTGGAATGCTGGAGTAGGGAAAGGCTTCCTGAATTCCTGAGGAGATCCACTGCACGTGTCACGGAGGCTGATGGGAAATCCATAGTCCCGATCTGGTGTACACGCTGGCAACTCACTACAGTGCTGAAGTCCTATCCATCCTACAGGGATTAGTTCACTAGCAATAGCTCAGGCAGCTGCACCTGTTCCAGTCACTATGATGGCTGACTGGAAAGGGTTAACTAACTCCCTGTGCTCTGACTATGGGATTCCCTATATGGGTAAATATTCTATAGGTGAAATCCCTAGCTTCCTAC
The DNA here is from genome assembly GCA_038501925.1 of Xenopus petersii. NCBI lineage: Eukaryota > Metazoa > Chordata > Amphibia > Anura > Pipidae > Xenopus > Xenopus petersii. The sequence continues at coordinate 148,970,278 of CM076673.1, forward strand.
TCAGATAAATCAGCAGGAACACACAGCAGAGAGGAGAAATCTCAGGCTGGCTCTCAGTAGTTCTGTGCAGAGACAATGCTTTCTTCTTCTCTTCTTCCTGGTTAACCTCAGCTTCATTATCATTTTGGCTCCAAACTTCTTTCAGAGAGGAAACATGGTTAGAAGCAAATCCTTCTTGCTGATTGGCCAGGCTGTGGCTGAAAACTGTCTCACTATAGTGTACGCAGCAGGCAAGTTTTTGATGGTTCCAGAATTAAAGTCACAGGTTTATGCAGTTAGGGAAAGGGCAAATAAACACTTCCCTACATTTGCTCTCGAGTTTCGTTGCAAAATACGATTTGCGATTCAAATTTTTATTACATATGTAGCGCTATAGTAAATTGAGTGCACCGTTCTCTATCTACAGTATAAGCTCTACTCCAAATATTGTGCTCCAGATAAGACCTTAAAACTTAGGGAGTAAGCCCTCCCAAATGGTGTGGAGGCAGGATGTAGTGTAAATGTAACTTGATGCAGGGTGTACACCCGTCTTTTAGCCTTTTCCCTATGTGGAACCTGAGGAGAAACTCACATCCCTAGGTCTGTACACTTAGGGGTATATTTATCAAAGAGTGAAGTTAATAGTGAAGTTCCGCCACTAGAGTGAAATTCCACCACTTTCCATTCATTTCTATGGGATTTTAAAAGGCGTATTTATCAAAGGGTGAACTTTCACTTTCATCCATTGATAAATATGCCTTTCAAAATCCCATGGAAATGAATTGTGAGCTGTGGAATTTCACTCTAGTGGCGGAACTTCACTATTTTTCACTAAATTTACCCCTTAGTCCCTACTTCTGGGATCATAATGCCACTCAACTCCTCGGAGGAGCCTCAAATTGCTTGGCTAAATAGCCTTACTATCTGTCACTCCTAGAGTGACCTCTTAAGGTGAGTAGCCTAGACCCTTACTAGACTGCAGATTTTTGAAACCCATTTGTTTCATCAAGCAACCTTTGTTGGTTAGCTATGTGTCTTCTAAATGATTACATGTTTTGTAAAGTGCTGCATAACCCACTAATGTCGATATGCAAATGTGCTACAACAGTTTAGTTATCCTTTAAAACCCCATTCATGAAGTGTACAACAGTTTCATATGTTATGTTAAGGCCATATGTAGACTCTTGCAGCCACTGGGTCTGCTGCCTTTATTATTATTATATATGATATCACCCCTCCCCAGCAGCCTAACAACAGAAGAATGGGAAGGTAACCAGATAGCAGCTACCTAACGCAAGATAACAGCTCTCTGGAAGATCTAAGAACAGCACTCAATAGTAAAATCCAAGTCCCACTGAGACTAATTTAGTTACATTAAGTAGGAGAAATAACAGCCTGCCATAAAGTAGTTCCATCCTAAAGTGCAGTCACAAGTCACATGACTGGGGCAGCTGGGAAATGGACAATATGTCTAGCCCCATGTCAGATTTCAAAATTAAATATAAAAAAAATCTGTTTGCTCTTTTGAGAAATGGATTTCAGTGCAGAATTCTGCTGGAGCAGCACTATTAACTGATGCATTTTGGAAAAATGTGTTTTCCCATGACAGTATCCCTTTAATTGCTCACATTATCTCTGCGAAAAAACATAGCAGACTTATACGTAACCAATGAGGCACAGCACCTTCTGCACAAGGTGAATCCCAGCAGAATATCACTTGTATAATCATGATATTTAAACTTGATTAATGGATTACACAATTACTGGGATCATTTTAAATGACTGTAGCATTGATCAGGAGCTGTCTACTCTATCACAGCTCTTTATCCCCAATTAATTGATGCAGATTTATTCCCAGGCAACGTTGTGTTACACAAGATTAGCAAAACACAAATCCAAGCAAGACACTTTGCAAGTTATTTATCAAGTGAGACAAAAAGGCCACTTGGAGCAAATGCTTTCTGGGAACATTGCTTGCACTTGTCAGGCACAATTTAACAGTGGTATTCCCATCATTTCTCACACAGCCTGTACTGTTCTGCTATGGCTGTAGGACACCAATATTATAGATCAATTGGCCCGTCACTCACATGTCTTGGCTGTTTAGAGTGAGGAGGGGTCATTCTCTTTGATCACTATCCATTTGCTGATTAAATGGCCTAATATTGAATTGCATACACCAAAAAGTACAAATTCCTCAAAACCCAAAATGTATGTATTTAGTGCATCCTTAGGTAGTTTGTATTACTGGATGTTTGCCATGTAATGTCTGAATACAGTGTAGGCCATTTAACCAGTTAGCAAATGGATTCAGAGCAAATAGAGTGACCCCTCGTACAAATGGAAACCAAGCTAAATCCAAATCCTAATTTACATATTGAAAAATTGTACAAAAATGATCACATAAGGGATTCAAAAAATGTATGAATTCGGTGCATCTCTATAATCTCTATACACACCAAGTAGTCAGGGATGTATCTGAGGATGCTGCCACCGGAGAAATCAGTCACTCATAACAACCAATTAGCTTCTTGCTTACATTTTCACATTTTTAGTTGCTTTGGAGGTTACTATTGGCGCATGCCCTGGAACAGTTTAGCATCTTTGTAAATTATCCCCCATTGTTAAAATGAAGGCTTTTAATCTAGTACTAGTGTGTAGCAGGAGAGAAATCACTAAAGATATTAATAGGGGCTGTAATAAAATACATTAAAAAAAAATCAAAAAACTAAATTTTACCTTTTGCATTGTAATATTTTGCATTGTAATATTAGTCTATACTGCAGTTAGTATTGCAGTTTACCTATAATTCATTGAATGCGTTATTAGACATTTTCAAGATTTCAATTTAAAATTGGTAACCTTTTTAAATATATTATAGTGTAATCCACTTTTTTTCTTTTGCATACTGCTACTAGGGTTGCATGGGATTTTCTTGAAAGCAGATGGCACAGTTTTTGGCCCTTGTCCTTATAAGCTACAGATTGTGGTGTATTGGACAGCTGGATAGGGAAGCCAGAGCAGTGTTGCACAGCTGGAAAATAACAATATATCTTATTTATAACCTTCTCCTACAAAGATGTTCCATACCCATAGATTAGTTGATGCTCTTTGAATTATTCTTGCCTTTTTCGCTGGTGTAACTAATGAAAGCCAAGACCTAACACCAGGAGGAATAGAGAAAAGGAGCTGCCTTTCCACTTCTTGCTTCTCTGGATGTGTTTCAGGCCTGGCTGCTCAGAGCTGTTATTAGTTAGGGAGGTAAATGGAAGATAATTGTGAAAGGATATGGAACAGCTGCTGCCATCTGATTTCATCACTGCCACAGAGCGGCTGCCTTTCTTTCATGGCTGGTCATTTTCTCAGTAATTTTGGGAGCAAAATGGAGACAGAGCAGCATGAAAGCACAATGCACAGATACTATAGCATAAAGCCAGTTACTCTTTTCAGATGATCAAGGCACTAACTCAATTAGATTCTGTGGGGATTGTAAAACAGCAAAAAAACAAGGGGACAGTGAATGCATCAGAACTGAGGAACCTCATAGTGACCAACAGGCAAAAAAAGAATGTAATCTTTGACCAGAGAGCTTAAGAATAATTCAATCTTAAGTAGCCAATACACAATTGTGCGTTCAGGGATTGATGGATATGAGTAGGTAGAGAGGCAGAATTATATGGGTTGGGGAGGTTTCTTTACTGGATGCCAATAGTTAAAGGAACAGTTACACCAAAAAATGAAAGTGTCCTAAAGTAATGGAAATATAATGTAATGCTGAGCTGCGCTGGTAAAACTGGTGTGTTTGCTCCAGAAAAACAACTATAGTTTATATAAACAAGCTGCTGTGTAGCCATGGAGGCAGCCATTTAGAGCTGAAAAAGGAGAAAAGGCACAGATTACACCGTAGATAACAGATGAGCTCTGTAGTATACAATGGGATCCTTTAGAACTTGTCTGTTGTCTACTGTGTGTCCTGTGCTTAAATGGCTGCCCCCATGGCTACACAGCAGCTTGTTTATATAAAATAGTTTTTTTCTGAAGCAAACACACCAGTTTTGCCAGTGCAGAACACTAGTACATTATATTGTCTTTCCTTTACAACACTTTAATTTTTTGGTGTCACCGCCCCTTTAAGCCACATCTGTTTATATGCCCCATACCAATGAATTCATGACAACAAAGAGGTTGTTACCCTTACATTAACTTTTAGTATGCTATAAAATTGTCAATTCTTAGCAACATTTCAAATAGTCTTCAATTAATTTTTTAAAATAGTTTTAATAGTGTATTATTTGTCTTCACCTTGTACATTTATTCAGCTTTCCAATGGAAGTCACAGACCCCACCACCCAAAAAACAATTGCTCTGGAACACAACATGCTGCATTCCATCTGTGTTTGGCACTCAGATGCATCGTCATGAGTACCAGGATTGCCATCTTTTCCCATCCCCCTTACCCCCTGTGACTGACATAGCAGGGCAGGTGATGACTTGGAGGGGCAGGGCAATAATGCCACAGGGCGAAGCTGTGTCAATCCAATAGGAATATCCAAATTAGGAAAACTGGGCAGGCAGTTCAGACCTGGACCAAAACCCAGGTAGCAACCTGAACAAGTATGTGTCCATAACGAAGCATCGGCTGCATTTAGTTCTGTGCTTCCCTGTGGCTGAACGCATTAAAACAAAATGTAGGGTAGGGCAGGCAGGGCTGCCATCAGAGGGGAACAGGGGGTACAAAAATTTTGTTGTACGGGGCCCTGTAATGCCTGAACTAGGACTCAGTAGATCTGAATCTATTATGCACACAGACTAACATGTTAAAGCTCATGTTTAGTATGCTTCCCGCTGGCTAGAATGGCACTTGGATCGCTTCGGCTTTCCGAAGTTGCCGGACTTCTCCTCGTGAGGGAACTTCGAAAAACAAAGCATTCTGAGTGCCATCCCTAGTTCAAGGAGATTAGTTGCCCGAAGAAGAAGCTTTCACAATTATGGCGAAGCCACAAGCCAAAGAGAGAATAATCCGGACGCCACGGTAACTTGCTAATTACATTAAAATTGCCCCATTGAAAAAAACTGAATGCGTCTACTCCTGCGCTCCCCTGCAGCTGAACGCATAAAACCGGAACGCAGGGCAATGCAGCTTCAAACGCTCGCTTGTAAGAGCCCTTAGATAAAAATCAAACCATCTAATTACTAAATTGAAAAGGAAATTCATTAGGGACAAAAAGAAAGTGGACCTAAATCACCTGTGAAATTAAAGTGCAATAAAATGTTTGCTTATTCCAGAATATTATTCAACACTTAATTAACTCTGTCTTCATGCTTGTTTTAGATTTTTTACACCACCCTGCTCCAAAATGTGCATTTTTATCATCAAGTGCTTGGAGTGACAGTGCTTCCATTCATTTGACTCATCTTTCTGTAGTTTAAGGTATTATTTCAAGAGTAATTGAGTTAATAATGCTAAAAATTAAAAAAAATTATAAAAACCCATTACTGAAGAAAAATGGATGCCGTTTATTTTCATTACTCCAGTTTCAGTGTAATAGGTCTTTGTTAATAATCCCCTGTTATAGGGCATAAAACATAACAAACGTGGTATAAAGGTGATACCTTTATTGGCTAACTAATATAATCATAGGAAGCTTTCAGAACATTTTAGTTCCTTATTCAGGCTGATTACAATGAAGCTGTGGTGTTCTCTGGTATATATACAACATTCAGCAACTTTAGCTGCAATTAATAATCCCCTCTAACTGCATGGTTTCATTAATATCTACATGGTTTATGCATATTTCACGGGTGTCTATGGTGTCCTTTTCATTGGTATGCTTTCCTTTAAATGTGTTATTTATAATTGCACTTGTTAGTTAAAGCTCACATGAGCTTACAGGTACTGCTTCTTTTTGTTAAGTGCCAATGTCAGTTTTCCACCATCTTGAGTTACTACAAGAGATCATTTCCTACAAAAATATTATCAGGAAGTGTGAAAATGCTTGTTTAATAGGGAGGTCAGGGAAAGCATTTACTGCATGGGGCACTTGTAATGTGTTCTGATTGCCCCATAATTACAAGATAATTACTTGGTAATAGCTCACTTTGAGGCCTGTGCCTCTTGCGTGAGAGCTGGATATATAATTAAATTGGGAGCAACTTGGCATCGTGTTCTGAAAGGATTATCCTACTAGAGAAAAGTGTTTTTCACACCTAATCCCAATATTAAATTAAGTACTAACTGGTCAATAACAGGAAGACAAACATTGTTGCAGCGACCTAAAACCATGCATTTGAGGTTTTTCTTTTTAACAGTAACATTTCCTAATATTTCTTTTATTGCTCACATTGCTCAAAACTCTTATCCATAAAGCCCTGTTGTACTCATGCTTTGTAGAAGGGACTGCATCTTAATATCAAATAACTCTGTGTAATGGCTGCAATGGATACAAAAAAGGGAAATGTCATCTTTCTCTGTTATATCCAACTCCATTGTGTCTATACTTCTGCTGTCTTAACGTCTAATAATGACTTTGAGGGTTTAGAGTTGAAATGTTTGCTACCAAAGCTAATGATGGAGCAAGGAAATGGACATACTAGAACATATGAGTGCAAGTGCAAGGCTTTAAGCCTTATTGTTACTGGAAGGAAATGTAATTAATCAATTTGATGTTCACAATGGATCCACCAATAATGATTTTATAAGGAACTTGCTTGTTCTGACATTATTGCCTTGAATTGTGGCAAAACCTGGTGATAAATAACGCTCATTACTAGGCCTGAACCTATTAAACTCCTCAACGGAGCCAAAGCAACTCAGACTGGTGACATATTCCTTACTCTCAGCTAAGGTGAGCTTCATAGAATTTGCCCTATTGTGTGGCCTAGCTGCTAAATACTCATGGTAGTGCTTTTTACCTCTTAGGTTGGTTTCCACTGAGTCAGGATTTATGCCTGAGCATCAGCTATTCAGTGACCTAGCACAACTCATCCCTAGCTTTTATGATCTTGTTATGGACCCCCCCCAGGGTCGGACTGGAGCCTTGGGGGCTGCAAAACGAAGGGCCCTCCTGGCAGTCCCCGGGGCCCCCTCCCGACCTCAAAGCTCCAGGCCTCAGTGCACACATGCATGAAAGACGCATTGCATGAAAGACGCATTGCATAAAAGAAACGAAGTATGCATGTGCAAACACCACTACTGCGTAATAGCGGCTCTTTATGGGGCAGCAGGGAGAGCAGATCTGGGCCCATGAGGCCCAGGAACCACCGGGTTTTTCCCGGTGTCCCGCCGGCCCAGTCCAACCCTGAACCCCCCCTTGCCCTTACTGACACTAGGTAACTACCTCATGCTAGAACATGAGCTCTCAGTACCGGGCTGCCATCTAGTGACTAAAACTATTTCCTACAACAAACTGAATAGCATGTGCTTTAACCCATTTTGCTATATTATAGAAGAAGATATGGGACCTGTTATCCAGAATGCTCAGGACCTGGGGTTTTCCAGATAACAGCTCTTTCTGTAATTTGGATCTCCATACCTTAAGTGTACCAAAAAAATTAGTCTAATTCTAAAATAAGTCTAAGTAACTCTAAAATAAGTCTAATAAGTCTACTAGAAAATTGTGTAAACTTTAAATAAACCCAGCAGGATTGTTTTGCCTCCAATAAGGATTAATTTTATCATAGTTGGGATGAAGTACAATGTACTGTTTTATTATTACAGAGATTATGGCAATAATACTTAAAAATTTAAATTACTTCATTATAATGGAGTCTACGGGAGATGGCCTTCCCATAATTCAACCTTTCTGCAGGTTTCTGGATAATGGATCTCATACCTGTACTCAAAATAGTAATTATTCATCAGGCTGTACAAAGTTAACCTGGGCCGTTAGAGATAGTGTATTGTATTGCTTCACCCAGGGGTACAGCAGCATGCTGGGTGATTTAGTGTCTCACAGGCACAAATAATGTGTTTTTACCAAAGCAAATAATTATGGTTCTCAATTCAAGAAGCAGCATTTAGGATTGAATAGAGGGAGTAACACCAAGAAGCTGCTGATCAATGGGAACATGTGGGTATGAGTATAGAGGGTAACCTGTACCCAATCACCACAGGTCTATAGCTCTGATCCTGACCCCAGCACAGTAAGGGTTAAGTGCCCTGGTTCACATTGTGCCTGTTTGCCCTGATAGAGATATTGTGGATGCCGGAATATCTATCAGCTGTTACACTATTTCTCAGCAGCCGAGTTAATTACGATCTGTCAACACTGATAAAAGCAGAGCACTCAGTCAACTAATTAAGCATCACTTTAAGGCTCTAATATTGAAATTCTGCATGCTAATTATATCAGCGGAAAAGAATGTTTTATGTATGGCTAGAAAGCTGGGGATTACCCTGCAACAAGACTCATTTAACAGAAGCAACACGTAAAAGCAGTGTACGGCTGCTCTGTTTGTTTGTACTTTTAAAATAAACATTATTGATCATATTTAGTGTAAAGACCTGTCAGCGCAAAAAAGCAATACCTGCGAGAAGTTGGACTCATTTTGATCTTGAGTATAACATAGATGTGTGCAAGGGTTTTCCCTCAGAGTGTGAGTGTTCTAAATCGATTGCATATTGTGTTTTAACGGATATAGTGGGAATTGTTAGATATTGCACACTCCCCATTGCAAATTAGAAAAGACAGATGCATTTCTGGGCAATAATTGTGAATAATGGGCCACTCATAGTGATATGGACATTAAGCCAAGATGCCAGCTAACTTCATGTCACAAAGGTGATGTATAACAAAATATATGGCCAGAGAAATATAGGGCCAGAAAGGCCACATTCAATCTCACATTTAACATCTGAAAACTCTAATGAAGCTGATGGGAAAAAAAATTTTTCTCCTTGAATTGAATCTCGTCATTGAGTTTACAGGTGATAAACCATGAGATAACTTTTCACTGAATTGAATTGGACCTATTATGTCACATTTAAGGGGTTACTTACTAAAACCCGAAAATTTCTCACTATTTTCTTAAAACCGCTTCGACCAACCTGTGCACATTTTTACAGTATTTATTAATATATTTATTTGAAAAAATCTGGTGCAGGAAAATAATCTATAAAATTGTAAAAAAAATGAATTGTGTGATTTTTGTTGGATTTGAAACTCGCAAATTCTGATTTATTTCAGATTATTGCCCGAAAACCCCAAATTCTTTGGATTATTGTACAAAACCCAGTGCAGATCATGTCTTCCAATTGTAAATGGGACATCTGCCATTGACTTCCACATGACCTCGGCAGGTTTGAGATGGAGTATTTTTTTATTCTGACTTTTAGCAGCGCTGTGAAAAATAGTGTTTTCCCTTTAAAACTCTGACCAGAAAAAACGGACTTTAATAAATAACCCCCATAATGTTATAATCAGCATTAGTGTGAGATACAAAAAAGAAAAGAACTGGGACCAATTTATAGTCTCTTCTTGTTAGCTCAAGGTGAGTGACTGATTTTCTTGGCAGGTTATGCCACTACTTCAGGAAGGTAGCAGAGTTTAATAAAATGTCTTGGGATAATCATTAGAGCATTTATTATCTAACGTTATTTATTGATGATGTTATGAAAGAGATGTTATCTCTTTGTTTCTGAGTGATTAATTGTGAATCATTAGCCACCTTTTACTTTGCAGAAGGTATACATGCAGTGATTCCAACTAGGGGCAGGTATCATTGGGCGCTTCATCATCCACGAGAGAGGAGATTTCCCATCGGACGGTAAAGCATCCCATATGACAGTACTGTTAATTTAGTCACTGAGTTTTATAACATGATATATTTTAGTGCAGTGCCATATTTAAAGCGCTGGGCCCCAAATCTTTGGAGGGTTCCAGCATGCACTTCAACCATTACTGGTCGCCTGCCCTCCCTCTCTGCTGCTCCCTTCTCTCTCATGCCCCCGGGAAGGGAATATTTATTTAAAGCTATAGAGCAGTGATCCCAACCAGTAGCTTGTGAGCAACATGTTGGTATTCAACTCCTTGGACCTTGCTCCCAGTGGCCTCAAAGCAGCTGCTTATTTTCAAATTCCAGGCTTGGAGGCAAGTTTTGGTTGTATAAAAACCAAACAGAGCCTCAATGTAGGTTGACAATCACATATGGGATACCAAATGGCCAATCACAGCACTTATTTGGCTTCCCAAGAATATTTTTCATTCTAGTGTTGCTCCTCAACTCCTTTTACTTCTGAATGTTGCTCATGGGTTGAAAAGGTTGGGGATCCCTGCTATAGAGGAAGCAGGTCTTCTTTGTCTATTATTACTCCACTGGTTACAATATTAACCACTGTTTACAAGGAAAGGGGTACATGTACAGTGTATATTATATATATGTATATTGTACATTTACAAATAGAGATGGCGCGAACTGTTCGCCATTTTGGGTTCGCCATTGTTGGCGCTTTTTTTTGCCCTCTCACCCCAGACCAGCAGGTACATGGCAGCCAATCAGGAAGCTCTCCCCTGGACCACTCCCCTTCCCTATAAAAACCGAAGCCCTGCAGCGTTTTTTTCACTCTGCCTGTGTGTGCTGAAGAGATAGTGTAGGGAGAGAGCTGCTGCCTGTTAGTGATTTCAGGGACAGTTGAAAGTTTGCTGGCTAGTAATCGTGTTGATACTGCTCTGTTATTGGAGGGACAGAAGTCTGCAGGGGTTTGAGGGACATTTAAGCTTAGGTAGCTTTGCTGGCTAGTAATCTACCTTCTACTGCAGTGCTCTGTATGTAGCTGCAGTGGGCAGCTGTCCTGCTTCTGATCTCATCTGCTGACTGCTGCAATAACAGTAGTCCTTGTAAGGACTGCTTTTATTTATTTTTTTGTTCCAATACAGAGCAGTATCAAGCAGATTACTAGCCAGCAAACTTACTATCATCTGTCCCTGAAATCACTAACAGCTCTCCCCCTACACTATCTCTTCCAAGCACACACAGGCAGATTTTTCAGATACATTTTTGCCCTTGATCCCCCTCTGGCATGCCACTGTCCAGGTCGTTGCACCCTTTAAACAACTTTAAAATCATTTTTCTGGCCAGAAATGTCTTTTTTAGATGTTAAAGTTCGCCTTCCCATTGAAGTCTATGGGGTTCGCGAACCGTTCGCGAACCGCTCGCATTTTTGCGCAAGTTCGCGAATATGTTCACGAACTTTTTTTCCGACGTTCGCTACATCCCTATTTACAAACACCTTTTATGTATTCAATGAGATTTTGTGTTGTTTCTGATACATCTTTGCATATTTCACTTCTCAAGCAACCAGCTTCAGTAATATGTGTACTATAAAAATATAAATCAGGAAAACTCCAAAAAAGGACTTTTATGATCAATAGAAAGTTGAAAGTAGTGATTTACAAAGAGTCCTCGCCTAATCAAGTCTTTAGATGAAGCCAGAAGCAGAAAACTACATCTAGGCAAGGAGCAAGGAAAAAGACGGCAACTCCTCATAGAGAAATTTCACAGTTTTCTATTCACCTTCATAGGACGTCCAGGGCCATAATTATCAAAGGGTGAAAACAGACCAAACAATATAATTCTTCTTACCAAAGATAAAGATACACTCAAAGAGATGAAGCAACATGTTGGCTGGGAATGTTAAAAATTAACATATCCTGAACACTGGACAATTTATTAACATTGTATCACATTAATGGCGCATTTTTTTGCTTCTCTAATTTATTTCTCTGGATACCAAAGTGTTTGTCTTTCAAGGAAACAGACCTGCATAGAAGATGTGTCTGACAAACAGTCTAGATAAAACAATGGTAGATTACCTTTAACCAGGGGCATAACTATAGAGGAAGCAGACTCTGCGGCTGCAGAGGGGGGGCACTAGCTATAGGGGCCCCATGAGACCCTAATTTATATACAGCTTCAATAAATATTGCTAAAACAAGTTAAAATCTAAACATTTTGAGGGCCCGAAAAATAATTTGCTATGGGGCCCAGTAATATCTAGTTATGTGAATGCCTTTAACAACAATACATATAAAGTTTTACATTTTAGGAGTATTAAAAATTATAAATACATTATAAAATACTACTACTAAGATATTTAGCTACCAACATGTCTTATAGTGTTACTGAGCCAGGTTACTGAGCCAGGAAAACATCTGGATTCCATGCTGGGAAAAAAAAGTAATCCACCTGCTCTGTCTTTGCTTGCTTGACTAATGCTTATGTTTGCGGTTTGGTTTGTCATTCTCCAAATTAATTAATATAGGGTCTATGTAAGACTGAACTTGTTGGACTTGTATTTTTAGTTTTTGCTAGTACATGTGTATAATACTTTAGCTGGCATGGAAAAGTCCATCTTTTTATGCTTTTTATGCCTTCTTTTTATACACTGCCTCTATAACGTTATGTATATAGTTAGATGTTTAATAAGTCATTACATGAGTATGCAGTACTATTTGACCTATATCACAATCTTCCAATTTGTTTATACTATAACTATACTAACAGTTAGGCTAGGACCACAAGGGCCAAAATCAGCTAGCCAAAATCCCCTGGATGATTTTGGCCCTATCACAGGCATTAGCCTCCACTCTTTTTCGCATTGAATCAGCTCAGACTAAACTGCATGTCTTTGCTAAATCTGCCGAAATCTGTTCACAAGGAACTGATTCAATGTGGCTACCACCTGTGGAAGGACTGAGATCAGCCAGCGGATTTTGGCCCATGTGACCCTAGCCTTAGGAGTCAAATTCAGCTTGCAAGTCAGTTTACTTCCTTTCTACCAAGCTACCGTTTTCTAACATTATATACAAGATTATTGGCATCAGAGTAAGCACCTCTTTAACCAGTCATTTTGGTTCCAGGATGATAGCAAGATGCTATCTTTACCTCTATAAAAGCCTACTTATTTTGACACAACTTACATCCAAGTCATTGGTATTATTAAAGGTCAAAGTATGGAATTCACAGGCAAGCAAATATTGGATTAACACAAATATTACATTTTCTTACTGTATTGATAACTTAATCCATGTGTTTATTTAAGAGAGTTTTAAATTCTGCTTGTACTGACAATGTATCTGACCACAAAGCCACACAGTCAATTCAATTCCAGATGGATTCCTGGGAAGGGCTGGTTTTGTTGGAACAGCCTATCTATAACTTTTTGAAGCGTGAAAGTAGTTCTGTATGCATAGACTTTAGAAGGAAAAGTGGGAATTATCATCTACAGTCAACTGCCTGACACTGTAATGCCTCCATAAAATACATGTTGTTAACACTTGCCTACAAGGGTCTTCATATCTTTTCTGCTTCCAGTTATCATTGAATAAATCTCATACAAGAGACGATGTTCTGTGCTCTAAACCCAACCTGCTACATTTCGCTAGCCATCTTATCTTTCTCAGACCCTCTCTGAGTCAAAGCTCATTTAGCCTAGAATTTATCCCAAGGGTTACTGGCATCAAAATGACAAGGCTTTTATTGTGTCTGAGACCAGCATGTTATATTCTGTAAAGTTGTGCCATTGTTGGGGAAAACTTTATGATGTTTATGTTTGCATGGGAAATGTATTTCCTGATTCTCAATTTTCTCTTTAGCATAACACAAGGTTAACGTTACAGAAAGGGCAGCCATCAGGGGGGCACAGGGGGTGCAAATGTACCGGGCCCCCTTGACAGCGCCAAAGCCGTGCCGTCTCTCCTGAAGTCCCGAAAAGCCGAAGTCACAAACAGCCGAAGTCCTGAAGCCGCGAAAAGACCTGAGCCAAAGTTGAAGTCCAGAAGCCGTGAAAAGACCCAAAATCATGAAAGCAGCGGAAGTTAAAGTCCTGAATCGCCAAAAATGCCCGAAGTCACGAAGCGAGCTGAAGTTGAAGTCCTGAAGAGATGAAAGAACCCGAAGTCACAAAAGGTGCTGAAATTGAAGTCCTGAAGCGTCAAAAAGAGTTGAAGTCACGAAAGGAGCCGAAGTTGAAGTCCTGAAGCCACAAGTTCAGTTCTACTGAACACCAATGTGTGTTTTTTTATTTTTTTAAACCCTTAGCCACCAATGTATTATTTTAATACTCAATAGGCCTCTGCCACCTATGTTTTTTCAAAAAATACTCTCTGGAACCCCAATTTTTTTTTAACCCTGGCGCCAATGTTTTTTTTTTAAAAAAAAAAATATTATCTGTGGCCCCAATTTTTTTCAACTTTTTAGAGGGGCCCTGGCACCAATGTTTTAAAAAAAAAAAAAACTTTTATGGGGGGCCCTGGCGCCACAGTTTTTTTAGCTTCTAAGGTGGCCCTGACCATCAGCTTTTTATAACTTGTGTGTGGGGGGTTACCGGTTTTAGCGCTGATGTCTGTGTGGTCTTTTAACTATAGTGTGGGTGGAAGCTAGGGTGGGGCTTGGGGGCCAGGGTGGGCACAGCCCCGGGGGCTCCAAAAATTTTGTTGGATGGGTCCGTGTGATTTCTAATGATGGCCCTGGTTACAGATGTAGTAAAAGAATCCCCATAGTGCATCCCTATTCAAATAGATGATAGATAGATAGATAGATTTACTATAGATAGTAAATAGATATGATAGATAGATGGACAGACAGATAGATAGAGAGATAGACAGATAGATAGATTGATAGAGAGATACTGTAGTTAGATGCTATAGAAATATACTGTGTATAGATACTGTAGTCAAGCATGCCCCCCCCCACGCACGCATGGCTGCAAGGTCTGTTTCCTTTGTAGTTACTACACTGGATAGATAGATAGATAGATAGATAGATAGATAGATAGATAGATAGATAGATAGATAGATAAATAGATAGATAGATAGATAGATAGATAGATAGATAGATAGATAGATAGATAGATAGATAGATAGAGATAGATAGATAGATAGATAGATAGATAGATAGATAGATAGATAGACCATTTGATATGAGGTACTTGAGTATATTTTAGTGTAACAGAGCTTGGTCATGTCTCATTGACCTGTGATCAGTGATCATTGATGTCAAAAACTTCATTTCAATCCAAGTGGCTTTATTCAGGCTGCTGTGCGTCACACTGTAAAGTGTGATCATATCATAAGCACTTCTTTGGCAGGCTTGTATTGCAGAACTATAATTGTGGTTTGAAACGAGACACCTGCGTCTGTAAAGCAGGACCATGCATCAATGTGATGTTAATTCCATAGTGTAAGTGTTTAAAGCTCCATGGACTGAGTGACAGGTCTGTGAATGTACTCTGACATCTGCCAACGGCATGCTAAACATATGCAGAAATGTCCCTGGGATTCTGTCACTGTGACATTCAGTAGAGGCAGTGGAGGATATTGTAATAAGAAGCTATAAGCAGACACTTCTCAGTATTGTATTAGAATACTGAACTCTGTATATACAAACTAGAGAGCATATGCATTTATTGTAGTATAATAAAAATTTCAAGTTACAGATTCAGGGGTGTTCCAAACAAATAGTTAATCTACTGATCTGGCTAATATTGTATATAGTATATTGTGGTTGCTCAATTTGGTGGTAACTCTATGTCCCGTTATTGAAATGCTTTCAAGATCCAAATGAGAAGTGTGGTCTTGCAAATGCCTGACAGCATTATATAATAAAGTTTATTTGCCTATAGCAACCAATCACCAGGTAAGACAGGTCACCTGTTTAAAAGCAAGCATCTTATTGGTTGCTATGAGTGACTGCAGCTGGGCAAACCTAGTATTGTTTATTACATATGGGGGTGAGACTACTAGTCACCTCTGCAAACAGGTGCCACCTAAACCCAGCCCTGCATATACCCCTGGAGGCTTTTGGACAATAACATTAGAATGGTATTTCTGCTACTTGTTGATTGGCTGTTGATTGGCTGCAAGTGAAAAGTGTAACTGAGCAACAAAAAGATTGTGGGGATGAATCCCATGATTTTTGAAGGCAGCCTTGAGAACTGATCACATATTTCTGCACTGGGACCTACCCTGTAACTGCATTTGCAAAGGCAAAAAAATGAATTAGTATCATTGATTAAGGGCATACACTACTTGAGATTTTTAGGTCCATGTGTACAATAAGGTTTATACCAAGATGATGTATTACTGACCCAACACTGGCAACACTGATACTTTGTGACACTGCAATTATTGTTAAAACTATTAATAAGGAGAAAATATAAAATATATTATGAAGGTTTTTCCAGAGAAAAAGGCATTTCTACTTATAATTCATTGGAATGAGAAGTACTATCTGAACTGGACTAGGCTAGCACTATAAATATATATAGAGAGAGAGAAAGAGCAAGAGAGAGAGTGAGCTAGAGAGAGAGAATAATGAATAACATTGATAATGATAATAACAGACAGGCCTTTTGCCAACTGATTACTTTTTTTTCTCTTTTATAGTTAATTAGAGCCATGTTATATGTCACATTTCCGTTCAATAGTAGCCTAAACAATATGTGCCTGAAGTGCTATGACCAAGGTCTTGTTTGCACTACAGACTGACATTTCATCAGCAGAAAAGTCACATCCTCCTGAATTCTGGTGCAGATGTTTTGCCAGTGTTTGCATCTGATTAGCTGGGCTGACTGACACTCGTAGGGTGAATGACGCCATACATACAAACATAACAGACACAGAGAACATTTTAACGATCATAAAAAAAATAACATAGGTGATCCTCAATTTTTTTTTCTTTGGTACTTTATGTGCCATCATTTACTCAGGTGCTTCAATATCGCCATTTTCTATCTCCCCTTGTATATCTGTTCTCTCGGTTTCAGTTTCTCAGTTTTTCTCATTTATAGATCCAACATTTGCCGCCCATGATTGTGCTCTAAGAAAGTCACAATGTACAGTACTTATTTTCAGCTGTAACAGCAAGCAAGTCCATATGCGTTTACTCTGGACGAGTCTTGCAGTTTTAGCTGTTATCTCTCCTTTTTCACACATTCTATTGTGCCTCGTGCTGCCTTCAATCCTTTCTCCCAATCAGTTAAGTTAAGTGAAGTCAGTCAAGGAAAGTGAAGTTGACAGCAGTATTTTATTAAAGGCCAATACGGTTAAAGGTAGTATATTCTTCTCTGTGGAGAAATGCCTGAAACTATCCATGCCTTCTGTCAGAGGGTTTGATAGCAACTGCATCTCATCAATGGTACAGGTAGTTTTCCACCCAAAAATGCACATTTGAACAGTGCAGGCAATTTTTTCTGATTTTTTTCCACCAGTGAAAAATTTGCCAGATGTGAGACTAGGATCCAGGTGTGGATACGTGTCACATACTGAATGCAAACTGCTGCCAAAATTGTGTGGAAATTTGTCATTTTGAACTTGACATTAAAATGACATATGAGTGCAAGTCTGCTGTGCCTATTGATGCAGGTTTTGGAGGAATTAGCTCTATGTGTAAAGTGGCAGTAGCTGCTGTGTTATTTGTCAGTAGGCAGAGGTTTGCAATTCAGCAGAAGAGGCAGGAAGACGCAATAGTCCATGGTGCAACTGAACACAAGAAGTATGTTTGGACTCAAGTACATTAGACATGACAATTGCATCCATATTTAGTGGCATGCTACTATGCATGTTTAAAGAATAAACAAGCGTAACTTCACTAGTCCGGGTATACATATATATATATATATAGAACAGTGCCGATGGCTGCTGAGAACTCTACAGTTATGTCCTCTTACAACTATATGAAGGCCCAATCTAACAAAAATAGGGGCACCCAAAATTATAGGTAAACTCTTGCAGTTGGTTGTTAAAGTCGAGAATTAGAGGTGCTTGACAGCAAAGTGATAGATCCAGAACCCACAAGGCCAAGGACTCCACAAGTGTGTTAAAACATAGTCTTGTTCTGCTAGAGAATGGACCTGCATTGGAGTACTGTAACATATAAATGATAGAATATTTATTGTCAAACAAAATGAGGTCACGCTATTATCACCATCAACATCATCATCTATTTATTTAAGTTTATATCATTGATAACAAACAGAGGTCTACAATAATTTAACTAACACAAGTTTCAGAATATATTGGGATCAATACATTCTTCTTACTAACAGGTTATACTTTAGCTTTATACTGAAAGCCTCTTCTTAATGCTAACATCTATGCAGTCTTACAAGAAGTAACATAGATAAACGGCTATTTAATCAGAAAAGATACCCATTAATTTATTATAATTCATCATAAAAATCAGTATAACGATGCACATTATGGAGTACAATAGCATGAAACAAATATTCTGATTGCATGGGCATACTTTCCCTTTCATATGCCAGATAAGATTAGATTGAGTTAACAAAAAATAGCCTATGGTAAGTAGGCCAAGCTGTTCTAATCTGCCATCAATTTCCATGTTTCTATAAAGAGGCAGCCCCCTAATAGTCTCTTGAGACAGAGACTATTCTGAATACAAGGCGACTCAGAAAACTCTTTTCTCTTGCTGTGTCAGAACACAGATTAAACAAATCCAATACTACAATTAACTTCTCATTTTTCACGCCAATATATTCATACTAATAGTATGTTGAGAATGCAGAGAACCCTCCTGACACTCATTTACTGCTAAGGTGCTAGAACCATTAATTCAGCAGGTGCACTGGGGCCAAGCTATGTTTGGAAGCCTATTTAGTTCTAAATGTGTGAATGCTTTGTTGCCGAAATGAAACTTTCTTTTTTAAATAGCACACTGGAGGCCTTTGTCTTTTTTGAATAATGTCATAGTTATAGTAGTTATATTATAGTAATGTATAATTCTCCTTAAAGCAAATTCTCTACCAGGTCTGGAACACTCCTGGACCCTGTCTGATATAGGATAGTCAGCTAGGAACATGATAGCATTAATATGGAATATATAATTTTCCTTTGGGCAGTAAACTATGAACTAAATCAATGCTTTGGGGCCACTTTATCCAAGCCAACACACTAGAGCTACCCTTTTATAATGCTTAGGTTCTCACAATGTGAAACAATGAACAAAGCTAAAGAGGAGGCAGTGCACTCGAAACAAAGAACATTCTTTTCTCGTGGTGAAAGCTGAAGTAAAGACAACTGCACTTTTTAAGAAGAGCATGCCACACAATGAACAAATGATGGTGTAGTCTTCAAGGCCAGTTCTGCGTCTTTATTTCTGTAGCAGCAGGACCAATAATAAAAAAGAACCATGGCTTAGATAAGTGTCGAGTACATAAGTGCTCTTTAATGATGTGAGGCATTTAAAAGAAAATAAAGGCATTAAATGGAATGCATTGCATTGTAGAACACAGCAATAGACAAGCATATAGCATTAAAGGGATACTGTCATGGGAAAAATTTTTTTTTTCAAAATGAATCATTTAATAGTGCTGCTCCAGCAGAATTCTGCACGGAAATCCATTTCTCAAAAGAGCAAACAGATTTTTTTATATTCAATTTTGAAATCTGATATGGAGCTAGACATTTTGTCAATTTCCCAGCTGCCCCCAGTCATATGACTTGTGCCTGCACTTTAGGAGAGAAATGCTTTCTGGCAGGCTGCTGTTTTTCCTTCTCAATGTAACTGAATGTGTCTCAGTGGGACATGGGTTTTTACTATTGAGTGTTGTTCTTAGATCTACCAGGCAGCTGTTATCTTGTGTTAGGGAGCTGTTATCTGGTTACCTTTCCATTGTTCTTTTGTTTGGCTGCTGGGGGGGGAAGGGAGGGGGTGATATCACTCCAACCTGCAGTACAACAGTAAAGAGTGATTGAAGTTTATCAGAGCACAAGTCACATGACTTGGGGCAGCTGGGAAATTGAGAATATGTCTAGCCCCATATCAGATTTCAAAATTGAATATAAAAAAATCAGTTTGCTCTTTTGAGAAATGGATTTCAGTGCAGAATTCTGCTGGAGTAGCACTATTAACTGATTCATTTTGAAAAAATGTTTTTTTCCCATGACAGTATCCCTTTAAGTTAGATAATGAATACAGGAGAAAAGAGTAAAAGTACATAGGGTTCATGTTACTATAGCAGTCAATGGATGAAGAGTTTGAGAACATACTACTGTGAAAAGTACTCACAGTGGAGGTCCACAATGCAGGAATTATTACACTTTCCAGCAAATAGAGACATGCCAATCCTGGGCAAGATCAGTCCCAAAGGGGGCAGTAAAATGCTCTTCATATTTATCTGGAGTCAGAGTTAAGAATGAAGTGTCATATTCATGGTGCACAAGTCCTTTCAGAAACAAGGCAAGATTTTAGCTGGGTTACAAACCAGATTACTCAGTTCTTGGGTTGTCAGTTACAATTTATATACTAAAGGTTAGTCAGTCTGAGGTTGGTACTATGGTGATAAACTGAGGACCACTAAAAGTGGAAATGGACATGTAAAGGGGCCACCCATGGCTGTTGAGCTCCTATCACTAGATATCTGTTTAGGTAGGCCTGTGAAAAGATATGGCACACAAAGATGCAATGAATCAAGGTGTGACTTGATTGTAGCAGACTTCTCATATAAGAAGTACAGACCTGTGATCTCTGGCAGTTCACAGAATGGCAGTTCTAGTCTAACAGTCTCAGTAGTTATGAAAGAGACAGGGACTTATTTATAAAGATGTTTACATTTTTTGAGGCCATTGTAGTACATATTCATTAATAAATACAGCCCATCAAAATATCTATGGGCATAATCTATTTTAAATAGCTAGTCAGCATATTCAGTTGTATTTGTTTAAAGTCATTACTTAAAGTATATGCCATTATTTTATGCCACCTCAGACCTGACGTAACCCATCGGAAACAATGGGACAAATTCAGGCAGCAAACAGCTTCTGTTTCAAAAATAATGAAATGCAGGCTATTGTGTCCTTTATTTCAGGTTAACAAATTGGTATACTATATGCAGAATATTATACTCAGGTCCACATTTGTGTTAAATCATTACATAGCATCTAGCTAGACTTAAGATTATCCATTACACAGAGCTAATCATGGGACTTGTGAAGATTATTTTTTTATGCTGAGTATTACTGAGCAATTCATTTTACACCAGCTGAGGCATAAGCCATCAAATTAATGGGGCTAATTCCAATATAAAAGTTGTATAAAAAGTGACAGCATAAAATGATTACATATCTTAACCAAATTTGATGTGGCAATAAAGTGGCTTGTTGGCATAATTGAGGTTGTGCAAAGTTAACACAGCATTGCAACTGCACACCTGCGCTGCTATATAGAATCCTGCAATAGTTAAATCCAAGGAAAATTTTGCTGTTTTCTCCCATAGCTGCCAGTATGATCACCACTTGGATAAAAGTGCCATCTAGTGACTGTTTTGTATGAGTTGCGGCTTTAGCAATGCTTTTTATCTGGATGGTAAACAGTCACAGTGTCCTTATAAGACCACATGCAAGTTTTATGTACTGTATATGTGGACAATTAAAAAGGATAAGGAATGTTTAAACAGAAGAGAGAATAAAGCTTTGTGGACTCCATTTATGAGTAGGTGCAAGGTGCAGAGAGCAGCATCCAGTGAAGCAAAGGATTCAGTAAATACAGGGCTTCAGATTCACTTTGCACCTTTTGCAGATGTTATGAAAGCACAAGTAGACATACGTCGAAAGACTGAGGTAAATCGTGAGCAAAACATACTGTATGAGGGACCATTTATGATAACCGTAGGGCAGGTGATAAGGGCAGGCCCTGTTGTGATCCATGTCCTCTGCTCTTCTTTAACTCGTGTGTCTCTCTAATGGGAAGCTAGGAGGCAGAATGTCTAAATGCCTGCCCCTCTTGAATAGAGTGCTGCTGAATACAAGCAGCACTCTATTTAAAGGAGCAGCTGCATATATTCCGCAAGAGGCAAAGGCAGCTTGCAAAGTTCACTGGCACACTAATTAAAAGGTCATAAGTAAACCCTATAATGCTCTGTGTCTGTTTTTTGCAGTTTGGCTCCCGTTGAGAGCCTTGTGGTGTTTTTCAGCAGAAATTGTTGTATCTTAACTTTGTAAACAGTTACAATTTAATTACTGGGTATTTTAGTCTGTTGGATTGCCTCCTGAAAGAAGGTGGATGTGGGTTTGGATCCTATGCCTGATGGTAAGTACAATGCTCTGCTGCTCCATACACCCATCAGCACCCCAATAAAGGTGCTGGTAGGGGACACTTATTTGCTCCCTTAGCCTACCCCTCATGAATATATTGGATACAGATTTAGAAAGAGGAGGGCCAAGCTTGCCAGGCACCCTAGGCAACCTAGCCGGCCAGCACTTATCCCCTACCTCATGCACACATGCGAGATTGGTTGCCTGCGTGCACTACCTACCCACACAAGCAGCAATCAGTGAGAGGACAAGGCCCGTAACAGGAGTAGGTGGCAGAATATGTATGTTCCTGGCACCCCCCTGCCGCTGCGAGCTGGATATGTGCCTCTTCTGCTTATCCCTATTTCCGGCCCTAGGTTTAGAGCCTATGGTAACAAGGTCCCTGCAAAAATAAGTTAGGGTAGAATACTCTGTAAGTCCACAAAATCCCAGGCCTAGGGCAGCAAGATTTTAGGGGAGGTATGCCATCCAGCTGCATTCCCATTTTTTGAGGAGGACTGGGGCCGTGCGGCTGTGTAACACTCACTGCGTGCATAATCCCCACTGCTCTGTTGGGAACTGGCATGTGCACGCTTGTGGGAGGAGTGGTGCAGGCTTGAGAGGGAGATGGGTGCAAGCACTCTGGCCTGGGGTGGCCACATTAGAAATCTGGGGCTGTAAGGGTCATTAACATATGTCCCTGGCACAAATGCACAACACTAAGGGGTACAAAATTACTTCCCTAGTCTTGTTGTGTGTATCACTTGCTGTGCATTTTGCTGTGTACTGCATAGATAGATGGTAAGTACAGGCTCTGCTGCACCTTACACCCAGCACCCCAGTATGGGGGCTGGTAGAGAACACCTATGTGCTTCTTAAGCCTGCATGATTACAGAGCCAGTGGCTTAACAATAGGGTGCTCATCAACCACCACCTTGCCCTCCTCACTGTTTGCTCTCAGGTAGAAGAGTGACTGGGGAAGAGAGACTTCTACATAACTAAAGAGGCAGCAGACCCCACAGTCCAGAACCCTGTCCCCCACCGCTCATAACCGCAGAGTCTGCTTCCTCTGTGGTTACACCGGTATACTGAGCATTCTATTCAGGTGTACAAAGACCCTTGTACAGAATACCTGGCAGTGCATGACTATTTTTTTCACTTTTGCACCCTGCCCTTAAAAAATGACTTGTATAGAAGATTTACATGAACACTTTCCTTTTGTTCTTTAGTAGTGCTTCTAGTTTCCTGGATGTTTGGCTAAGCACCACCATATAACTATGTCAGTAAGCAATTGCCTGCTAATTACTAGTATTTACTTATTGACATATTTATAAATGAGCCATCATAAATCCGGAATAGGCAGTGTGAAAACAAAATTCCATTGTAGGTGATATAAGCAAGCAATTCTGTCATCAACCAAGGACAATACAAGTGTCCAACTTCCGCATATTTTGGTCATGTACCTTTTGTGGCCATGCCTATACTATACCCATTCTACATGGTTGAAATTGGTCAATTTGGGAGCAGGGGCTATTAAACCTGCTTTTTAAACCTGTGTGTTTATGTTTAAAGGACAAATTCACCCTTTCAATTTTGTACACGCACACTTGTGTATGTTTATTATTAAACGTACATTATTAGGACTATGTTACACTATTTTTTTCCTTTCTTTTTTGTTTTATTCCTTTTAGCCTATGGCACTGACCAACTGATTATAAGATTTTTTGATGGAGGTACTATTGGCAATTGGAAAAAACAAATAGAGTAGCCTAAGGTAGACTAAGGTGAAATCAAAGCTCTTTGCCCCACCCTTTAGCAATAATTACCCAGACATGCAAGTAAGCTCATTGCAGCAAATAGTTTATGAGTTTGTTAACCATTGACATGGAAGTACCACTGCATACATGAACAATGAGCATATTAACCCCAGACATGCTAGTAAAATCACTGTAGAAATGAATTATGGGTGCATTAACCCCAGGTATGCCAATAAGATTGCTGCTAAAAATGGATTATGAACACATATCTACAGACATGCCAGTAAGATAACTGCAAAAATTAACAATGAGCATATCAACCCTAGAGATACGGTAAGATCACTACAAAAAAAGTATTATAAGCACATTAACTCTAGACATGCCAAAAGATCACTCCATAAATGATCTATGTGCACATTAACCCCAAACATGCCAGTAGGATCACTCTAGAAATGGACATTTTAAATTAACCCCAGACATGCCAGTACAATCATTGCAGAAATGGCTTATGAACACATTAAACCTAGGAAAGTGTGCTGCAGGTTACCAGAGTCTGCACTAGGGGCAATGCTCAATATCTTAATAAACCTTGATTAGATACTGGTCAGAAGCCGATAATTTGGTACCACATACAGGATGATTGGCTGCCAGTTTCAATCAAAAGATGCCAGTCTGGCAGCAGATGTCAGCCTATACATAGGGCAGATAGTTCCCATTTGGCTAACTAAGGGGGAGTTGTCTCACAGCAGTAGTAAGTCAAGGAGTCTGACAACTCATTATGAAAGACTTGGAAAGGAAGTTGACTTTTCCAGCTACATGTCTGCTCCTGCATTAAAATAGCCATATTTGTCTTACACAGCTGGTCTCCACAGGCAGGAAGGAAATTTGCATTCCTGAAGTATAAACCTCATGTTCATCTAACGGAGACTCCAAACAACCCTTTGCTCAGTGTGTATTACTGAGGTCTTTTGTATGCTGGTCTGAGTGGAATTCTCTGCAGTAACTATGCCAGACTAGCTGTACATTTTGTAATAGCAATGATACTGACGACTGTGGCAGCATCCTTTCACTGCTCTTTATACATTAGAATTTGAGCTCTTGGAGGAAACAGTCAGTGCTTCATATACTGCACATTGTGATAAGGGTTTTAAAGCAAATATTTTAACTAGATTCAAATATAACAATAAAGACAAATTGACTCATAGATACAAGACATATGCTTATTTTTTTCTTTTATTACTTTAAGTACATTATAGTTATCCAGAGTGCTCGTGACCTGGAGTTTTCTGGATAAGGAATTTTCTGTAATTTGGATCGTCATACCTTAAGTCTAATAGAAAACCAAATAAACAAATAAATAACCCAATAGGCTGGTTTTGCTTCAAAAAAGGATTATATATATCTTAGTTGGAATCAAGTAAAAGCTACTGTTTTATTATTACAGAGAAAAAGGCAGGCTCGGATTTACAAACACCCCTAGGCCCTACGCCGTCTCTGCTCATCTCCCCCTCTCCGTCTGCGTCCCCCTCTGCATCTCTCTCCCCTTCCCCTCCGCGCCTCCCTCCCCTTCCCCCTCAGCGTTTCTCTCCCCCTCCCTGTCCGCCTCCCTTTTGCTTCCCCATCAGCTTCTGATTCCCCCTCCGCATCTCTCTCCCCATCCGGCTCCTCTTCTGCTTCCCCCTCCGTGTCTTTCTCCCCGTCTGTGTCCCCCTTTCTTTGTGCGGCAGTGTGTTTGTATATTTGTTTGTATGCCGTCAACTACAACGACCTATCTTGAATATGCAAAGTTACTCCTGAATTTCTGCCACCCTAGTCCCAGCCCTGTGTGGCCTTGCCACAACCTGGAAAAAGAAAATAATTTTAAAAATGTGGATTATTTGGATAAAATGGAGTCTATGGGTGGGAGATGGCCTAGCCACCCCTAGTATTTTGTGCAGGCAGTCCCTCCATGTTATGGACACCTAATTGGGTCCTAAAATACAGTTGGGAGGGGTACTGTTGACTCTTGTTGTTTCTCACAGTGACCAGCAGATGGCACTGTGCTAGAGTATAAAAGGCTCTGAAGCCAGATTATCAGGGTCCATCTTGTGCTGGCTCTAGCCTGTGCAGGAGGCAGAGCTCGAGTGGAACCTAGACAGGTCAGGTCTAGTAAGAATAGGCTACTCACACTTATAGATCACTCTAGGAGTGATAGTCAGTCAGATTATTTAGCTGAGCAGTCTGAGGCTCCTACGAGGATTGTAGTGGGATTAAGATCCCAGGGTACTCATTGCCCAGAAGTAGGGACTAAGTGTACAGACCTAGGGTAGATAGATTCCCCAGGTTCCACTTAGGGAAAAGGCTGAAAGCAGGGTGTACCTCCTCAAAGCTGCATGTATTGTTCCTAACTCTGAGGAGAATCATACTGACCAAAGGTGTTGTGAGTACTGCCTATTCAATGTATTGTATGAACCTGCAATGTTCTGATCTATGTACACTCCACTGCGGATTGTATACTGTGCTCAATAAATCTGTTATTTGGTTAAGTTATAAGAACCACTGGCGCCCAATTCTTTGCACCCTGATTACAGTTACAGTTGCACTACACCCTGCTTCCACCTCGATGCGAAGGGTCACTCCCTAAGATTTAAGGTCTCATCCGGAGCATATGTACTAGGAGTGAAGCCCATAGTAGAGTAAGGTGTACTCAATTTACTATAGCGCTACATATATATATATATATATATCTATATATCTATATATATATATATATATATATATATATATACACACACACACAGAAAGGGGGAGCATTACACAAGTGCAGGAGGACTAAATAGGTGCTAAGGGGTATATTTATCAAAGAGTAAAAACAGAGCTCCACTAGAAGGAAACTTTACAGCTCGCCTCTCTGCATTTTAATAGATATTCTACAAAAAAAAACCCTTTCCAAGCATTCATTGTACATTGTCCAATGCTATACAATATATACAATGCATAATACCAATTGCAGGGCACAATGAGCCATACTCATCGATACCAGTGAACTACATCTTCAGAATTGCCCATAATGCAATGTCTTTCAGACAATCTATTAAAACAAGCCTTATTTACAAATGCCCTGGATGCAAGGGATGCAAAATTGTGCCCCTTAGTGCTCATTCAATAAGCACTTAAAGTATTTCCAGGGCTTGCGACATCTGCATTAAAAATGGGGCAAATGAGCAGCACCGGCAGGAACAAAGCAGCCCTGTCTCTATTGCCTATCATAATGTCTATGTACCTGCCCCAGAACTCCCCCCATCAATACAGCACTGCTGAATATTGACATTCATTTTTAGTATCTATAAAATATCATTAAAAATGATGTTATGTTATGACAAAATCTTGCCTTTATATGGAGACATTATAGTAATTAGATTATAAACCTATTTACATTTCCCACTCTGCACATGTTGCACAAATGATCCCATTTAAACTGAAAGATCAGAATTTTTGTGCCCTCCATCCCTTCAGGTACGATACCACTATTGACTCCCCCTTACCACCAGCAGAGTGGACCCTCTCCACTGAAGATGCAGCTTTAACATATCTGGTAATTTGTTCTAATCGTCTTTGCATGATCCCTGGAGCAAACTCGTGTTTTGTTTTTGCATCTGTTATGTTTCTGACTCTGGGTTTAATGCCAGTTTGGGCAGGCGGCCAACTTTCTACTTGTCGAGGCTGAGTGGCTGGCAGCACTCCAGGCCTTTATTGAGGGACTAAATATGCAGCACTGTAATTTAACTAGCAAAATGTGGCAAATCACTGTTATTAATGCCAATAAATCTATTCCTGACAGTTGACAGCATTAAAATATCAATTTACCCAGTAAAGAAAGCTCTCTCTTTTTGGGTAGCCTTGGCTTGCTATTATTTTAGGGAAGTAATGTTAGTTATTAATGACTCTACTCTGAACATTTTTTCATAGAAGTCGTTCACCAAAAACCCACGTGGCTTGTAAATAACTGTTATTAGCAGTCTCTGGCCCTATTTTAGACACTCAGTACCTGATGTTTCCTTTTGTTTGATTTGCCTTTTCATCTTTGATTCCTTTGCTCGAGTGTTTCTTTTTATAGCCAGAAAAATGAGGCACAGAGCGTGCAGTATGTTTTTGTGTTAGACACATAAATGGTTGTATATATTTATATATATATAAAGTATATAGAAAAACAAAAATAAAAGTTTAAAGGTTTTGTTGAACCTTTACTTAAAGGGCAAATCAACTCCAAAATTAAAAAATGCCTAACAAAAGGGACCTTCATACTAAGCAACTTTCCATTATACAGTTATTACAAATTTTCAGGGATTTTAAAGTTATTTGTAAAAACAATTGCTATTAAAAGCAGCATTTGCTTAGCTCCTGGTTGTTACTTTCTAAACAATGTAGCAAAAGTCTGAGTACCCCAGCAGAGACAGGTCTGTTAATCAGCTGCCTTGTCTTACATTGTATCAACAGTCTGAGCCATTGGGGCAAATACGAATATATAAAAAACACAAAACCCATAGTATATTGCAAAGCTGCTTAGAATTATGTTTTCTTTTATTAGACAAAAATATTTTTGGGTTGACAGAAAAATGAGGCATAGAAGGTGCAGCAAGTTTTTATCACAGGCACCTCTATAAATGGTTGGTTGATTAAAAGAGCAAGAGCACCAGGTTCTCTTACTTAACAAATCCCATACCTGTAATAATAAAACAGTACCTTGTACTTGATCCAAGCTAAAATATAAGTAATCCAGTTGGCAGCAAAACAAATCTATTGGGTAAATGTTGAAATAATTTTTAGTAGACAAAGTATAAGGATCCAAATTACTGAAGGTCCACACAAATCAAATACAGTATAATAGAAGTTATTTTTAAAATATAGCCTGTAAAAACTGTACTCTCTCCCCTTACTCCACGCAGAGCAGGATCACTAAGTCCTTCTGGCTTTCTACAAGTATCAGTACCAATGTATTGTGATATTATTCCAGAGGAAACTACAAGATTTGTGCAAAGCTCAAACATTTTATATATTCACACAATGGTCTGCATAACCAAGTTTTTGACAGACATTAAGGGTTTAAGGTCCAGGGACAATTAGATCTCTTGCACTTTCGCAGTTTTACCTTTATATACCTTGGACCAAAGCAACCAATAAAAAACAAATTCATGGCTAAGTGTATGTGCAATTGATTACTTTGTGATCTTGTTATTTGTGCCTTAGTATTGTCCCAATTCCGGTTCTGTTCTTTGAAATCCTATCTGATTCCCACCTTTGTCATAGTTTAACGGCCTATCTTATGTTCTGGTGCATTATTGTCATTATCTATCTTATATACTGTTTTCAACACTGTCTGGTATTTCACTCTGTGTTTGCTCTTGCGTGTGGCAGGCGGAAAAGAACCGCTAATCCTTCGTAGCTTAGTCCAGCAGGTCTTAACTCATCTCCCAGAGCCCCCTTTCTGGAGGGCTCATAATACAGATCTGAGAGATTCACCGCTGTAAATCCCATGTCTTGATCATTAGTTCTGTGCCTCTGCAGCAGGCTCTCTGGGGCCTTTCTCAGAGATCCAAGCCTCTGTGTCCTCTGTTTGTTCCTTGGTGATTCATGAGCTGGAGGCAGGCAATTCATAATAACAAGGCAGGGAGTAGGGAGGTGGAGGTACAAAACAAGACAGCCAATAACTCTTCTGCCTTGTGGCTACTGTGTTTACAGTGTGATCAGAAGAAAATTGGATCTGTAGCCCTAAGATGTTAAGGAAAGGCTATAAAAGCATGCCTAGATGATAGCGAAATAAACTGTTTTTGAACAATCAAAATTATTTGATTTATTAATATGTTGTCTGATAATGTAGAAGGAAACAGTAAGAGCATAATGAGGCATACATAGCTCCTGTATAGTAAAGACATTGCTAGTTTAGAACCAAACCAAACAAACTAAAAACTAGCAGAGGAAGAAACATAAAAAAAGTAGCTGCTATGTTCCAGCATCCAGATTAGGTGACTGGTGCTGCTGTCCTTTATGACACCTTTAGTTCACTGAGGCCTTAAAGTGCTTCAGGATCTAGGACACAGCAGTTACTATGTGATCTACATGGCAACCTCTCTGAAGAATCACATGATGCTTTCCTATTGCTGTAAAGGTGTAGTTCACTTAAGATTTATTTTTAATAAATTGTCTCAAAATTAATATTTTCAGACAATTTGCAGCACCTGTTTGGTTTCTAGGGTCCATGTTTTCGTAGCAACCAGAGAATGTTTTGCAAGTTTGAATGGATGATACTAGGCCTCTATATAGGCCTCTATATAAAGATAAGCAATAAGTAACAGTACCAATGCATTTCTAGCCTCATGGAGCAGTAGTTTATTGGTCAAGTGTAAAAAACCCTAACAACCAGAAAAGGATGTCAGATAAATACAAAAAAATATAACAAATATAGAACAACTGAACAAATACACCAGTTGCTTCCTCCTCAACTGCATCCGAATACAACATTCGCCACCCACTCGCTTGTTTGCAGTTGTTAGGGCAGTGGCGGCCAGGTGAAGGTTCGCCACTCCCTAATTTAAAAGTGAACTACTCCTTTACAGTATACAACTTCATGAAAGTAACCTGCACTTTGGAGTTTCTTGAAAAATCACATTAAAAATGTCAGTATTTAAGGTCATAACTCTGTCCAGTGGGTTAACTTTAGTTTCCCTGTCCCTTCTGAAAAAGCAAGCACATGGATCAGACAGTGCAGGTGTGGGCAGGAGGAAGTGCCTTTACCCTTTTCCCAGGCCCAAGGTCTGCTTATAAACAATTATGCCACTCTATCCAGGACTTCTGCTTTGTATGCCCCTTGGCCACAGGGTCCTAGCTCCTAACTCTCTCGAGAGCACTCCACCGCCCTCCCTAGCGCACATACGCCAGAGCACTGGGGATTATGCATACAAGAGTACGTATCCCTATTGCTCCTTAGATTGCGGCTTGGCAGCATACTGCCCATAAAATCTTGCTGCCCTAGGCTCGTGCCTTTGTTGCCTCGCCACAAGTCCAGGTCTGCGTCTATCCCTAACTACATGGCATGAATCAACACAATTTGTGTTCACCGGCAACCACACCATAATAATATGTATGTTGATCTACTACAGGCTGACCTATGCTGAACTATTTAGGTTCATATATGCTGGAGTATCCTCCCTCAGTTTCCTGTTTAGCTCAAGAAAAAAAAAGGTGTTAGAGCTGAAGGAAGCAAGGAGAGCATCCTTTAAGGTAAGCAGAACAGTTGGCACCCTATTAATCACACATCAGTTAAGGAGTTTAAGCATATAGCCTTAGAGATAGGAAGTTAGGGAGATTCCAAAGAGGAGAACAACTGTTGTTGCTCTGTACTCTGTCACTAGACACCTGTTAGTAATATTTAGTTGACTATAACTAGGTAAGATGTTTTATTATTTGAACGGATGCAAAAAGATGAGCTGTTATACATCTTAAAAATACATTATTACTGTACACAACAGGTAGCACCTATCTCAGCCTGCGGCCAAAAATATGCAGCTCTGCTCACAAGCCTGCCAGATAGTGTTAAAGATTTCCAACACCTCAATATGTTGTGGTTAAGTATCAGCACACATTTTGTTATCATACAACTGGTTTCATGTCTGTGGTTTGTGCAAAAAATTCTGCCAGTGCCATTTTTTCTATTAAAACACAAAAAAAAGAGGACTTCACAGTTCAGTAGCTCTATGAGGTAAAAGCATGCTCTTGTGGTTATTGTGGTTACAAGAGGTATGTTCATGAGTATGGATGTGAATGCTACTGAGAATTTCCGCCAGATTAATATCGACCGCACTGTGCACTGAAAGAATGATAGCTCTATACTGTGGAAGGTAAATAGGAAACTGGTTCTTCCAGTCATAAGCAGGGAGGGAGGGAGGATGGAGAAAGTGACTGCAAATAAAATATGCCTGGGAAGGAGACATGGAGGAGGAAAATATGGAGACAAGAGCAGACAACAAGAGGAAATAGATTATGATGAAGAGAAAGTGCAGATGAGGACAAGGCTTAGGGTAGAGAGGAATAAACTGTTGTATGCACTGGGGAAATATAAGATGAAGAGCTTACACACTTCTGAGCAGCCTAGAATATTTCATTTAGCATATTAGGCACACATCAGCTGGTAGTGTTAGCCACAGACAAGGAGGAGAAGAATGTGAGAAATACGGCAAGAAGTGCACTGAAATAGTAATACAGTAGTGCAGCTATGGGCTCTATTTTTCTGAATGCTTGGGAACAAGGGTTTTTCCTCATTTGGATAACCTTACCTTAAGGCTCCTAAAAAAACATTTTAACATTTTAACATTAATTTAAGGAGAAGGAACACAAGGAGAAAGAAAATTAGTCACCCTCAAATGATTATTACTTAACTGACTTCTCAGTTACCACCCAGTACAAGGTACTGTTTTATAACTGTTGAAAAATAGCCACAAGCTTAACATACATATGTCATAAAACACTTATTATTACTTACTATTCCTCTTGCAACTGATCTTATACTGATCAGAGATACTTTAGAAGGCCCTTATTTAATTACACACTGGGGCTACACAAAAGCTAACTACACTTTTTGGAGATCATTTAGAGTTGTTTCTGCTCCAGATTGCAGGGAATCCATAAATATATATATACACATATATATGCACCAGCTGAAACTCATAAGCACAGAAAAAAAATATTTTCTCTTGGAACGCGAACAATTTGTTTTATAAACATGAAATAAGAGTTGTGTTTTCATTTAGCTTGGCGTTTGTCTGATTTTCTGAGGCCTTCTCTGCTCCCAGCTGTCTTCCAGCTTTTGACCTTGTCATGTAACCTTGAAAAAAAATGATAAAAACACAAATTAGCACAAATTTGCTTTTTATATAAAAACAAGAAATAACGTTTAAACACCAGGTCTGTAAACTAGACAGATGTAAAATACACAGAGCGCTGCTTCTCTGCTGAAGGCACAGTATTTCAGCACATGATAACCAATAAGGACTTAATCCCACATAGGCCTCATAAATACACAAGAACAATAGCAGCTTGTTTGCATCTCTGGTTTCATAGTGCAGTGTTACTTGCTTTATGTGGCCTATGAATAGAGACTCACAAATAAAGTAGTTGTTGTAAGAAGCAGAGCATTACAGTGCTAATTGATTTGTGCAATGTTGGACTGGGATACCAGGGGCCCACCAATAAATCTTAGACAAAGGGCCCTCTTAGTACTATTAGTCTTCCTCTCCTAATCTCTTTACATATTATATTCGGTTATTCCATCTATTTAGCCACTTTGTTCTCATAGAAATAGGGAATGGCCATGAAATAGGCTAAATGTTTAGCAGCATGAGGGACCACTGACACCTGGGCCCACCGGGACTTTTTCTGGTATCCCTGTGGGCCAGTCCAACACTGGATTTGTGACATATCAGGAAGGTTGCATACTTTATATGATAAAGTGCCAACAAAGTATCTAGCGACAGATTAATGTTAAAAAGGCAGGCGGAAGGAGGGTCTTTCACTTTGAGAATATAATCTAAATAGATTCTAAGTAGAATTCTATATTGGATTATGATTGAAAGTTCATTTAGTCTACTGCACTTACAATTGTAAATGACCCCTATTTAGCAAACAGCTTTGTTAGTGACCAATCCACGTACGATTCATCAGTAACAATGCTTCAAAGTGGAATACAGTGTCAATGTGGTTTAAGATGTGACATGGCCCTTAGTTCTTAAACAAACAAGCTTAGCTGTGCCATATATGTTTATGTTTCATTCCTGCACCGTTGCACTGGTTTGATGACGGATACTGTTTCTGATGCTCAAACTGATTGCAGATTATTCCACCGCCTCACAGTGACTTGAAAGGATTAGAAGGGAGTACAGATCTGGCTTTGGCACGGTGTTAACAAAGCCTCTAAGGCACCTGCAGATTTCCTTACTGGTGAAGTGATTAACTGATTTAGTTACGGCAGAGAAATGTGAGTAGGCAGGAAGAGTTGCTATTTATTAAGCTGCTATTCATTAAGTGGTAGCACAACTGGCACTCAGAGAGCAATGTCTCACTTTTTATGTTCCCAATAATTCCTTTCTTAAGAATAACGTGAAGGAAAATCAGTCTCTGTAATGTGACTCCTTCAACCAGCCACTGCTACTGGGTCTGGCAGCTATACAATACAATCTTCTTTAAAAATGTGTCAAACTAATGTTGTAGCCTGGAAACAAAACTGTACTCGGATTATCTACAAGCTGTCTAATATAGTACATAGTGTAAAAACAAGTGGTGAGATAAATAAAAACAAAAGTGTAATGTGAGAATTGTAATAAAGCAGTTTCTTAAAATTTCTACCTGATATTAGCCATACTGTGCACTAGCAGTATTTTATTTTTCCTGCCCATTGTGTCTTTATGTGTCTGTTATGCAAATGGAAGTGACGTAGCCCACGCTTTGGTAAGTGCAGCCATATTTATTTCAGCCTTTGCAAAACAAAACACAGTTGGAGCTGTGGAGAAGATATATAAAAAGCCTCAGTGCAAGGATGGCATGTCCTGCCTATAGAAATGGTTCTGAAGGGATTGATAACAGCCTTGGTAGCTCAAACAGAGGAGACCAAAAATGTGGGCTACCTTATGAATTGAGATTGGACCCCAGAAGAAGAAGCAGTAGCTCCAGACAGGCTGTGGATTTACCTAACGTACTATGTTACCATGTGTTGCCTCTTGCATTGTGTGTGCATTGCATTGCAGCATGGCAATTTGTCAGAGGTTATTCAGTTTGCAGAGAGAGAATTCAAGAAAAGATTGGCAGCTGCAGTTAAGGTCATCAGTGATTGCTAGAGATAGTACTCAAAGACAGTGCCAGGCCAAACTGTCCAGACACCCTAGCCCACGGGGGGGGGGGAGGAAAGTGACGAGTAGTGATGGGTGAATCTGTCATGTTTTGCTTTGCCAAAATTTTTTGCGAAGCGGTGAAACGTATTAAAGTGAATGGGCGTCAAAATTCGCTACAAATCCATGCCTGCCGAATAAATTCGCCCATCACTAGTGACTAGTGATGCGGGGATGAGAAACTAGACAGAAGTAGGTTCCTAGCACCTCGCCCCCACCATTGCGCCCTAAATGCATAGCACCCCCCCCGGATGCACCCTAGGCATGTGTACTCTCTGCCTAACCCTTAATTCTGGCCTTCATCAAAGGTATCATTAAAGGTAGCATCTTGCTTCTCAGTGCCTAATGCGATGTACGGCATGCAAAACCTAGCCTTTGCTATGGGTTGGTATACATTGTTGTTGAGTTCTGGAGCAGCATTTGATTAGTCTGAAAATAGGTCTAATCTCATTCATTCATGGCCAGACCTAATGCAAATGCATTGCAATGATGTGCACTTGCAAATGTACTTATAAAGCCACAGATATATTTTTAAATGAGGTTGATGCATGCTTGGAAAAGCCAATTATCTGTATCCTTTTCAGTATTAGAGAAAACATAAGGGTTATTGTTGAACCTGGCTTCTGAGAGAAGATATTAGATATATTTATAACAGTTGTTGAATAAATAAGCTATAGCAATACAACTGATGTAAGGAAATCTGACTGTAAACATTTCTCTCTGGTTATTGGTATTCCTAGGGAAATGCAGAGAACCCAGTGTTTATTGTTAGTTATGGATCAGTGCTGCAATTTGGACACTGCAGCAATACATTGAACAGATATCTCCCAAGAAACAGACTGGACCACCAGCCTCCATAAGGGCATAAGTATAAAACAGCCTCTACTCACACTAATTTTACCCTTCAATAGGCTCCTCATTAGAAGAGGTACTTCACCTTTAAATTAACTTAGTTATAGAATGGCCAGATACTATTGCTCTGAAAATTAATTTAAAGGTGAACTACCCCTTTAAGTACAAACTACACTTCATTGTACTCCTTGTGTTCCAATATCTCTGTTTATATATATACTTGTGTAACGCTTTTCTGGCCTATCCCGCCAATTAGGGGTTAAGGGTGTCCAGCTAGTGTATGAGCATGGGTTACACTGTGAAACTACACTCAGGGCGGAGCCTTCGCTAAATGGAAGCTTCCCCTTTAGGATGGTGTATAACTACAACCCACAGGCTAATTAGTGTAAAAGATAGAATAATGGACGCCAGGAGGTTCTTTTCAAAGTGAAAACAGTGTGATGCTTTATTAGCACAAAATATGCAAAGCAATTGACCACAGGTTTACTCACGCAGGAGCTGTAGTAGGAGTTAGCATATCACAGAGGAGACAGGATAGCATTGATGATGATGCAGCATGTACAGATGTCACCCCTCAAGTCAAACACACAGGAAGAATATCTCACTCCCAAAGACCAGCGACCAAAGTGAAACAGGATCGATCAAGTAGGGGTCAGGCAGTGCTCTGCGAACTGAGTTCCCTATCACTGAGTTCCTTACACTAAAGGCACCTTAAAAGCCTTTGGGAGGCTACTCCCTGCTATTCTCCTTGTTGGAGCGCAGAACTGCTCATGCTACTAAAATCTAACTATCTCTCTCTCCTAGAGAGACTATAACAGGATCTGCCCTAATGATAGCTAATCCTCATTCACGGGATTGCCTGGTTCCCGACTTAAGC
Organism: Xenopus petersii; assembly: GCA_038501925.1. Taxonomy (NCBI): domain Eukaryota; kingdom Metazoa; phylum Chordata; class Amphibia; order Anura; family Pipidae; genus Xenopus; species Xenopus petersii. The sequence continues at coordinate 149,006,684 of CM076673.1, forward strand.
ACCAAAGGTACAGGTCCCTTTGGGGTAAATGGCTTACTGGGGCCTTGGTGATCCCAGGCTCAATGGGAAACACCTAGCAGCACAGACACCAGGAGCCAAAGAGGAAGAGGCCACTCCCTACACAGCACTATATAGCAGTGTGGCAGGGGAGTGTCATTACACTCTTTGTCCAATAGGTGTAGATGTTACACTTTACCAGTTAGAAGGGCTTGGCCCAATAACAAGGGAAAAGAGAACTTAAGCAAAGGTAGGGAATTAACTCTATAGGAGCCTAATAGATCCTATAGGTCCCTACATACACCCGGGGGAAAAATCCATTTCGTCCCGACAATGGTGAAATGATATAAACACAATAGTAACAAAGTGAATATATAAGTGCAAACCAACAATACCATTGAACATCACTCTTCTGGTATCCTCTCCTGAGGAATACCTGGTAACAATGGGTACTGTGGAGAAAAGAACAGTAAAGAGCAAAAGTGCAATACTGTCAGAGTAAGTAAGTGCAAAAACTGTTTCAGTTACAATAAACTTTAGTACAATTTCATGAGAACCCTTAAGGACACTCAGGCACTTGACTTATGATACTTGAACCATACCTACACAACAGGAGGTCCAGGCACAGGCTTGGCTGAAAAGAAAAATTAGCATAGATTTCTTTTCAAATAGGAACACTCATTTTCATTGCAGTTGAGTTACATGACCCCACCATAACCAAAAGCTTTATTCCATAGCACACCCCCCCTACCCAAGTGTACCAAGTCCCTGAGAGCCACTTGGGGAGTAGTAAGGCAAGGAAATAAAGGTGCTACTCAGCGAGTAGTTAGAGGTAGAAGAGTTTTGGTGGGGGCTCAGCAGTCTTTGTCTCATGAACCCAACATATATACAAAGGTCCTGGACAATGTCCATAAGTCCAGCAACTGAAAATGGTGGAAATAACAAATTGAAGAAGGCCCAAACAGGGGCATCAATCTAGACGAAACTTTGAAGAAGGCCCAAATAAACGGGCATCAATCTAGATGAACTGAAGAATAAAGGGGCCCACATACAAATTAACTTCATTTGCAGCAGGACCAGACACTTACATCAGGCTCTCAGCAGGAGTCTCTTGACGTGCAACAACTTACAGGAAACCATGTGTGTAGGGAGGAAAACTTCACACCCCCCTAGGGGATGGCTGGTGGTGCTCCCTGCTAAGGCAAGACTTTGCCACGGTATCCTTGTAGGATAAGTAATAATTGGGGTGAGGCTTCTCCACGCGACCCCCATGGGAAACTTGCTCCATTAAGCTAAAATGCTTATCATCCTGGAATTTCCCACAGCTTTTCACAGAATGCTTTAACACAGTGCGGCCATACCACCATTCATGGACCACATTGCTCAAGAAAGAAAGATCGCGCTCCCTCTTCGAAGCATTTTTCTGGAACAGTCCTCCTGATCCAATCTTCTCCCTTCTGATCAACTCTCCATACACCCATTCGTCGAGGTGTTTTTCCACTTCATCATAGACGAATTCTGGGGCATAAGGCATATAGTAGCCCCATTGGTCAAACACTCGAATGTTGATAATCCTCTGGATTCTTGACACCGTACGCTGCTTTTGAGGATCAGCACGGCCAGGAGAAACCCAAAAGGAAGTATCATTGGCAGGGTTCCCTGCAGGCGGCATGGGCTTTTCAAAGAAAGTGACCAGTTCCTCTTTAGAGGATGCAGAAGATGAAGGCAGCGGTCCAAAGTCCATTTCTCTCCAATCTGGATCAGAAGACGAATGCAAGGACTCAAAGCTGTTCCCTTCAGAGGAACAGGAGGCGGAGGTAACAACACCAGTCAATGTGGCAGGTGGTTTTTCTCCAAAAACTTTGGGAGGGGCGCGTCCGCGACCCCGTCCACTTGTAGCAGACTTCTTGGTGGAAGGTCCCACCTTCAGACCCCCCATGGCATCTGTAACTTCCTGCAACTCTTCCCCTCTAGGTTCGGCAGAGACAGGAGAGGAAGATAGTGATAAGGAAGTAATAGTAGCACCCATAGGCTGTATAGTAGCTGTGCCAGCAGTAACTTCAGCTTTGGATGAAGTCGCAGCCGCGACATCAGGCACTGGAAATGGTGGAACAGGCAAAATGGCAGAAAATGGTGAGGCAGGCAATACAGCAGATAATGGTGGAGCCAGTATAATGGGCCCTGAGGATTCCTCCATTTTCAAGAAGGGCCCCATCCAGCAGCTTCGCCCACACATTTTGCAAGAGGGAGTCAGCCTCTTAAATGCAGCACCACATTCTGCCCCACACTCCCCGCAATATGGCACCATAATATTGCAGCCAGGGCTAAGGAAATCTTCACCAAAAGTGCCCCTCCAGACATACCTGTTAGGTGAGGGGGCTGGTACGCTTGGGCGGAATGAGAAGGTGATATGTCCTTCTCGGGCCTCTGGGTCAGGCCATCCATCCCAGCCTTGATCCGCCATCCTTGTCTGGGACACGTGAGGTGGCTGGAGAATTTCCTGAACAGCGTGTACCTGCAGCCGCAGGACAACTATGATATGCTGGGGAACCTGGATAAACCTTGGGGTGATTTTGATTCCAGAGATCCGCAGCAAGAAGCGGTATGCCTTTAGCAATTATCGCTTTGTAGTGGAGGCAAAAAGGCAAGTTCCCTTAGCAGCCGCTAAGGGTGTACGCCTGTAAAGAGTTGGGAGCTTACAGAGATGCGTCCGTCCTCTAGGAAGTCCTCCACAAAATGGCGGCGGTGACGTGACGTCAGAGCACCGCCTAGTCCAAGCGCGCCAAGGATATGCGCAGGGACAAGATGGCGCCTGCGAATCTCGCGATGACACCAATGGCGCCAGCGAAAATTCACAGTGCACAAACAAAAGAAACGCCAGCGAATATGCGCCTGGCTAAACAAAGGTGGCGCAGGCAATCAATGGGACACAGGAAGAACCACCAAGCCCGAACCCACGGCCTTACTATGCGCACACAAAAAAAAATAGCAAGTGCGTGCAGGACTGCCCTTTGCCTAATGGGTCCGGCAGCCTGTCAGCAAAATTTAAAGATACAGTGCACAATTTTACAAAAATTGTCAAAAAGTGCCCAAAACACAATATAGCCTGGATTGGGGGCGGGGCCCCACGTTGGGCGCCAAAATGTAACGCTTTTCTGGCCTATCCCGCCAATTAGGGGTTAAGGGTGTCCAGCTAGTGTATGAGCATGGGTTACACTGTGAAACTACACTCAGGGCGGAGCCTTCGCTAAATGGAAGCTTCCCCTTTAGGATGGTGTATAACTACAACCCACAGGCTAATTAGTGTAAAAGATAGAATAATGGACGCCAGGAGGTTCTTTTCAAAGTGAAAACAGTGTGATGCTTTATTAGCACAAAATATGCAAAGCAATTGACCACAGGTTTACTCACGCAGGAGCTGTAGTAGGAGTTAGCATATCACAGAGGAGACAGGATAGCATTGATGATGATGCAGCATGTACAGATGTCACCCCTCAAGTCAAACACACAGGAAGAATATCTCACTCCCAAAGACCAGCGACCAAAGTGAAACAGGATCGATCAAGTAGGGGTCAGGCAGTGCTCTGCGAACTGAGTTCCCTATCACTGAGTTCCTTACACTAAAGGCCCCTTAAAAGCCTTTGGGAGGCTACTCCCTGCTATTCTCCTTGTTGGAGCGCAGAACTGCTCATGCTACTAAAATCTAACTATCTCTCTCTCCTAGAGAGACTATAACAGGATCTGCCCTAATGATAGCTAATCCTCATTCACGGGATTGCCTGGTTCCCGACTTAAGCACCAAAGGTACAGGTCCCTTTGGGGTAAATGGCTTACTGGGGCCTTGGTGATCCCAGGCTCAATGGGAAACACCTAGCAGCACAGACACCAGGAGCCAAAGAGGAAGAGGCCACTCCCTACACAGCACTATATAGCAGTGTGGCAGGGGAGTGTCATTACACTCTTTGTCCAATAGGTGTAGATGTTACACTTTACCAGTTAGAAGGGCTTGGCCCAATAACAAGGGAAAAGAGAACTTAAGCAAAGGTAGGGAATTAACTCTATAGGAGCCTAATAGATCCTATAGGTCCCTACACTTGTTTCATAATTCCATAATAATTTGCTTCCTAATTATATCAAAATATTGCCCCAATTTTCATTATATTAATTCTAAATAGACTAGGCCCCATTTGTTTATGGGCACCACATGGACCATCTTTTGTTCTCTGTCTGCTGTTCGCTTCCAGTTCCAAGCCCATTTTGGTTTGACTGCCTAGGAATAGGTTAGGGTCCAAGCCAGCAGATGGGATGAAGCACGTTTTGGCTAGGGGGTACTGAATATGAACAATGCTTATATTTTGAAGTCCCCTGCTATGGACACAGATTAATAACTCTCCTCTGATCACTAGAGTGTCTGGGATATATTATTTACCTCCATAGGACCCTAGAAATCAAATCCCCATCATTACCTTTTGCAATTAAATGTCTGCGGCAATCATTTGGAACTAAACTAGTTAAACTCCACTGGTAGCAGTAATGTAACACTGTCTGTACAAATTACTGCCACTGCAACTAATGAGCTCATTTATGGCCCTGATGGAGGTAATTAAATGTGAATATAAAAACACAGCTTTCTTGTTTAGTGCTCTTTCAAACCAATATTGTAATGGAAAGCCATCAACGGCTAAATAAGCAAACTAATTCTGACCAGGGCTGGGCCTTCTGCCCAGAAATGTCATCCATCAATTCTGCTCTAACAACCAGCGCCTCTGGATCACAAGAAATTCTGCATGTATCTCACCTGAGGTGAAAACAGGACATCTGCTCAGTGTATTTGGGGGTCTAAACACGATGGTAGACAGAATCAACTTATTTTGTTTTACAGATATAGTTGTTACCTTTTTAAAGGGGGTGGGACAATAATATGAAAGGGGCAAACTAATGATGCAAAGCAGTAGGATTATGCACTCAGAAGGGCCATATTAGATATATTTCAAAAGGAATTGGGCCTGACTGGGAGAGGAAATTTACCAGTAAGTATATTGCCAGTAAATCTGTAATAATGGCCTTGGCCTTGGCTTGTATTTTGTCAGCTAGATTCAATTTCGTACTGAACCAATAAATAATTGCAACACAATATCTACTTAATCAACATGTCCATTTCAAATGGTTGTAACTGCTGGAGGGCTTGATACAGGTATCAGTCTGTTATTATCAGGGGGGCTATCGGCTTCCAACGGGAGTAGTCCAGACCAAGGAGGAAGCCCAGGGGGTCGAAGTCCGAGTTCGCAGTACAAATAGGGATAAGGCAGAATTGTAGTCAAAGTCCAGGCAAACGTTCAAAAAGACTGTCAGAAAAGTAGCAGAATCAAAATCCAGTCAAAGATTCAGAGTAATTATAAAGCACCCAGGAATGTTCACAAACAAAACCTATACTTGGGCATTGAACCCGTGACCCGGATGGGTTTTTAACTTTGAATTTCGCGCCAAGTGCATGACGTCAAGGCACCGGCGTCCAAGCACCGCAGCTACCCACGTGTAATCCATGGGTGCCACCATCTTGGATGCGGCATCAGAGGGAGTGGATGCTTCTCCCGTGGCTCCTGACAGTGATACAGAATACTTAGAACCTGGAGTTTTCTGGAAACAGGGGTTTTCTGTGATTTAATATCACCATCCATTAAAGGAGAAGTAAGCTTAATAATAAAGATCCATGTAAATACATAAGTAAAACCGCAAAATATTGCTCTGAGTCCTTTGTCAAAAGAAACCACATTTTCCTTCTATTGTGTACACATGGGCTTCTGTATCAGACTTCCTTCTTTCGGCTTAAACCAGCAGGGCACAGGCTCTCCCTCCTCCCCTCCCTGCTCTGATCTGAGCCCAGAACTATGAGTGAGCAGGGAGAGACTCAGGCAGGACATTATGTCACACCAAGCTAATATGGCAGCTGCTATCCTAAACAAACAAAGAGAGCTTCTAGAGCTGTTTACTCAGCTATGGTAAAACATTCTACAGGAAGTTATGTCACACCAAGCTAATATGGCAGCTGCTATCCTAAACAAACAAGAGAGCTTCTAGAGCTGTTTACTGTATGGTAAAGTATTTTCCAGGTTGCAGTATTGTGGCTATTGGCAATAAACTGCCTTGGAAGCATTCCTTCTCATCAAGTAAAAGATACTTTTATTATTACAGAGAAAAAGGAAATATTTTTTTTAATTTTAGAATTATTTACTTAAAGTGGATTCTATATGAGATGGCCTTCGATAACATGTAAAGTTCTGCATAACAAGTTTCTGCATAAGGGATCTCTTAAAAAATGGAATTATTTGCTTAACTTAATATAGACTGTATGGGATGAGCATTGGGGATATTAAGTTTACAGAAAACAGATCCCATGCCACATATTCACAAGGAACGTTATATTCAATTGATGCGGTCACTGAAAAGTCTTTTGGACAGGCTAACAGGATAAAAATACCCAATAAAGAACTAAATAGAAATCTTAACATGCCTTAATATAATATACTGCTTAATATAGTGCTGTGGGTTAAGTATCTTTTTTGTCTGTCTGATCTAACATGATGTGGAGTGGCCACGGCAGTGAAAGATTGCCGAGAGCTTAGAAGCTGATAAACAATAAATTTGATTCATAAATAAACAGCTCCCCCTGCTGTTGTAATTACTAAAAACTTCCTCAACTTGCCTTTATTTTATAACAGTATTTTTATTCTATTGATTTTCTTTTTGCAGAGGGTTGAATTAATTAAATATTTAGGAGAATTCTTCATAAAATACATACTTCACTATTATAAGGCACATCAATTGTCCCTACACTGCCATGACTTTTTATATAATGCATGCTTATAAAGATTTTAACTGAGAGGGTTTTGTTAAGTGGATATATTTATTACATTTTAAAAAAGGCAGAATTGTCTACTCCCCACACCCCATTTCCCTATATGGTTCGAACATCAGTCTGCAGTCTAAATAAATCTGAGAGCAATCATTTCAAATGCAATGTTTACAAACAAAACAAATTAGGGGACTGGTGTAAATGATGTATAATTTCAGCAAAACACTGCATAATATGTCAGTGCTGTGTAAAGATAAAATAATAATAATTATAAGTCAAAGATAATGGATGGGATGCTTTGCAGATCATGGTTACAGGGTGTCATTTTTACTCAAGTATGCTTAAGTGAAGAATACTTGTACTAGTACTGAAATCTGAAATCCATAGGCATATGTTTCATTTTCAGGTGACATTTCCTTATCACAATTGCCTTGCACCTTGCTGTGTGGGATTGTGTTGCATTGCAGATGTTGCTAGTAGTGAATGATTTTAGTGGATACATATGCTCAGAAGTCGAGTCTGTGCTCAGCCAAGCTTGCCTAGCTCTGGAGACGGGTACATTAACAATCTGCTAACAAGCTGCAACATTACAAGCAGTTGAAATAAAATTAAAACAGACATGCAGGGGCTGATTTACTGATTTACTATCAGAGGTGCTAAATTGCTTTTACTTCCCTTTTGTCTGGATACAGAAATATATACTCTAATTGCATGTGTACTATTGTATTCTACTGTAAATATTGTTGCAGGTTAAAGGACAAGGAAATGTAAAATCACTTGGGAGAGGGTTCGATTATTTCACTGATATTCCATAAAATCCAAAACTTTTTTGTCCGACTACTCTTAGCACAGGAGATCACACTTTAGGTCTAACATATTTGTTTGTTTGTTGTTTGATTATGGTCTCTGCACTGGCCAGCTTGCCATGCCTGTAATAACCTCAGGCCATGCCCCATGCCATTTATTTGCAATAGATTATGCTACAGGAAGAGGTCATAGGGAGAAGATAAGGGTGTTATGGGGAAAAAAAAGACAGGTAGAAGTAATATAATATCGATTTATAACATCCTTCTAAAATGTTTACAATTAGGAATTAATTTCTTAATAGCACAGTTACCTAGCAAGGAACAATGTAGCAGTTACCGAGATGCGCAATATTGGGCCTTGCTTTCCAGATGGATTAGTAAGTCACGGTAAGTCATCCTGGACTGAATATTGTGAAGTGCAGCATTTCTCTAACACTTAAATCTGAAGCCATCAATTATCCCAGGTTGCCTCCTGGGTGTATTTTACTGGCATAGCTGGTAAACCTAATCCTGGTTGCCAATGTCTTTAAAGGGATCCTGTAATTTTTTTAAAATGCATCAGTTAATAGTGCTACTCCAGCAGAATTCTGCACTGAAATCCATTTCTCAAAAGAGCAAACAGATTTTTTTATATTCAATTTTGAAATCTGACATGGGGCTAGACATTTTGTCAATTTCCCAGCTGCCCCAGTCATGTGACTTGTGCCTGCACTTTAGAAGAGAAATGCTTTCTGGCAGGCTGCTGTTTTTCCTTCTCAATGTAATGGAATGTGTCTCAGTGGGACATGGGTTTTTACTATTGAGTGCTGTTCCTACCTACCAGGCAGCTGTTATCTTGTGTTAGGGAGCTGTTATCTGGTTACCTTCCCATTGTTCTTTTGTTTGGCTGCTGGGGGGGGGGTGGAAAGGGGGTGATATCACTCCAACTTGCAGTACAGCAGTAGAGAGTGATTGAAGTTTATCAGAGCACAAGTCTCATGGGAAATTGACAATATATCTAGCCCCATGTCAGATTTCAAAATTGAATATAAAAAAAATCTGTTTGCTCTTTTGAGAAATGGATTTCAGTGCAGAATTCTGCTGGAGCAGCACTATTAACTGATTCATTTCATTTTTTTTTTCCCCATGACAGTATCCCTTTAATATGGAATAAAGATAACAGAGATTGCAAGGTTACTTTTTCTTTTACAGGGTGGCAACCCTATCTGAACATACAATAAGCCTAAACACATGTGGTCATTTGACTGGGGCTGAGGAAGAACATGTGCAATGCAAAGATTCACTGAAATTCTAAACGTTTAATCACTTCAATATGAATACAATTTTAATTATATCGGTGTATATAAAGGCACTGGGAGTCATTTGTAGATGTTACAAATTCAAATATCAGTATGCTTTATGTTATTCCTTACTAGCGGAGGAGAATTTAGTCTGTAAACAGAACAATAACAGAAAGCAGCCGCTGCAAGCATAAGGAAAAATGGGAGAGAATTGGGAAGTCTGGCTCCTATACCTCCCTGTCTCAGGGTGACCCTCAAAAATTAACTTGCTAGGTAGGTTTTAAAGACAGATATGTACCTTATCATCACATGGCCTATTGAAATGATTGTTTACCTGGCTTTTCTGACAGGAAAGAGGAATGTTAACTCTAGGTATAAAGCTTTAATATCTGGTAATAAAATATCTTCACCTCTAGGTTGTACAGGCCCCACAGCGGTAAGAAGAGAAATGTGAAGCATTAGCTTTTGTAAAATATTTTTTTTTGGATTCGGCCAAACCCCTGAATCCCTTTGCGAAAGATTTGACCGATACCGAACCGAATCCTACTCCTAATTTGCATATGCAAATTACGGGTGGGAAGGGGAATTTTCTTTTACTGACTTGTGACCAAAAGTCAATTGATTTCCTTCCTCGCCGCTAATTTGCATAGGCAAATTACCATTCGGTTTGGCCGGGCAGAAGAATTCGGCCGAATCTGAATCCTGCTGGAAAGGGCCGAATCCCGAACCCAATCCTGGATTCTAATATATAATATAATTATTATTATAGTTGGACCATCTTAGCTCTCAGCATTTACAAGGTTTACTCCTCCTGTCTTGGGCATCCACAGAAGGGGGCAAGAGGGGGCAGTTGCCCCCTGCTGAAAAAATTCAGTTGCCAAAAAAAACTTGCCTTTAGCTGCCTGCAGTGGTGAAGCCTGTAACCCCATCCATCAATGCTGGTCTAGACTGTGAGAAGGAGGGCGCAGCGGCAGCAGCAATCACAGGGTGCAGAGGAGAAAATGCCAAAGCCCAAACTACCTGCCTAGAGACAAGGGCGGCCCACGGGGCCTTGGGGACAACAGGTCGATGTATCCTAGTGGGAGCTGGGAGGCCAGGCAGGAGGGAGCCTCAGCCATCGCAGCCGCTGCCGGGTCTTCTAGAGTTTATTATTACATAGTGGGTTTGCGTTGGATCCGTTGCTCGCTCACTGAGCCGTCACCCCCTCCGGCCTGACTCCTCCCAGCGCCGATTCTGATGAAGGAGCTGCAGGTGGCTCCTGCAATGCCACCCCCCTCACGGGGTTACCTGTTGGGAGGGGAGGCAGGAAGAGCACAATTGTGATCTCTTGCACTAGTAAGCCCAAATTTCCAAACCGGAAATTCGGCTCTTAAAGGTACCAGGAATGGCTTTTTGCCCCCCCTGGAAACCTATCTGGTGCTGACATAGCGATGTGCCACACAGGGGCTCATTACAAGGGCAATACTTTTATTACTACTTTACCTACTTGCCCCACCATGCAAAATGTTCTGAGGACTGCCATGCCTCCTGTTTTAACACCCCTTCTGGATATCTAAAGGTGTCACACCAACATGCATATACATGATTAAACAGCAATGGTAAAGCTATTTCTGGATTGCCTTTTGTCAGGCATCATTGCTTTCTATGCTTCATCTTGGAGATAACTAATTAGCACAGGCATTATGTATGCAGCAGACTAGGTTTGCCTGCATACATATTAATGAGTTAATTAGTGGTTATTTGCATAGTCCCCAGCAAGAATGCCAATAGCGGACTCACAGAGGGGACTGAAGTCTGATCACACTTTAATCTATAAGGTTTAACTGTCTAATTGTTCTATTTCTTCTAACATACATCTCAGTCAGTGTGTTGCTGATTATTTATGGCAGCATATGGACTTGCACTGCTTGTGCTCATTAAACTCCCTTTGATACTGTATCCATAACCAACACAATGATACAGTTCCAATAACTGTGCTCTAACCAAAGAACCAAACCAAAGAAGGAGCCACAAAAATAAATATATAAGGATCCTACATTCCAAAATGATCTGCTACAAAAACAATAACAAGGGATGTTGTCTTAATTGGCCAGTGGATTTTAGGGTCAATTTGATAGCCAGACTTTATTGTCACTTGCAAATTAAACCTTTTAAAAAAAATCCAAAAAGCAAAATGTACTAAAATATCAGATGTATAAAAGAGACTCCAAACATCCTCATCATTATAAATATACTCAGCATGCAGGATTGCGTCTTGGCCATACTCACAATATTGTTTTATTGCATTGCTTTATTGTGAAAATTGACTCTCTCCTTCAGATTCTATTTCCACACTTATATACCAATAGTGATAGCAAAACAAACAAACATTATGTAGTTGACTTTTTGGAAACAAATCTTGTGAGTAAATATTACACAAGCCAGAATGAGTCGGTGGGACTGAAAATGCTCCACAGATCATTAGTGTTATCCTTCATAAAGCAAGAACATAAAATCTGCTGGGTATGCTATTCTTTCCCATTAGTCTCTGCCCCATTGGATCTTCCAATATAATTGAGAACTGACACACATGGCTATCACATAGGCAACCTTTAAGGAGGTAAAATATTAGTCATGCACTGAATCCAGGATTCGGCCCTTTTCAGCAGGATTCGGCCGAATCCTTCTGCCTGGCGGAACCAAATCCTAATTTGCATATGCAAATTAGGGGTGGGGGAGGAAAATCGTGTGACTTTTTGTCACAAAACAAGGAAGTAAAAAATGTTTTCCCCTTCCCACCCCTAATTTGCATATGCAAATTAGGGTTCAGATTCGGTTTGGTATTCAGCCGAATCTTTCAGAAGGATTCGGGGGTTCAGCCGAATCCAAAATATTGGATTCGGTGCATCCATATAAAATATATATTTATTTTATTGCAAATAGTTAAGATAATATGCCAGTCAGCTGGGAGGTGGCCTCAACCCCTAAGGTTGACCTGGAGGGGAATTCCCTTTCAGGAGCTTATAAAAGGGAATAAACAAATTATTATTATTTGTCCTAAGAAGAACTGATGGCAGTATATGCAACTGGTCCAGTCCGAAGGAAAAGGGGAGTGCAATAACAGCAGCTAGGACTAGGGTCAGTACCAGAATCATCCCATAGGTGATTAGGTAGATGTTTAGGTAGCATGGACAGTCTATGGCCCTAATGAGAAGGTAGAAATTTGGGTTAGTACCCTGGGCAAGAAGGGCTGGAACTAGGGGTAGGCAGAAGAGGCACATGCCTAGGGCGCAACGAAGTGAGGGTGCCAAGCATGTACCTCTTCTTTCGCCTTCCTCTGGTCTGGACATTTTCTCTCCCACAGGCACTTTCCAGTGCAGCTCTGTGTAAGCTCTCTTCCCCCTCTACAAATTGAAAAATCGCTCTACCAGACCCTGTATCTCCTGTGCATCCCCAGTGTTTTTGAACCAATGTGGGTGTGGTTGGGCAGCATGCCGCCCCCCTAAAATCCTGCCGCCCTAGGCCCGGGCCTAGGTGGCCTTCCCTCAAATCCAGGCCTGCAGATGATTAGTAAAGGTTTGGTCCTGGACAAACAAAAAGTTAGTGCAGCAATAGAGGGGCATGGGTTTGTTTAATTTTACACAATTTAACTCAACTATCTACTGTCATAACTCGGCATAAGCAAAGTGGTGTCCTGGCAGAACAAACCATAGAAGCCCTGGAGGCTTACGCACATCAATAAAAACAAATAATAGTTAATCTTAAAAGTGTCTTCAATATGTCTTTAAGGGTATTTGTCACAGCAATATATTATATATATAACTAAGACTTTCCCTGAGGTTCATAACTTATTCAGATGTAACTTTGTGTACCTTTTGTAAATAATTCCAGCAATTGTGGTATAAGCACATTTATGTAGTGCTGCTGTCTTGTTTTAGATTTTCTATGATAAATAACCACATTGATCTTTAGAAAGTTTTACACTGATGATCTGATGACTTTCTTGCAGCTCTAAACTAAAGCTGGGCCATATCCCCTGCTGACCTGGCAACTCTTGAATCAGCAGCAAATTGATAAGTGTATGGGACCAGCATAAAGGCTGCCAGAAGACAAACTGGAAGACCGCTCCAATTGCACATGATGATGAAGACTGGCAGTCGGGAAGATGACGCCCATAAGCTCCACTGCGCTTACTCTGCACTGTTACAGGGATTTTAGGGGAATTTTCAGACCTATTGAAGTATGGGGGGGGGAGCAGGGAGGGGGACTACCTTGCTTAATACTAGGTAGGGGATTTTCTCATTTGGGGGACTGAGTTCTCCTTTAAGGCAGATAATTTGCTAAATACAGGTGGATCTTTGCCTGATTTGGCGATCTACATGTGGCTGATCTGATTATAGGGAGAGAAATTGACTTTACTTTCATTTCCTTTACCTTTTTAACTCTTCTACTTTAATACTTGGATTTAGCTGTTAAGCTTCTATTTCCAGTTTACCGGTGCTCCCTGTTTGCACTTTGTAGGCTGAACAAGTGGATTGTATGTGATTTGTCATATAGGGGGGTGACTTAAGGTGGCCATACACTGAGAGATCCGCTCGTTTGGCGATGTCGCCAAATGAGCGGATCTCTCTCCGATATGCCCTGATCCCCAGGGCCCAACGATCGGATCCTAACGAATGTGAATGGGTGGTCGGATCGCGGGACCGCATCGACAAACAGATGCTGCCGCGATCCGATGGGATTTTTTGTCCCAGCAGATCGAGATCTGGCTGACTTTCGGCCAGATCTCGATCGGGGAAGCCCGTCGGGGGGCCCCATACACGGGCCAATAAGCTGCTGACTCATTCTGTCGGCAGCTTTTATTGGCCCGTGTATGGCCACCTTTATTCACTCTAATCTATCTCAAGTGCATCTCAAGTGAAGTGTGAGGGAAGTGTGGCCCATTTTACTGCCCATCCAACTGCTAACCTCCCATATGTTAGTCCCTGACTGGGCTGATTCTTTAACAGACAGACTGTGATAAGAGGGAATTGAATGGTGGTCTACTAGCCTCCTGAGGGGCCTTGCAAAGCTAGTTCTATACACTATTATTAGGAGTAGTATATTTATTTCTTTATATTGCACTAACATAGTTTGCCTGGTTTACAGAGATTATACATCATTCACATCCATCTCAGCCTTAGTGGAACTCACATTCTAAGTTTCCTATCGTATTCAGATATGCTTTAGTCTAAAATAGAATAAGGCTAGAAATGCTGTATTTGGTATACTAAATATAAACATGAACTTACTGCACCACAAGCCTAATCAAACAAATAATTTATGCTTTCAAAGTTCGCTACAGGGGGTCACCATCTTGTAACTTTGTTAAACATCTTTGCAAGACTAAGACTGTGCACATGCTCAGTGTGGTCTGGGCTGCTTAGGGATCATCATAAACAAAGCTGCTTGAGTTCTGCGTGGCTGGGAAGTAAGGCGGGGGCTCCCCCTGCTGTTCATAAGTATGATTGTTTCCATGCGCAGCAGTTAGGGACCGTCTGACAATTCCTATCCACAGCAGTAAATGAAGGGAGAATCTCACTGCATACAGTCAGGTTTCTTATAAAAAAAGGTACACATTTTTTAATTAAAGTATATTGGAGATAGGTTTCTTTTTCATTAAAGAAAGTAAAAATGGGATTTTATTTTTTACATGCCCTTTACATGCCCTTTAATGTTATTGGGAGACAATTAGCACTACTCTGTCCCTTATTAGATTACATTTTCATTTATAATTATTTAGAAGAGACCAAAGTTTATTAATAATTCATAAAATTCTCATCTCAGCTATGAAATCCATTAATTATAGTTTGGCCACCCATAAACTAGGCAGACTGATTTGCTGGTTTAACAATGAATTGGTTGTCCATGGTTGTACACTACTGCTATGAAAAAAGCCTTATATTTGGTACTATAATGTTTTAAGGGTGATCGATACAGTGTAGTATGTGGAGTACCATTTTGGATGAAAATTGCATTTTGTCTTTTTTCCTTTACTTACAAAGCAGTTACTTTGCCCAGAACTCCAGTATCATTGCGGCCACATTCTGAGTTACTTATATTGCAATTGTGTGTAATACTTCAGATCAAGCAGAGCTGCATATATAAAGCAGGTGCAAGTTGGCCTAACATATTCAGAGTTGTGTCACTTCTGGCACACAACGTAGACATCATATGGAATTAAAATGTGATTATTGGAGTGCAAGCCTGCTGTACCTATTGATGCAAACCTCTGTAAAACCCTGGAATCAGCACTAAGTTCAGGGAAGCACAAGGAGTGTGTTTTGATGCAAGTAAATTAAAAGTGCAACATTTACATCCATTATAGGGCAACCATATTTGCAACTCTGCTTGTAAATGACCCCTAAATGCCCTAAACAGCAAAGCTGAATGCTTTTAATGACTGTGGATGTGGGCTCTCATGGAGGCAAATAGACTCTTGTCATATAGATGGGATTGACAAATGTGCGCCACTTTTTATTCTTGACACTACTCTACCTGACGCATTAACCTCTCCAGGAACCAGGGTGTTTTCAATGACTGTGGAACAATAGAACTTAACACGCAACGCTGGTAAACTTCACAGCTGTGCTACTTTTCCTGAGATTGGATTACCAAATAACGCAAGCTCTTTTTGATTCACTGACTCTGGATAGACTGGGGAGGTCAGTTGTAGTTCAACCGTCCCAGTGTTGTCCTTTAGATATTAACTGTTCCTTTCAGTCATCTTCTAGATTTACAAGGGGTGAATGGCAGGTCAATATCACACACACACACACACGGGCAGATAATCCTGATAAGACATGAAACAGAGAGAATGTTGTTTCACAAAGCTCCAATATGGGCAAGTAATAGAGCGGCTTCAGAAGCCAAGCGTCCTGCCAGAGTTCATTTCAACACGATGCTCAGCGTTCGCATAGGATCTCTATGCGGCATTAATAACCATTTTATTATTTTATCTAAAGGTCCTTTTGCATATTCACCTTCATGCTGATGTTATTCATGCATTCTGTTTTTGGAATTACTGGTATAACACTGGCTGTGGATGTGCAAATCTTTTTCTTGTTTTAGACAGTTGAGCCCATTTACTCAGTATTCTGGGTACCAGAAATAGAACCCAAGTCAGCCTTGTGGATCTCTCCTACCCAAACTCCAGTCAACTCAACCTAGCACCTGCGATCTATATCTGCCTCGCCTCTGGTGACATCATCTTTAGTGATGGGCGAATTCCAGCGAATAAATTTGTGAATCTCCTGTGAAAATTCGCCAGTGAAAATGTCAGATTTCCATGATTTTTTGTGTGAAAACCTTCAAATTTCACGATTTTTGAGTGAAATCCTTCAAATTTCACAATTTTTTAATGAAATCCTTCAAATTTCACATTTTTTTAGTGAAAACCTTTGAATTTCAGGATTTTTGAGTAAAAACTTTTGCCATTCATGGGTTAAACCGGTGTGTTTTCTTCAGAAACTCTACTATAGTTTACATAACTAGGCTGCTGTAGCCATGGGGGCAGCTATTCAAGAACAGGATACACAGTAGATAACAGACAAGTTCTGAAGAATCTCATTGTATATTACAGAGCTTATCTAATATCCGTTGAGTAACCCCTGCCTTTTCTTCTTTCTAGGTTTGAATGCAGCTTGTTTGTTACCAGCACAAAGCAACAGTACATTATATTTGAATTACTTTAAAACACTGTTATTTATTGATTTGACTATTCCTTTAAGCAAAGCATTGACATGTTCACTTTATATCTTTGCTTTCAGATAATGGAACAAATCTGCAAGTTGATGTGGTCCCCGTACGATGGCTGACATAGCAGCAATTATAACCTGTTGTTGGCCTGAGGGCCAAACAATCAGATCAGCCTGACTTCCTACCTCAGGTTGGTCATATCGGTGAAAGATCTTGTTGCTTGTGATGTTTGGCCAGTTTTATATGTACTAAAGGGTGAGGGACCTTAAACAATTGCCATGTTGACACTGTGTAATGTAGCCTTGTCACTAGTAGCCAATTGCTGACTTTGTGTTTGTAGCCAAACACTAGGGCTGTAAAGATAACACAGATAAAGCATATTAAAACTGCAGTCTACATCTATTGATAAGCTTCATCAGTGAGATTTATATCACAGACTTTAAAGGAGAACTAAAGTTTAGTGCCAATATGTTGGGCACTGCCCAATGAGGCAAATTACTAATAGTGTGGTGAGAGTCTTCCATACAATTTGCTTGGCCTGTGTCTGATATATTACCCAATTAACCCCGGTGCTGCCCTTGGTAGGTGCATATACAGAGTAGTCATTTTGGCGAGTTTATATTGCACATGTATATATGACTGCCCTACCAGGGGTGCATTGCTTGGGAAGTGAATCAAACACGTCAGTGCAGTGCTCTAGAACAAAGTACCCCGGAGCAATGCTGCTTTCATTGAAGACATGCACCAGCCCAGGCCACAAGGTTACTGATTTGCCTGACTCAGCAGATTCCATGGAAAATACCAGCTTCATGTGCATTGTTTAACAAATAATACAGTGTGTGTGCTCACATTTTACTGTGTTTTGGTATAGTAAGAACGCACAATAGTAAGCCATATGGTCACTGCATTGAGTCCTTCTCCTAACACTACGACAGTATTCAGACAATCCTTGCATGCAGCTGCTTTCTCTCAGTCCCCTCCATGCCTGATGAGGTTAATAATAACATAGGATGCATATGTACAGCATTAGCTTTCATGGTAACATGCATAATTAAATCCCTAGAAGTACAATAGCGCTTTGGGGAAGCAAACTTCCTTAATGTGCTGGGCACCGAGCCAGCTTCTAGCAGCTGTTGAGGTTTGATGTACAGATTTTGGTTAAGTGAATAATTTATCACGGATATTATCTGCAGCGTGTAACATCTCGGCAGTTTGTATGTCTGCACATATGGCTCTTGAGATTCCAGAATATTACCATATGCTTCAGGTCTCTGTGTCGTTTAGAATTCCTTAACCCCTTTCGCTACTGGTGCTGTTAGCTATCCTGGAACATGCCTTCTGCCACTGAACTTTAGTAGCATCCAATGGCAATTTAGATTTTATTACAATTTTCCATGCATTTTTTCTGTGCATATTTTCATGCACCATATTTGCAATGTTTTGATAATTTCTATAATGATGTCAAAATTTAAATGGACAGTAAATGTTGCTGGCATATCTCAGAATCAGAAACTTTAATGTCCTGCTGACACCTGCCAGCAACTATTGCATTAGATCAGTGACCCCCAACCAGTAGCTTGTGAGCACATTTTGCTCTCCAACTCCTTGGATATTGCCCCCAGTGGCCTAAAAACAGGAGCTTATTTTTGAATTCAGGCTTAAAGGCAAGTTTTGGTTGTATAAAAACCAGGCATACTTCCAAATGTAGGTTGACAAGCCACATAGGGGCTACCAAATGGCCAATCACAGCACTTATTTGGCATCCCAAGAACATTTTTCATGCTATTGTTGCTCCCCAACTCTTTTTACATATGAATGGTGCTCACAGGTTCAAAAGGTTGGAGATCCCTGCATTAGATGGTAAAAGTTTTGGATAATTGGGGAATTGTTAGCAGGAAAATTAACTAAATGTATTTATTTATAACATATACATACATTTTATAAAATGATGACAAGGGTCAGACTGGGACATCCGAGGACCACCGTGGTTGACTTTAAGGACTTGACTAACACTGCCTCTCCCCCTTACCTCGCTTCCCTCTTATGATCAGGGAGAGGGGGGCAGTCTGGTTGGGAAGAGGGGATGTCCAGGGGGAGAGAGGGAAGGGTCCGGGTGGGAAGAGGGGGGGGGGAGGGGGGATGGTCTGGGCAGTGGAGCAGCCTTGGATCCTGGTGGTGGAACAGGCCTGTGTTGCTTGGTGTCCCAATGACACTCATGGTGACAACACTGGAGTTCACGTCTTATTTATGCCCTTGTTTTTCTGGCTACACCCCAGTAATCTTACCACATACACTGGGCATCCAGGTCACCCATGTTCTTACATCATGTTCGGGAATTGTAAAACAATAGCCATTTTGTTAATTCAAATGCATTTCTTTTTCTGTTTTCCAGCAGAGAGATTAAGAGAGATGGTACTATGCACTGAGGATGAAATATAAGCAGATAGCAAAGACAATATGAGACGCAGGAGTCAGTGGGCCCTTTTGCTCATCCAACTATGCGGCCTTGTATGTATGTTTATACCATGGCCACTAATAAATGAGAAAAGAGGGGGTGATATGGAGGGAAGAAGAGATGAGTGCATGACATGTGAATAAAGAAGGTGAGCAAAGAGGAAAATGAATGGGAAGGATATTAATGAGGACAGTGAGCCTGTGATCCAAGGCTTCCTGGGGGGGCCCGTTCAGACCCAAGCACCCAAGTGCTGCCTATTCACATACAGATATACTCATTACCACTGCTGTAATAAACATGTACCACTGAGCAGCGCCGGGCCAAGGCAGCTGTGTGCAATAGGCACACACAAATGAATGAGCACCTGTGGGAACTAGAGCATTCACATGTGAGGAAGAATGAGTGTATGCTCCAACGTGGGGGGCACAAGGGTCTGAAATAGGGAAGATGGCAGGCACGTACCTCCTCTGCCTACCCCTAGTTCCTGTTGTTCTTGTTTTCTTTTTGTGACAGAGAAAAAAATTGCTCAGTTAGAAAATCAACAGTGACACCTACTGGGCATTTGAAATCTTTCAAGACGTTTGCTTCTAATAATAAGTGGCATATTTATTATGCTGAGAACAAAAACAGTGGAATAATACGACACATAGCCAAGATTCATCATGAAAAAAACGTCACAATTTTTGCTCTTGTTTTTTAGTGTGACTTCCACAGGAAGCAATGGAAAATAACAGTGACCAAATCTGGCATTCGCATGGTGTAAAATTACACATACCTTCATAAATTCATAAATTGTGCATCATTCAAAAGCTAATGTTAGGGAGCATTGGGAAGCACAGCCCTTATCAGTGCCCTGTCCTTACTGCCTGCCCTAAGGTTGTGCTGCACAGAGAAGCAATCCCTGGGTGCAAGTGCTCGGTATGTGAAAACTAAGGGGCTCACTCTTGCATCATGGGTATTACTCCTACAATCTCCTTGCAATTTATGCTTGGGACCACTGAGACATTTCAATGTGGTCTGTAGAAAGGAAGCAGAAGTCAATGCCAAGTGTGTTACTTTAAGATAAACTGTTATCAGTAGACAAGATGCGGGTGAATTTGTACTAAAGTTGATGGAGAATGCTTTAAACTGAACAAATAAAATGGCTGTGCTGACTGCTTTTTATATTCAGAAATATGCAAGGGCGCAATCCTTTGTGCAATCTATGCCCCGTATTTTATAGTGAAAATAAAGAAAAATATAAATGGAACAAACAAGCAAATGAACGTAGATATCGTAATGATCTATTTAAACAAGGTGCAGTGATAATGGATCAGTTAGTATGTTGCTATACTGCTTTATGATGCTTACACATATAGTGTATATCCTTTTTGTCTCAGCAAAAGTGGCTACATCTACATCACAATGATTTGGAAGCTGAACAAATAATAGAACATACACTGTCTTCCCTCAGCACATTTCAGAGGCAGCTTTGGAAGTATGGAGATTCTGCAGCAGATGTGGGCTACAAGTTTGATATTGTCAGTAATTTATACAAATGGTTTGAAATGCAAAACTATTTTTTAAAATAAAGTTTTGTTGCCCCATGTCAATTCTTATCTTTCTTTCTTCTGGATTAACAGTCTCGTCCATTTCATATGGATCTCCTATATGATGCAAATGCCATGTCTGTAGGGCAGATTACTGAACAGAAAAGAAACACAGGGCTCCCTGTGAAGCACAGAGGTGCAAACATTCTTGGGCCCTTTGCTACTTGCTTTAGCCTTCATTAACCCCAGACATACCAGTAATATCACTGCAAAATTGGCCAATGAGCACATCATTAACTCCAGACATGCCAGTAAGATAAATGCAGAAAATGGTCAATGAGCATATTAACTACAGACATGCCAATAAGATAAATGCAGAAAATGGTTAATGAGCATATTAATGACAGATACGCCAGTACAATCACTGAATACATGGATGAGCACACAATACCTCCCAACATTTGAAAAATTAAAAGAGGGACAAAAAGATCTGCCATGTGTAGTGTGGCAATTCGTTTGAGTGTGCCCATTTAATGGCCACATCCTCTAAAAACCATGTCCATTTTACAAAATTTGGCAGGTTATGTAACATTTGAACATATTTCTTGGAGTTTTAGGGTCATGTTTTATGTGTTATAACAGTTTTGGTAATGAAGATTAATGTCCCTTTAAGCTGAAAGCCTCAGTTCTCCCAAGAGACTTGCTTATGTTAAATAGCTACAATTGTATCTTTGCTTATCATATATATTTACAAATGTATCTAAGTGCGGGTGCTAAGTGTTCTGGGCTCACTGGCAAGAAACTTTGTATCTTTTTCTGGCTGTTCAGTGCAGGAGATCGTGCGGGACATTTCACAACCAATCTGGGACTGTGGGCTGAGCTGTCAAAATTGGGACTGTCCCATGAAAAACAGGATAGTTGGGAGGTATGGCACACCATCAACCTTAGATCTGCCAGTAAGATTACTGAAGAAATGTATAAGCTGAAGAAATGTATAAGAATTCCATTAACCCCAGAAAATGCAGAAATGCAGAAAATGGATTGAAAGCATTAAAGACTGAGCAATAGATTGAACACATTAACTTACAAACAGTTGCACAACAGAAAACCACAAATGTTTTTTCCCTCCAGTGCTGTCATGCTGCTTGCCTTGCCCTTTCTCCTGCATATTGTACAACCCATTTAAAGCAAATTAACTAAATTCCACAGTGGAACACACAGCCATCTTTCCTTGTTTTTTTTCTTTTGCTTACAGTATTCAGTGGTGTTTGGGGGAACCCAAGAGGGGGGTGGGGGGTTTGGTGGAGTTCGGCGGGGTCCAGCACAGTTGTCGGCAGTCAGCACGACCCTATCAGTTAAAAACCATTGGCGCCAAGGCCTCCATAAAAGTTTTATTAAAAAAACATTGACTCCAGGGCCCCCCATAAAAGTTTAAAAAAACATTTGTGGCCATGGCCCCCCTTACAAGTTAAAAAGATACCATGAGGCCCCAAAGAATATTTAAAAACAAACATTGGTGGCAGGGGCCTATAGAGTATTAAAATAATACATTGGTGGCCAGGGGTTTCATGAAATAAAACACATTTAACCTCTTTACACTGACCATTCCATAGTCGAAGTACTGTCTCTTTAAGAAAAAACTTCGACCCCCTAGTTCGCCACCTAAAAGCTAACGAAGTCAATGTTAGCCTATGGGGAAGCTCCCCATAGGCTTTCTAAGCTTTTTTTGATCGAAGGAATTTCGTTCGATCGATGGATTAAAATCCTTCGAATCATTCAGTTCGAAATCTTTGATCGAACGATTATTAGGGAGCTCAACACAAGGTGAAAAACCCTTATGGCATTCTTACCACTTTTTGTATCTTATACTATTATTACTGGGTTCTCAATAGGTAGAACATTGACTTTTTCCCACTAGACACACCAAACCATTTACTGGTCCATGCTATTATTGCTATTATTGCTATTATTGGTTGCTCTATCCAAGTTTTAATGCACTGTGGGAAGTTTAGACAACAAAATGTCATGTTCCACTAAATATTAGGGCTCAGATTTATATTGATAAGCTTGCATTTAAAAAAAACAATTTATTTTAAACTTTACAGATTCTACTCAGCTTGCATGGTTCTAGGACTGCAGTTCTTACATGAACACAATATCGCCCATAGGTAAGCAAAAATGAAGTCTTACAAATAATCATACTCTATAGAATATTTATGTCAGACCTTTTATATTATACATATTTTTGTTGAATCAATATTTTATAATGCATTTCTGTTTCATTGCAGAGATCTAAAAAACATAAAACGTGTTGTTGTATAGTGACAGATATGTCAAAATTGCAGACTTTGGGATCAGCGAATTAGGTAAGATTTATAAGTAAGATGATGTAACATCTACATGGTTATGCAGTTGAGCTGTAGCATTGACCATATATGTTATTGTAACCAGAGATAGACAGAGGGGCACAAGTATTTTGCTGCTAATCTATATACATGGGGTTGGTGCGCTGGTGTTCAGCACGTGGATCTCCGGGTACCTAGATGGAAATTGTGGTATATAGTGAGGTACGCTTCTTTCAGGGAAAATATCAAAATTAACCAGATCTACTCACAAAAGATCTCTTGGTTATTTGACTTTAACCGGCTTAATGCCGCATGTAAAAATGGGACCGGTTCCACATGCACCTGAAAAAGAAGCTGTAATATAGTGTAATATTGCCAGGACTTGCTGGCTGGCCCTGCCGATAATAGCACTTACCGGATTGCGAAGATAAGAAGAGCTGAAATGAATTAAAGCCGCTCTCAGTTGGTGTTTTCTTTCCGGAATTTATTCATGAGGTGCTGTTGCGGTGTACTTCTTGTTAGCTGCGATACGGGTTTGCAATTCCTGCTCAGGGCCAGCACGGTAGTCTGGAACTAGGGATCCCGGAATCAAGCACGCTCCACAATTAATTATACATTTTTTAAATTAAATTAACCGAACTCAAAGCCCAACGCGTTTCGTATTTAGTATAGCTGGGAGTTCAGAAAAATCTACAAATGGATCATTATCACCCTCATAACATGGGAAACCTTGGCATGTTTATATTTACAATATAAAAAATATTTAGCTTGAAATGTAAACATTTATTTACAACTAAATTTCCAGTCAGTAAAGCATGTGATGCTGACAGCAGGTGTTAGCTTCTAAAACAAATTAAAATTGCCTTCAGACATCACAGCAGATAAGCAAACAAAATCACATAACATTGAAGAATATTTACTATAAAGAAAACATCATTTGCTTAAACGAGAAGGAAACTTAAAAAAAAAAAACCTCTCTCTTTGGGGCAAATTCACTAAGATTCTAAATTGCGCCAGGTGCAACTTCGCCGCGCTTTGCCGCACTTCGCCAGGCGTAGTTTCGCCAGCGCTCCGCAAATTCACTAAAATCCGAAGTTGCGCACAGGGGTAGCGTAAGTTTGCGAAGTTGCTCTAGCGTTGATTTGCCAAGCGAAGCGAAGTTTCTCTAGCGATGGTTCATTTGCATACGGCGCCAAATTCAAATTTCAATGGAGGAATACGTATCAGCACTACAAATGCCTAGAAAACCTTCAAAACATCAAATAAAAATGTTATTTTGCCCTACACATGTGCCCACTGTATAGGTAAGTTGCCATGAGTCAGGAAATGTAGGGGGGAATTTTCGATCTTTTTCAGCCTATCACCCATCATGTAGAAAACACGCCAGCATTTTTTGGGACTTAGAAAAAATGTTGAAGCTTTTTTTGAAGCAATCCCTATCTACTCTATTGCACTTCGCCTGGTCTGAGGTGGCGAAGGAAGTCTAGCGTAAAAGGTAGCGTTCAGTACACTGCGCCGAATTTGCGTAGTTACGTCCGTAGCGAAAATTCGCCAGGCGTAAGGGTGCGAAGTAACACTAGCGAATCTACGCCAGCGTTCGTTAGTGAATTTGCGAAGTAACGAAAATGTCCAACGCTAACGAATTGACGCTAGCGTTCGGCGCTTCTGCGCTTAGTGAATTTGCCCCTTTCTGTTCACCATTACCCCCCTCCTGAAACACCACATTGAAAAGTGCAATATTATTACTCTTTTCGTGCACGAGTATTACGAAATTTGTCCATAGTTTTTATCCGTGTCACTTCGCATTATTTTGTTATCATAAGACAATGATTTGAAATTTTAAAAAATTAATACTGTATTAATATAGACCTCAGTCAGACAGACACGTCCCTTTTGTTGTTCTCTGCTTCTCCACTCGCTGACACACTAAATAAAATAAAAACCAAGCGAGCGCAGGCAGGCAGGCACTTCAAAGCTCCCCTTCGTTTCCAGGTAAGAGGGAAACATGCATCTAATTGGTGTAAATGCAGGCAGGAGCAGAGAGGTCACTGATGACGAATGGGTAGATCAAGTGATCCAAACATCATCTCTTCAAAGGAAAGCCAGAAGATCGTTGTGAGAATGTGAGCTTGCGCAGGTCACCTCAGAGACCAATTGAGCATGTGTGTGCCCTGAATAGATGGATTTCTGGACTGCAGTATGGATATCCTTTTCACTTCAGCTTACCACTTTTTTATGAAAAACTGAACGAGGAAATGCCTGCTGGTAAAAATATACACATTTAATGGGCAATAATTACAGATTTATTTTATTTGAGCCTTTCCTTCTCCTTTAAACACCTCTGACTTGCAGGAAAAAACTTTTTTTTTTATTTTAAAAGGCCCTATGAAGGACACACAGGAAAAAATTAAAAAATATAAAAATGTACATGGTGAAAATGTAATTTTTATAAGTTAATTTTTTAAAAAAACTGATATCAAGCAAATACCTTCTTTGTTGGCTGCTTGGTTGGAAAAATCCTGTACAACTCAAAAGTTATGGACCTTGTACATTATTGTAGGCTACTTTTATCACAACACATAAAAGTTGTTTTTTTCAGGTACCATTTTTTGGAAAAAATAAACTTAAAATTTATAGAATCGTGATGACAGAGGAGCCAAAATATCTTGAAGATATAACTGAGAATACACACAATATATTTGTAAATGTAAGTTCCAAGCATGATATAAGCATATTGGGTTAGCATAAGAGTTCTGTGCAGAAGTAAAGCCTTTCCGTTATTACTCACCCTATGCTTAATGTCGCAGTATTAAGTGTGGTACATTTATTCCAGACAAGTTTATATGCACTGTCAATGTCAATTCTGCTGACAAGGGACACTCCATTAACCTGATGCTTGATACAGGTTCAGCTGTTTCTATACTACCAAATGATATTTTCTTGGAATAAATTGCAAAATGGATCCCCCCAACTATAACAAGAGAAGATAGAGAGATGCTAGCTGCGCCAATAGACATAGAAAGAAATAGAGAGGGTAATTAAGGACTCCGAATCCGGGAAAGCACCTGGCCCAGACGGTTATACGGCAAAATATTATAAATCCTTTGCAAAACAATTGACCCCCTTCTTGAGAGAGCTTTTTCAATCATTTCTTGAAGGCTCTCCCCCCACGACACATATGCAAACAGCTACCATCGTTATGATACTAAAACCAGCAAAGGATCCCAATAACTGCGATAGCTACAGGCCTATCTCACTTATCAATACAGACATTAAAATGTTTGCAAAAATATTGGCTAACAGATTATCCACGAGTCTTCCCCACCTTATATACCACAATCAAGTAGGATTCGTGTCAGGTCGTCAAGCAGCAGACAACATCCGTACAACAATAGACCTGATTTGTCGGGCACCTAAACAGACCACCTCCTCCCTCCTATTATCGTTAGATGCACAAAAAGCATTTGACAGATTAGACTGGAGATATATGTTTGCGGTGTTAAATAAATTACAGCTACCTAAACCGTTCCTTACAGGGATTAAACAGCTTTACACCACACCATCAGCTCAAGTGCTTAGCATGGGACTCCTCTCCGACCGCATTGACATAAAAGGAGGGACTCGCCAAGGTTGCCCCATGTCTCCCCTGATATTTGCACTATCCCTAGAGCCATTAGCCCACGCCATAAGACAAAACACAATATTAAAGGCATTCAAATCAGAGAAATGGAATATAAAATCAGTCTTTTTGCAGATGATATCATCCTTACGCTGACAGCCCCACAAACCACGCTTCCAAACTTATTACAAACTGTAACACAGTTCCAACTCATTTCAGGATACAAAATAAACCCTACAAAATCACCTGCACTACCACTACAAATGTCCAAGCCAGAACTTAAGCTACTACAACTTAACTTTGACTATAGGTGGGAGACAGACTCATTGGAGTATTTAGGAGTATATCTTACTCCTTCCTATGATATTCTCTACAAGGCTAATTACCCTAAACTAACCGATAAACTAAAAAAAGATCTGGACAAATGGCCATATCATCTCTCTTGGTTTGGTAGGATAGCAGCTGTTAAAATGACACTGCTACCTCGAATGCTTTACCTTTTTAGAACATCATTGATAGACTTTCCCGAAAAAATAGCTTCCTCAATTCAGAAAGCCATATCAAACTTCATATGGGGGGGAAGCCCAGAATTAAGACTGCGATCATGACAAAATCGTTAGGAGGATTGGAAGTACCCCACCTATATAGATATTACCTCGCTAGTAGGCTAGAAGCAATGGTACACACATGCACCAACAGAAGAACCCTGGAAAGATATTGAAAATCATTATACAGCCCCGATACAGCTCACCCATTTATTCTGGATACCTAAGACAATTAGGGACACCCCACCGCATCTCCTTCCCCTGTCACAGCAAGCATTGGATCTTTGGGACTCTATAGCATTCAAGATGAAGATAAGCAATACCACTATGAAATACAGGACTATCTTTAACAATAAAGAATTCCTTTCGGGAAGCACTCCCATAGAGTTTCAAATATGGATATCTGCAAATCTGACAACCTTACTAGATTTCGTTTCAGACGGGACAGTTAAATCTTTCCAGCAGCTTAGGGAAGAATATAATATCCCTCACACACAATTCTTTCGATATTTGCAGATAAGGCATTATGTGGAAACTGCTTGGAAAACCCAAACATCCACAATGTGCCACAACCACTCATACCCAACACACCTTATCTCACTTCTGTATATAAACCTTGCGACAGACAATACAGACACACATCAACTTTACATGCTAAAATGGGAAGAGGACTTAGACCTCACAATTTCCGAAAAAAGTCCTGGACGGAAATTCGGGAAACGGCTAAAAGAACATCAATATGTGCAGCCTCTAGTGAGTGAGGATATAAAATCATATTTCGATGGTACTACACCCCTACACGCATTAGTAAACTAAGCGGTAACCCGGATCACTCAAAGTGCTTTAGAGGGTGTAGAGAGAGGGGCTCCTTCCTGCACACCTGGTGGACCTGTACAGTAGCTCAGGAATTTTGGAAGATGGTAGCAACATTGCTCTCTGAAGTTCTGCATTGCACTATACAAGCATCTCCACACACCTTTCTCTTAGGGATGAAGATTAGAGCCATACATTTGAAACAAACTCATAAATTAACCACTCATATCCTAACAGCAGCAAGATCTTTATTGGCAGCAAACTGGAAAAGACCCACAATTCCGGGCTTACAATCGCTTATAACAAAGGTAAATTGGATTAGAGCAATGGAATCCATATGAAACAGACTTCAAGATACAAGTTATGAAGGGGAGCTGGAGTGGTATCCGTGGGCTCAACATCTGGAGACTTTGCAAACCAGAGGTACAGTGCAATAAGTGGAAGTTATTGCGTCCCCAGACCTAGTTAGACCTGTCTACTTTTCTTGTTTCTCCCCCCCTTTTTTCTTCTCTCTCTCTTTCTCTTACCTCCTAACGTCATGTCTTCCTCCACCCTATCCTTCCCCATTTACCAAAAACAAAAAATACAAAAACTTCTTTCACTTCCATGAGGATTCAATATTTCTTTATTGCAATGTAATTTTCCAATTTTTCAATAAGTAATTATTGAGCTAAATGATAAGCTATATCTTGCTGTGAAATATCTGATACAGCCAGCTGAATAATCTATTACATCATTGTTGTACCTGTTATTTTTCTTTGGAAATGAAGATCAATAAAAAAGTTAAATTACAAAAAAAAAGAAAAGATCTGCTTGGTGCACCTGCCCTGAAACTGGTCAGTTACTTAAAGGATCCAATCCCCTTTTTAGCTACAAAAAAGGAAAGAGTATAGCTAATGGACTTACCAAAACTGATTTTAGAAAAATTTTAAAGAAACCAGTATCTAATAGGAAAGGCACCTATCCATGTTTTCAGTGCGGGCATTGTAATGGGGTCATTGAAGGGGAAATATGCCAACACCCCACTATGGGCCATGACATTAAATTAAAATAATTCACAACATGTGATACAGAAGGGGTTGTTTATTTGTTAAAGTGCCCGTGTGGCCTGTGTTATGTGGGACAGACTTCCAGAGCGTTTAAAACCCGGATGAATGAACATAAGAGCAGAATAAGGAATTATAAACCTGAAGAGAAAGGGGTTACTATAGGTCAGAAAAAAAGAGAAAGAAAAAGAGAAATTTAAAAAGGAAACCCTACTGGCGAAACATTTTTTCGAGGCAAAACATAACATTTCACAACTCAGATGGCAAATATTGTAGGTAATACACAGGCAGAAAGGTGAGATAGATAAGAGGTCATTATTAAGACAGGAGGCCTTTTGGATTTGGCAGCTAAAAACACTCACACCAAAGGGCCTTAACGAGAATTTTAGTTATACGTGTTTCTTATGAGAGATAAACTTTTTTTAACCTTCTTACATGTTTCTATTTTTTACAGATAAGAACTGCTGAATGATCACATATAATATTAAGGGTTATTAGAAAATTCCGAGGGCAGTAAGGTATTATAATATTTATACAACACATGGATTTTTACAATATGGTGTTTAATGTATGTGAATATTTTTTTAAAAAAAATTTTTGATACTACATTTTTATATATAATAATTATTGCACTTGGACACTTTAAGATAGAAAAAGAAAAAGATAATTTTGTAACTTTTTTGTAATCAAAATTGATTGTTTCATTGTATGTTATATATAGGTTAAATTTCCTGTATTCCACATAAGGGTTAATTTTTGTGGCAAGTTGCATGATGGGAAAAGAAGGCGTGGGAAGTTGGGTTTAAATGGGTTACTGCACAAATAATTGTATCCTGATGAAGGGTGGATGTTCCCCCCCGTTCCCCCCCGAAACGTTGATGTTTGGTGGCTGAATAAAAGGGGATATTCCCCGACTGCATTAATCAGCGTGTGTGCGGATCCGTTTCTTATACACATTGGTTGCTAAGGGACCCGGCCGGGTCAACGGAAGGAATGCACCACCAACTGCAGGATTGGTGAACTACAGGTGTGCGGTACGAGAAATTACATTCTCATTACTACAGCACCAGTGCCTGCCACACAGCCAGTGTCTAAAATTTCACCACAAAGCAACACTTCACTGGGTTTTGCAAAGAACTTTGTACACAAAGGTAAGTTGAGACCAGATGTAAATCCAGTACCATTCCCTAATTCAGCATGGGAAAAACTTGCTATTGATCTTGTCGATCCTTTTGCAGATGCTCCTGTAGACTGTAGATTTGCTTTAACCTTGATAGACTATTACAGTAAATGTTCTGAAATTGCATTTGTTTCTCATATAACATCAGCTACAGTAATAACATTTCTGTCTACAGTCTTCAGCAGAGAAGGTAATCCAAAGGAATTAATATCAGACAACGGACCGCAGTTTGTCTCATATGAGTTTGAATCCTTTCTGAGAGAGAGGAATATTGTGCATAGGAAATCTTAGGAAATCAGTGAATTACCCACAAGCAAATGGATAAATTGAGCAATTCAACAGAAGTCTGAAAGAAGCACTACAGACAGCAAATCTTACTGGGAAATCTTAGAAAGTATTTACAAAAGAGTTCCTACATACCTACAGAGCAATGTGCCATGCAGCAACCCGATCATCTCCAGCTGAATTATTACATGGCATACAGATGCGCACTAAGTTACATGTTGCAGACATCAAGCTTCCACAAAATACTGTGCCTACAAAATCATCTACTGCTGACATTGTGAAGCGTCAACAAGCCAAATGCAAGGCTTATACGGACAGAAAACGTGGTGCCAGAGAAGTGCACTTTCAGCCTTGATCTTTAGTCAGCATTAAGAAACCAGGAATACTGAAACAAAGACAATCTAAATTTATTACACCACTTGAAGTGAGACGTCAGCGAGGACCATACACATACGAACTGTCTGATGGACGCATATGGAATGGAAGTCGTCTTGCTCCTGTTAGATATGACTTTGCAGAAGTTCCATTTGATGAAGGACATTTTCCTACGGCTGATGTCAACTGCAATAGGCCTGAAGAAAGTGAACCTATAAGGCATACTGAGAGAATCAAAAAACTACCTGCATGGACCCAGGACTATGTGATGTGAATAATGTATATTATTGCTCTATATTATTGCTTTATATATTGCTTTAAGATGCAATGTTGTTGTATATTACATTTGCCCAAATGCTTTCCTACTATAGGGGGGATATGTGGTGTTTATACAAATGGCCTGTAGATGTCACTGTGCTCATACTTATACTGTGCATATTTCCTGTTAGCTTAAAAGTGAAAGTTACTGTTGTGTAATGCTTGCATGAGAGCCTGCTAATAAAGCACTGTTATACTCTCCTCATCCTCGGCTACCCAAAACATAACACTTTAATATCCTATACTGCTATCCTATAAAAACTAAAGTTCCACTCTTGTGCAAGTGTCATCACAAAATCATAGTTGTTCCTTTGTGATTAGGGCATTATGTTAAGCGGTAAGCTTCTGTCTGTCTAATAACAATTTGTTTTGCAGCTCTTAAGAAAAGATCCACAGCATCACCTTGGGACGTGAAGAAGAGTCCATTCTTTGAAGTATGTTGTTCTGGTATCCTGCATTTCAGATTCAGTTGCTTTTGCTCCTATTCATTGTAAGATGTTGTCTTTATTTCAAATCTACATACTCTGAATAGATTAATAATGTACATTATATTTCTCTTATTTTTATAGGAGAAATAGAACTGATATATTCTATTAGGACTGATAGAACTGATACATTACTTACAATACTCTCCCTTAAGTCATTAATGAACAAGTTAAACAAAAGGGGACCCAATAACGAGCCCTAAGAGACCCTACTTATAAACTTACTCCAAGTAGAGAATGCATCATTAACAACCACCCTCTGTACCCGATCCTGTAGCCAATTTCCTATCCAAGTGAAGTGCAAACAACTTCATTAAGCCCAATAGACCCCAATAGAAAGCAGTCGTTTGTGGGGCACAGTATCAAACACTTTGGCAAAATCCAAGTAGATCACATCTGCTGCTCCCCCTCTGTCCAGCAACGTATTTACCTCATTATAAAAAGCAAAAATTTGTCAAATTTGTCTGACATGACTTATCCTTCATAAAGCCATGCATAAAGCATGTTTATCATGCTGTCATTTCAACTGGAAACTGACATGTTGATGAACCTTGAACTGCTCTATACAAATTACTGACCAATCACTCAGCATATAGTTGTTTTGTTTTTATTTCTAAATTACATTGTTTACACTTCAAATAATCACTCTACCATATAAAATTGTATTTCTAAACCAACAAGTATATTTGTTTAGTTGTAAACTACTGTGTAGGCAGCAATATCAGGTCATTTTGACCAAGCCTGTGCTTTCAGAAAGAGCCAGCACTGGAACTGCTTTCAGGCAGGCTATTGTTTCTCCAACTCAATGTAACTGAAGGAGTCACAGTGGGACACGGATTTTAACTACTGAGTGTTATTTTGGCTGGAAATATATTGTTTAGGAATTTATCAAGGATAAAGTAAGAATATGTTACTCCCTATTACTACACATTGATCAGGCAGCATGTAAAGTGTAGAAAATTGTCACTGCAAAATATGCTGGTGCTTTATAAGCTAATGCTAATAATAAATAATAAAATAATAATTCTCATATATAAGTAGCTGCTTTCTGGTTACCTTCCGATTCTTCTATTGTTAGGCTGCTGGGAGGGAAGGGAGGGGGTTGTATAACTTCAGCTTGCAGTGCAGTAGTAAAGAGTGACTGAAGTTTATTAGAGCACATGTCACCTGACTGGGGGCACCTGGAAAATAGACAATATGTTTAGCCCCATGTCAGATTTTAAACTTAAATATAAAAAAATCTGTTTGCTTTTTGAAAAACTGATTTCAGTGCAGATTTCTGCATTATTAACTGATGCATTTTGAAATAAAAAAAACATGAATCCCTGTAACCCTAAGACAAATTCAAAATTTCATGGTTTAAGATTAGGGTTACCACCCATCAGGTTTTGACCTGGACAACCTGGTTTTCAGAAGGGCTATCCTGGTCAAAATTACCTGACTGATTTTCCAAATTAGGAAAACCAGGCAGGATTCCCCTAGACTGACACAGCGAATGCCCAATTACACGTGAACACCACACCCCTCAATGGCATCACCCCGCCCATCTACGCCATCACCCCGCTCCTCAACATCACAGCCACTCCCCTGTGACATCAGCTTCTGCCCCCCGTCCAAAAAGGGGCACGGGAAAGATGGCAACCCTATGCTAGAAAAGCAAAATGAACTTCACTTACACTATAAAAAATTGTTAGTTTTGAAATTCATAATCATATCAAGCAGGCAGGCACCATCTTGTGGATGCTGTTATTAAGGTAACCTTGTTTATGCTCCAGAATAGGGCACCTGATGACCATGCCCATGCACTGGCTTCATAATAAGATGTGAGGCTAGAGGTGGAATGTGGGGAGTGCAGAGACATCTAGGAAGTGCAGAATGAAAAATGGAAGTATGTTTCTCCCCCTGTCTCTTTGACTAAGCCATAGATGGTGGGCAGGCAATACATGATTGACATGTGAGATTTTTAACTGAGTTTATAATAGGTATGGATGTTTTAACGAAAAAAAACAATTTGGGTTTCATGTTTGAAAATAACTTTTGTTGTATAATTCTTTTCATGTCTGGTTGACAGGTCCCCTTTAAGGCACACAGAACAGCTAGAAGGGGTTATAGGGTATGCTCATCTACAGCTCCCTTTGGATGCAAAGCTGCATTCAGAGATGGGTAACTATTGTGCTCCATTTTAGAAGTACAAAACGTTTTGCTTCTGGTTTTAAGCAAAGGGGCAACTTGTAAAGTTGCACCAATTTTCTGCACTTTACATGCTGCCTGATCAAAGTGTAGTAATAGGAAGTAAGATTAATTTCCTCCTAACATATTCTTACTTTATCCTTGCAAAGCTTTGACAAAAGAAAGATTTTGTAAAAACCAGCGCAAAGACTGAGAAGAAATGTCATTTTAATTGATTTAATTGATTTAATTTGTAGCAGTGTATGGAAATATTAACTGTCACTACAATTTTCAATAGTTCAAGCAAATTCATGTTTCTGTTAAAAGGAAAAAGAATGGGTAATACACTAGAAGGGTGCTAATAGGTGAGGCATCTCCCAGTGGATTAAGTTGACAACTTCTCCCCCAGTTTATTGCTCTGGTCCAAATTTTTATCTTAACCAGCACCATGTGACCAATTTCCAGTATTTGCCATAAAGGGATAGGAATAGAAGAAACAGTTCATGGTTTAATACAATAGAGGGAGGTACCTAATATATTCCTGTACTAAAAAACTAAACCACAACTGGCTTTACATTATTTTACATTTATTTACTAATGTGAAGGCCAGTGTTTTGATTGAAACAAAATTCAAAATAGACAAAACAGTATATATAATAATTAGCATAATTTTCTGTGCATTCCCCAAGCTTGAAAGCAAAATATTGAATTTCTGGTTAGTTATGGATTTTTGGCATACAGATAATGGGATTCTAAGCAACTTTGTAGTAAACATTTTAAAGTTATGAGTAAACATAATTGCAGTTAAAGGAAAACTATACCCCAAAAATGAATACTTACACAATAGATTTATATATAGTTTATATCAAATTAAGTGGCATATTAAAGAATCTTTCCAAACTGGTATATATATTTAGGTAAATATTGCCCTTTTACAACTTTTCCCTTGTGCCCCCATTTTATTATATTCTCTGAGCTGCCTTAAAAATCACCTGACTAGGAATAATGCAGCTCTAACTGTAACAGGAAGAAGTGTGGAAGCAAAAGACAGAACTCTGTCTGTTAATTGGCTCATGTGACCTAACAAGTGTGTTGGTTTGTTTATGTGCACAGTAAATTGTATGACCCCAAGGGGGTGGCCCTTATCTTTGAAAGTGGCAATTTTCTATTCAGGATTACCCAATGGCACATACTACTTAAAAAGTATATTATTATGAAATGGTTTATTTACACACAAGCTGTTTTATGAAATATTATTTTATAGAGACCTACATTGTTCGGGGGGTATAGTTTTCCTTTGAATTAAGAGTTTGTCTGCTTTTAAAAGCAATTACATTTTAATATTTTTAAAGCCTTTGGATATTTTAATGAATGTATATTGTAAAGTAAAGTAGAATACCATTTGGACAGAGGACCTCTGAGTTAGTTACAGTGAGTTACAGTATGTCCTGTGTAGCAATATTTTGTGCTGCCACAAGATGGTACCATACTACTTTCTTTTGGTAACATTTTAAAGAATATATAAATGACTATAATGTCTGGGTTGCTTGTTTGTTTTTTCAACATGAATTAGAAATAATTATATGTTATTAGTGTATTTGGCACAGTCAACCACAAAACATTTAACACAGGTGGTGCTGGTAATACCTGAGTAGCTATTCAATGCCATAGGAAGATGGTAAATCACTTATGAGGAAATATGTTTTTTTTGAAAGAGTACTGTTCATTAGTATTGATAGCTGTGTGTAAATAAAAAAAGGGGCAGGCAGCTTAGTTGTTGAAACTTAAATAGTGTGTGTGAATATGATAGGCTATTAGATCCACTGAGACATGACTCATTTGAATGATGCAGAATCATTTTTAAAGAACTGCAGAATATGTTGGCTCTTTATGAAAAATAATAATTATTATGGCCAAAGGTGGCCTGCTCAGGGGGATATTTGGCCACTTTGCTGTGATACATACCTGCTGTACTAACCTGATTAACTATGAAAAACAGACACATTTTCACTTTGCAGGTGCAACCTTGTCCTCTAAACAATATCGGGGAGCTGGGTGGAGGCCTCATACCTAGAAACTGCCCCTAATGCTTCTAGCCCCAAAGGCAAAAAAAGAACATTTTATTAAAATTTCACTTTTGGTGCCTGATATATTACCTTCCACACTGAATAACACAGTTTTAGCCCCCAAGGATTGTGTCACTCTTATCAACAAATAAAGGTCGAAGCAGCAGTGATAAAGTAGGAGTGTTGCTTCCTGCTAGAAAACATACAACATGTACAATTTTCTGTCTAGCGAGACAGAAAACACTGACTGCAGCCATAAATATGAGGGTGTTTGAGAATAAAACACATAAAATAGCAACAGCATTTATACCTTGATTATTGTGACAGTTCATTTGTAGCAAAAACAGTTGTTTCTATCAATGACACAGTTCCATTCCTGCGACATGCTTGCACCTAATTCACACATTAGGCAGAAGTTATATTTATACTGAAAGCTGTCAGCAAAGTATAATAGGTGATATTTTTGTGTCAGGACAGAAAAGTGACAAGTCTTTTCTAAATATGGAGAGCCAAAACGTTATTGATTTCTGAATCGTAAGTGTATTTGAGTATAAGAAGCAATAACAGAGTTCCACAGGAAAACTAGAATTTGTTCCTTAAAGGGCATGTAAAGGCAAAAAAATAAAATCCCATTTTTACTTTCTTTAATGAAAAAGAAACCTATCTCCAATATACTTTAATTAAAAAATGTGTACTGTTATTATAAGAAACCTGACTATATGCAGTGAAATTCTCCCTTCATTTACTGCTGTGGATAGGAATTGTCAGACGGTCCCTAACTGCTGAGCAGGGAAACAATCATTCTTATGAACAGCAGGTAGAGCCCTTGCCTTACTTCCCAGCCATGCTGAACTCAAGCAGCTTTGTTTATGACTATCCCTAAGCAGCCCAGACCACACTGAGCATGTGCACAGTCTTAGTCTTGCAAAGATATTTAACAAAGTTACAAGATGGTGACCCCCTTAAGCCAACTTTGAAAGCATAAATTATTTGTTTGATTAGGCTTGTGGTGCAGTAAGTTCATGTTTCTATTTAGTATAGGAAATACAGCATTTTAGCATACGAAATACTTATTCTATTTTAGACTTTACATGCCCTTTAAAGTGGAACTTTTGCGAAGAATGAAAATTTAATAGCAGCTTCATTATACTGCAATAAGAAACATTCTAAATATAAACTATTAAAAATTTGGTACCGTTTTCAAAATAATGAAGTTTATCTTCATTATCCTTCAGTGATTGTATTATATGCTGTTAGATGATCCCAAACAGAAAAACTGCCATTTTAATTACAAATACATTTAATTACAAATTACTGTGCTCACACACACAAACCAAGGACACACATACATAGATTACATCAACCAATGACTGACTTTACTCCCACTTTTCTTACTGTTAGAACTGCATTATTTCTGGTCAGGTGATCTCTGAAGCAGCACACAGACCATCACAAAAAAAGTGGCTCAAGGTCAAGGTACAAGGGCAATATTTACACCCTCGGATACTTGGAGAGTTTAGTTCTAAGTAATGTATCAGTGCAGATGACATAAAAGTATGCAGCCCAATTAATTCCATCCAGGATGTGACATCCTTACCATAGGATCTGGCAATCCAGCAAGTGGTGATATTTACTTAAAAATACACTGTCCTTGCAGGGTTCTATGTCCCCAAAATAGTTACGCATATAAAAAATGTGCAAATAAAATGTATATGGTAGAAAGTGCTGGCCTGGCACTATTGCTATTTGCCTGATTACTGCAATACCCTCAGTCAGGTACACTTTGGAGGGTGCCAAGGGCTTTCTCTCATTAAAAGCTGTTTTACACCATTCATTGACTGGTGTCCCAATCCATATGTTGCACAAGCCTTAATATTATTAATATTTTTTGTTCTTCAGCCCTTTTGAAATGTTAACATATTAGATATTTTGTTAACATCCTGCTTCCCATTGCTACGTTGGCTTCTTTCACATAGACCTTTCTGTAACTCTCTCTGCACTACAGGTTTTCTATATACAAATTATTTTTGGGCAGCATTTTCTTAAGGGAACAAGTTTTATGAAATAGGTTGATATCTTAATCCTCAAGTGATTTTCCATCTCCCAGCACAGATACTACCCAAATTATCAATCTACTAATGAGCCTTGGTTGCTCACTCCATACAGTTATTTCTAATTGTGCTATTAATCACAGAACAAAACTATCCTATCCACTGGTTTTTTTTTACCCTAACCAAGGCTTACAAGGTCTTATTTTTACTGGGCCATCTTACACTAGACCCGAGACCAACTTACTCTCTACTCTCTCCTCCTTGTGGTGGTTAATAAAGTGACATGCTCCATTCAGCCTTATCTTCTACATCTAAAGTGAATATTCTATGCTTTCACGCTATTTAGAATGTTTACCCTACCTCCCCTTATGTTCTCTCTTTAACTGTAGTAACAGGCCAGCTCTTTTAGAGAAATATGCTAAATGCACAACAACCATGATAAGTGGAATTTTTTTAAGGGAGAGAAAGGTGAATAGCTGTGGCCATTTTGTCAGTGATTAGAGTAAGAAGAGCTTCAGTGGCAAGATGAGTCATGCCAAAGAATCTAGTCTTTGGAGGACCACGTGTGAGAACTAGACTTGCAGTCTGGTGCAAATGTGCTACTACTTTAGAATGTGTTCAAAAAACAAGGCTCTAGTTAAGAATCTTGAGTGCTTCCATTACTGTTGCAGGTGCACAAACGTAATACAAGTCAACATGGGCTCCATTTATTCTTTGGAACTGATATATGATTCATTAATTCACATGAAAATAAGTGCAACTTAGCAAATACTAAACTAAACAGACTTCAACAAAAACCTCGGAAAACTGAAGTTTAACAATTTGCCGTCTAAAAACTGCTGAGTTCATGTAAAATCAATGGGATGTCATAGGCAATATTTAGGAAACTTTGATGAAACTGACTTTTTTTAATCTTTATAATTTTTTTTAGAAGTTGTAGACCTATTGAAAATGATGAGACTAATGATGATCACAATGTGAATGTGATGTATTCAAGTTTTTTCCAATTTTTTATAATCAAGTTTTTTTATTTTTAATAAATAGCAAACATTCAAATTTATTTCAAATTAAGGCCTCTTTGGGGCAGATTCACTAAAGGGCGAAGTAGCTAACGCTAGCGACTTTTCGCCAGTGCTTCCATCTGCAGCGACATCGTCAATTCACTAACAGGTGCAGGTACCAATTTGCTAGTGAAAGAGACCATTGCCAGAGTTCGTTCTCACTCTATCGCCAGGTGACGTTTCGCTCTGGCGAAAGGTTGTTACTCCGCAAATTCAGTAAAGTGTGGATTTTACTGAATGTTACCTCTTTCGCCAGAGTTGACTTCACCACCTCAGACCAGACGAAGTGCTAAAAAGAAGCTAGATCTTCCTCAATCTTCTGTCACTTATGTTATATCCTGTGTGCCGAAAATGCATTCAAGTTCCAAAAACGCTGACCACCTTTTTTTGGGTAACCGGTTTTCTACAGACATTTCATAACATATGGAACATTCATTTTACAGTGGGCTCATGTGTATTATATAAATTCTCTTGACTTTATTAAGACTCCCTGGACATTTGTAATAAAAAGTGGTAACTTCAAGCATTTGCACCAACATTTATAATAAAGACCTCCATACAACTTACCCGCCATTTGCAAATTGACCTAAGCGCAAGATCACTAGGGAATTTTCAGTAGGCACAAAAGAACGCTAGCGCATCTTCACTTTAAAATGCTCACACTGCCGAAGTAACGCAAGGGAAAAGTCACCAGCGTTCAGTGCCCAGGGCGCAACTTTGCATATTAGTGAATTATCGTAGTGGTAATGAATTTGTGACTGGTGATGTGGTGCAATGTGTGCGAAGTGGTCACTGGCGACAATTCGCCCTTTAGTGAATCTGCCCCTTTGTGTCTTCTTCGTCTCTAGAAAACCACTAATGCTGCTTGCCATTGGCTATAATACTAAGCACCTTTCACTCCACATACATGCAAAATTTAGACCCAAAGTACTGCAATTGGTCTGTGCCGTGTTTGAATAAAGGCTTTTTATTTCATTAATAAAGTGCTGTTCCTTTCTACATTGCATCTTCTACGGTGTGGGGTGGCCACCATTGAACGTGCACCAGAAACAGTGGAGGAGTTGTGTGCTGACACAGAACTACAATCCAAAGTACTACATGACACCACACATACTAAATGACTGGAACCTGAAAATATTTGTGGGCAAAATCCAAATCTGCCTTTATGAGCAGTGAACGGCATTTGCCATTAAATTCTACAAAGGTTAGCATGGGTGGTTTTTCTGAGAAAATGTTTAGGGGAAATTAGTAGGGATGTAGCGAACGTCGGAAAAAATGTTCGCGAACTTTCGTCCAAAAATGCGAACGGTTCGCGAACGTCGCAAACCCCATAGACTTCAATGGGAAGGCGAATTTTAAAAGCTAGAAAAGACATTTCTGGCCAGAAAAATTATTTTAAAGTTGTTTATAGGGTGCAACGACCTGGACAGTGGCATGCCAGAGGGGGATCAAGGGCAAAAATGTATCTGAAAAATACATTGTTGACACAGCGCTGCGTTTTGTGCTGTAAAGGGCAGAAATCACACTACGTCACAGTCAGGTGATGTTTCTGGACACTGAATGTGAAAAAGCTCACACAGCTAGGTGGCACTTGGTTAAAGACTGGGCAAACAATGCCTGCAAGTGCACTACTATTGGTGCACTACTATGAAGATCAGCAAACAGCACTGGACACGTTAAAGAACAGTAAGATACAAAAATAAAAAGTAAAATAAAAAAATATATATATATATTAAAAAAAAAAAATTACTCTGGTTGGTGCTGAACTACTAGGAGCAGCACACCAGTCCCACTCCCCAACACAGCTAGACTAATAGCACTGGGTTCATATAGTAGCAAAGTAAAAAAACAAAAAAGAAAATAAAAGCAGTCCTTACAAGGACTATTGGGTTACAGGCAGGCAGCAGTCAGCAGATGAGATCAGAAGCAGTGCCCACAGCAGCTACATACAGAGCACTGCAGTAGAAGGTAGATTACTAGTCAGCAAAGCTAACTAACCTAAACTCACTGTCCCTCAAATCCCTGCAGAGTTCTGTCCCTACAATACAGAGCAGTATCAAGTAGATTACTAGCCAGCAAAGTTACTATCAACTGTCCCTCAAATCACTAAACAGCTCTCTCCCTACACTAGCTCTTCCAAGCACACACAGGCAGAATGAAAAAACGATGCAGGGCTTCAGTTTATATATGGAAGGGGAGTGGTCCAGGGGGTGTGGGGGTGGTCCAGGAGGGAGAGCTTCCTGATTGGCTGCCATGTATCTGCTGGTCTGGGGGAGAAATGGCAAAAAAAAGCGCCAGCTAAGGCGAACCCAAATTGGCGAACGTCGCGCGACGTTCGCGAACATTCGGTGAACGCGAACAGTCGATGTTCGCGCGAACTAGTTCGCGGGCGAACAGTCCGCGACATCCCTAGAAATTAGATTTTTTTATATTCAATTTTGAAATCTGACATGGGGCTAGACATTTTGTCAATTTCCCAGCTGCCCTGGTCATGTGACTTGTGCCTGCACTTTAGGAGAGAAATGCTTTCTGGCAGGCTGCTGTTTTTCCTTCTCAATGTAACTGAATGTGTCTCAGTGGGACATGGGTTTTTACTATTGAGTGTTGTTTTTAGATCTACCAGGCAGCTGTTATCTTGTGTTAGGGAGCTGTTATCTGGTTACCTTCCCATTGTTCTTTTGTTTGGCTGCGGGGGGGGGGGGAGGGAGGGGGTGATATCACTCCAACTTGCAGTACAGCAGTAAAGAGTGATCAAAGTTTATCAGAGCACAAGTCACATGACTTGGGGCAGCTCGGAAATTGACATGTCAGATTTCAAAATTGAATATAAAAAAATCTGTTTGCTCTTTTGTGAATTTGATCTCAGTGAGAATTCTGCTGGAGCAGCACTATTAACTGATTCATTTTGATCATTTACCCATGACAGTATCCCTTTAAGGCAGCATAAAGTGCTTATCTCTTTAACAGCTCTAAAAACATAAGCAGAACTGGGGTTGTAGTACAAAACAGTAATACATTTAGTGGATTTTCCTGGACATGAAAGAAGAAAGATTATGGGCCCTCTGTGGCCATACATGTCATCCTGAATAGCATCCTTCAGAAAAAAACACATCAAAATATTCTTATTTTCTGTATTATATATGATATTCACAGACTAAACACGCACTCTCATTGGTCTGGCTCTTGGCGTGCAAATGATTCAACACAATAAATATTCCATTCTAGCCTTGTCTGGTATGAAACATAAAGAGTAATTGCTCAATCATATAACACCTTGTCTAACATTTAAATGTTTAATTTGTTAACATAAGTGCAAAAAGCTTTGATTTCATTTGTTTTCACCACATCATTCCATAGGATTTTTATACATCACATGAATAACATATTTATGAAGAATTCAGTCTATAATTAGTCACCGTACTTGATAAATTTATACTTGCAACTTTAACCCCTCATTTGCTTGACTGTACTAACAGTGACATGATATCTGCAAATCTTTTCTTCCATTTTTGTGGTATGGAAGAGGTTAAAAGCCATTCTGTGCATTCCTGCTGTCCATACTCATTATGAAGAATTAAAGAGGGAATGCTAATTACAGTTTACATATGCTGGCTTCTCTGTGCACCTTGAGGCTCAGCTATGCAGATCTGCACACAGCTGAGTGGAGGAATTCATTAGATCTGGCAGTGGATCAAGATCATTTTTTGTATGCCTGAATAGTGCTCCTTGTATTTTTTCAATACTTCACTGTCTGGGAAGTAGAATCATTCTTGCTGTTAACAAGAACTTCTTACTCACTTGTGGCCAACAGTGTGAAGTTATGTGCTCAAGGGTATCAAAGGCTATATTTCTGGCTTAAACACAAGTGGGCCATTCAAAATGAATTAGAGGTTCTCAAACTGCCCTGCTTCTGTCCTAAGCTATAGATTTAAATATGAAAGCTTGAGTTCCCTGCTTCACTTTGAAACTGAAAGAGTAATTAGGCATTTGCAGTCTTTTGAAAGTACCCAAACAGGTGATGTGGGCATGATACGGTTGTGTATTAATCAGTTACATGACTTAGTAGAGCCCAGCTCAGCATGCATAGAGGATGATTAATAATCAGCTACACAGCATGCAAATATGTGGCCCATATCAAACATATGAGATGATAGGTCTTGTGCATTCCAAACTGTTCTGCAGTTCAGTTCTTAACTCATCTGATAAAATGCACAGGAAAACCAGGAGTGGATTTTTGCCATCTCTGGTAACCTGTGGAGCATTGAGGCGTCTGAGGAGAGTTTCTCAAATTGCCTCATTGTCACAGTGCTCAGAATGGAGGTATGTAAAAAATTCTCTTATAGATCCTGGAATTGGACAGGAAGCAAGTGGTTAGGGTAGGGGACTAACACCATATGAAAATAACAAGTCTAACAAGCAAAATAATTTTAGAACAGCATAAAAACATATGTACCATATTCTCTCAAAGTGGCACAGATTGTATTTTCTGTATTGGTGTAATGTAATACAGCAAATGTATTAGTGTGTAGAAGAAAATTGACTTGAAACAAACCTGAGTAATAACGTTTTGTGCCTACTAATGGACTTTCTAACTGGATATTGAAGAAGAATGAGAAGTATGGTCACTCCCTCCTTGCCAATATAACTGTGGAGGTTTCGCTAAAGGTGCTTCTTGAGATGGGTGATTCAGTAAATAAAACAAATGTCACTGAAAATTTACATTCACCTCAGAACAGTCATACGCTGAAATAAAAATCTGGGGTGTCGAAATAAAAATGGAAGTTAAATGTTTGGTAAAAGATGAGTTGAGGAAAGGGGGGGGGCTGGCTAGCCTAGCATCAGCATGAAAGTGTTCCCGAAAGCTCCCAGGCATCCTATTTAATCTCTCCCGATCCTCCTGCTACAACCTGCCCAGTGCCTCTCATCCTCCCCCAGGCACCACAGTCAGGTGGGGCCAATAAGAGAACTTCTCTGCTTCGCCCCCAGACTAGATTCAAGTGTGGCCTAGTATGTGCGAGAAGCTGGGGACTCATATGATTGCAGTCCCCCCTAGAGTCTCAACCAGAAGCAAGGTCCTACTCGGCACTGTGCTACAAACCCTCCAACACTGGGAAGAGGTACACAGGGAGTCACTGAAGGAGTGGATTGAGTCTGGGACTCTGGGGGTTCCCTTCTTTAACCCC
Organism: Xenopus petersii; assembly: GCA_038501925.1. Lineage (NCBI taxonomy): Eukaryota > Metazoa > Chordata > Amphibia > Anura > Pipidae > Xenopus > Xenopus petersii. Next base: position 149,050,861 of record CM076673.1, read on the forward strand.
ATAGAGCACCACATGGCAGTCCATATAAGGCAGGCCCTACCACACCAGCTCAAAGTTACGTTTTACTGTAGAAACCAAGCAACCTCAATCCGCTACAGGAGCTCATCCTGCTTTCTACTATATGTCTGTTGGCTCCAACCTGCAGATTTTGTTAACTATACAACACATATTCCTATATTGGCTGCATGATTCTAGATTGATCAGCCAAAGGTTAAGGGGGGAATGAATCAAATTGTGCATTCGCAGCAACCCTGAGGCAAGCTGGGAAATAGACATCTGAAAAGCTAACATTCCAATTGTAGCACTATAATGCTAAATATGCCAGGCCAGGCTACAGCACAGCCACACCATTGACTCAGGACTGGGCCTTCTGCTGGTAGTTTGAGGATTACAATAAATAATGTGGTTTAAAAATGGTGGAAATCAGTGAGCATCAGGAATTTTTTAGAAAGTATATTTATTAATGAAAGGTAACCAGTCAACTAGGTTTTTTTTTTTAGTAATAAAGTGGTAATGCAACAACATGAGCAACCAAGCAAAATGGATCATAGAACAGCAGGAAGTAATTCAACATAACCTTTAACAAATATATTAAAGTAATACTGACACTAAAAAACTACTTTTTAAAATATGAATGTACATTAAAAGTTCCTATAGGTCATGTTGATCATTTTTTGCTGAGAGTTCTGTTTTTGTAAATAATTTTTAGTTAAAGTTTCTAAACGTGACTGTTTTGCCAACCTGACTGTCCCATCTCAGCCTGCCAGTTGATTTTCTAATGCTAACGGACTTCTGCTGCACAAATATGGCAGCCCCCTCATAGATGAGCATGGGGAATCAGATGGGTAATGTAAAAGCTTTGAGCAAATACTTTATCACTAAATTATAAGTAGCAAACAAAGCCAATACTAAGATGTAAAAATGGTTTAATTTCTAGTGTTAGTATCTCTTTCACAAAAGACTATGAGCAATTTTCTATGGCCTTACCCAACTAGGTCTGTTGATGGACACTGCTAGTAGAAAGAGGATCCTTTCTATAAAGAAACACCCGCCTTATCACTGAGGCCTCTATGCTGGGTTGCCAGGTGTCTATCTGTGTACAACAGGCTACTAAGCCACTAACCTCCTGTTAGAGCCTTGGGCTGCTTGCTTCCCTGACTGGCACTAAGTGGGCACTGACCCACTCCTAATCCTATCTTAAATAAAACTAAAAGAGGATTTCCCTGTTGGTCTTACCCTGCATGCATGCGAGTGCTTGGTTCCCTCTCAAAGGATGCCTGTAGCAGTTTCTTGAAGGTCCCCAAAAAGTATAACTCCTCTTCCTTTCCTGTAATACTCTGAAAAGCACCATTTTTTCCCAAGAGACAGTGGACGTAGGTCTTTTAAACTATCCTCAGAAAGGGGGTGTTTTGATCCTCAGAAAGGGGGAGTGATGATCTATCACATGATAGAGTGACACCTCTTGGCAAGGCATATATATATAAATTCTGGCATCATTTTGAAATATGTGCTTTTATAAACAGGCACACCATAGTTTTTCATATTGAATGTATCTACTAGGAATCAAGCAGTTTTTTACCCACAGCAGCTTTATAAATAAGCCATTTTTATATGCCAAATGATGCACATTTTTTGGCTTAATGTGTAAAATTAAATATGTCCCATGGTGCACATAGGCTCAATGGGAATGTGTTATCAGATGAGGATATGAAAACTTGAGGCCTACAACAAAGAGCACTTGAAATCTTTACAAAGTGTATAGAGCTTACATAGAAATGTTTTTCTCCATTTAACCTACCAATATATTGGTTTCATTTTCATCACCTTTAACCTAGCATTTAATGATATATTCAGGATTGCATCTATAAGGAATTACATTTGCAGAACACACTTTATTTTACCATGTCCTTGGTTAAACATTTGATTTTGTAAGCCTAAACCGAATATAAAACCAAACAGATTAAGAAAAGCTTGCTCAAATATTTCTGTGCTAAACATTTCCTGCTAATCTCAGAACACAATTTAGAAAGCTGGAATTTATATTTATTTCAATATAAAAGGCAATGCAGCATTAAAATCCAAATACCAAAGAAAGAACGACAGCTACAGCAAAGTTGACTTTCACCATTATTATTAACCTTTATTTATGACTTCCTCTTACATCTATTACTAATTCATCAGAGGCAGGCATCACAGCCTGAGGCTAATCAGAATGCAGAACTGAGACTGGATATGCTAGGCAGAGCAATGCTCAGATTTGCAAGTTAAATGCTCTTAATAAGAATCAAATCACATTTACATTTTTTAAGCATGAGAGTTGCTGTTGGTTTTGCTATTGGGAGAACTTGGTAAATCTACAGAAAACATTTCAGATTTTCACAGTGGGATAGCTGCAGTTTAAACCCTTCTGGAATGTAAAGAAAAAAAAAATCTTGACAAATTATTGAGCAGTTTTAATTAGTGCAGGAGTCCTATTTGCACATTGCTAAATTGGTACCTTGGTTGGAACAAATGTGAGACTGTCTGATTTGCTACAGTTAATTTTAAAGGTAAGTCGACAATGACTTCAATAATATGGTTGATCATGGTAAAGGTCCTTTATTCCCTTTGAGTTTATTCACACATTCTAAAGAGTCTTGACTCCCAGGCACTCAATATAATGCCACTAGTGAAATCATTTCTGGCTAATTAGTTAGAGTTCCTTGTAGCAAGACCTACCAACAAACCTCTGTTTTTATTCACACTTCTATCACCTGAGATTTAACCTGTGCTCTCTGCTTGTAAAGGACCTCTGACATTAAAATAAATATGTATATGCATTTATATGGGTTTCTTATCATGCAGAAACTACATGGCTGATTAGTAATCCATTATTGTATTCAGAATGTGGTCTTCTACCTGCACCTGAAAGGACTACTAATAGTTGCCATTTAGATTGTAAGTGCCAATGAGCAGGGCTTTACTGGTTTGGGCAGTTTTTCTGTTAATTTGTAGGTTGTATGTGTGCATTGTTCTATTGTAATGTGCTAAAAGATATTCTGGCGCTTTAGAAATTCTTGTTAATAATAGTAATGATATATGGTATGCTTTTTTCACACATTAGCGAAATACAGTATGTGGATGAACACTGAATATATTACAATGGAAATTATGTTACCAGTGCTTAGACCCTATAAGTTACAGTATCTAACATACATTTATATATTTCACTTTTTTTCTGTAGACATGCAACACATTACTTTCATGATTAGTGGTATGCATACTTATATATTTACTGCTGGTTGATTAAGAGAATCTAGAATGACTAATACTAGTAGCCTAATTATGTCTCAAAGTCTTTAGCAAAGTCCTATGTTTTTCATTTTTGGACCTTAATTATGTATATCAGACTCTTTGCCCCAAGAGATTTCAAGCTCTGGAAGACACTTAAATCTATTCACAAGACTACTGTTTACAATGTATGATTGATAGGAAGACATGGGTACAGTATGTTTTTTCTATTATCTGTTTTACTGCTGACATTCTTCATTGCTCCAGAGTTAATCCACAAAGGTTTATTCAAAGTCCTAGGGACTTTCTGCCTCTTTCAATAATTTCATCTGTTGTTGCATCTGCATTGAATAGCGACATTCAGTCTCATCTTGGGGTTTAGCAACAGATTAGTCTAAATCAGGGGTTCCCAATTTCTTTACAATGAGCCACATTCAAATGTAAACAGACTTGGGGAGCAACACAAGCGTGGAAAAACGACTGTGATTGGCTGTTTGGTTGCCCCTGTGTGGCTTGGCAGCCTACAAGAGAGAGGGGTCCATTTACTAAAGGGCGGTAAATTTGACCTAAAAAAGTTTCCGTATGTTATCACTGAGAATATTTTTCCGCCAGAATATTCGCAGCGACTAAGTTTACTAAACATCGATGTGCTCAAAAGTCATTGCGATCTCTTGCGGTAACTACGTTAACGAACTAGTTTCCGCTTCCGTTAGCGGTAATTTTAGAGAGTAGCGAATTTTCTGGCAACAAATTAAGTTTTTTTGCGAATATTTATTCCATAAAATAGTTTTGTTTTATGGCGGTTATTATGCCAATTTATACTGTGACATTTATGGCCAGAAATGCATCTTCAAAATTCATAAACTTTATTGACTGATGATTATACCATCCAACAGCATTACAGAGTAAAACCAATCAAACAAGAAATGATACCAGTCAATCTCTTTGCTTCATAGAAATGCACAGTTTAATGTAGCCAATCACAATGAAACCAAAAAAGTGTAGAAGCTGACGAATCCTTGGACTGTGATGCCGCTGCCAATAACACGACTCTGAGATAAAAATTGCTGCTGTTGGAACAGATAGAAGCAGAAGACAATTCATCCTGTCAGCAATAGCTACAGATCTCTCTCCTGTCAGCAAAGAATGATGGGTAAAAAAAAGAGTATTATGGAATATTTCCTGCCCCTTGAGAATTTTCTGGCGAAAAAATACTTTTACGCCACTACATAGATGACGGTAAAATTTTGCAAATATTCTTGGTCTGGTTTTATGCTGCTTCCCTATTATACAGAGGGACTGAAGATTTTATAACACAATTAAGAATTATGGCTAACTTTGTTTTCACTTCAGGATGACAAATATTTTTTTCTTTATTTGTCAGCCCCAAGAGAGATAAACATAGATTAAGTACCATATGTTAAGATTCATAGAAAGAAGGTCCCCGTCCCATAGAACTTACAATCTAAGTGGATAGATAATGTACATGCACAAATTAGAAGGCAAAAAATGCACAAATGTTTAGACATTGGCCCAAAGAGGTTGAAAGAGTGTTCCCTCATTTTAGATGCGGAAGTTTACACCAGAGTCGCATTTTTTTGCTTAATAAATAAAAACAATTTGTGTTTTTTAAACTATTATTCAAATTCCTAATTTTCGGTGCAAAAATATTGAGTTCTAGAAAAAATATGAACATTGTTAATCGTTATATTATTATTATTATTATCTGTTCCTGGTGTATGATTAGATTGTGCGCCATGATCAAACTTTCCATAAAGTATTGCAAAATATGTTGCCCCAATATAAATACAGGATGGCAAGAACATGATTAGACTTTTACTTAGTTTAAGAAGAAGCTGCAGTTTATGTTTCTATTTTTGTTAAACAGTCCTGTAGAAAATACATAATTGTTTGCATTATCTTGGCGTATAAACCAATATTAGCAATTAATGTTATGTTTATAAACAATATGGGGCAGATTTATCAAGGGTCTAATTTTGAAGTATAAAAAATTGCATTACTTTGATATTCGAAGTCGAAGGTTTTTTTAATCGAATTTGACCACAGTCAGTCGAAGTAAAATCGTTCGATCACATGATGAAATCCCTCGGATCGAACTATTTGAACGATTTAATTGATCGATCGAACGAACGATTTTACTTCGACTTCTAAAAACATATCCAAATGTTGGCTATAGGTTTTAGGAGGTCCCCATAGGCTAACATAGCAATTCGGCAGGTTTAAGGTTACATAGTTACATAGTTACATAGTTAAATTGGGTTGAAAAAAGACAAAGTCCATCAAGTTCAACCCCTCCAAATGAAAACCCAGCATCCATACATACACCCCTCTCTACTTTTAATTAAATTCTATATACCCATACCTATACTAACTATAGAGTTTAGTATCACAATAGCCTTTGATATTATGTCTGTCCAAAAAATCATCCAAGCCATTATTAAAGGAATTAACTGAGGCATCACAACATCACCCGGCAGTGCATTCCACAACCTCACTGTCCTGACTGTGAAGAACCCCCTACGTTGCTTCAAATGAAAGTTCTTTTCTTCTAGTCTAATGGGGTGGCCTCTGGTATGGTGAACCTCTTTATGGGTAAAAAGGTCCCCTGCTACAGTATTTGTCTATAATGTCCTCTAATGTACTTGTAAAGTGTAATCATGTCCCCTCGCAAGCGCCTTTTTTCCAGAGAAAACAACCCCAACCTTGACAGTCTACCCTCATAATTTAAGTCTTCTGTCCCTCTAACCAATTTAGTTGCACGTCTCTGCACTCTCTCCAGCTCATTTATATCCCTCTTAAGGACTGGAGTCCAAAACTGCTCTGCATACTCCAGATGAGGCCTTACCAGGGACCTATAAAGAGGCATAATTATGTTTTCATCCCTTGAGTTAATGCCCTTTTTTATGCAAGACAGAACTTTATTTGCTTTAGTAGCCACAGAATGACACTGCCCAGAATTAGACAACGTGTTATCTACAAAGACCCCTAGATCCTTCTCATTTAAGGAAACTCCCAACACACTGCCATTTAGTGTATAACTTGCATTAATATTATTTTTGCCAAAGTGCATAACCTTGCATTTATCAACATTGAACCTCATTTTCCAGTTTTCTGCCCAGTTTTCCAGTTTAGACAAATCACTCTGCAAAGTGGCAGCATCCTGCATGGAACCTATAGTTCTGCACAATTTAGTATCATCTGCAAAAATAGAAACAGTACTTTCAATGCCCACCTCCAGGTCATTAATAAACAAGTTGAAAAGCAAGGGACCTAGTACAGAGCCCTGCGGTACTCCACTAACAACACCGGTCCAATTAGAAAATGTTCCATTTACCACCACTCTTTGTAGTCTATCTTTTAGCCAGTTCTCTATCCAGGTACAAATACTATGTTCCAGGCCAACATTCCTTAATTTAACCAGTAACCTTTTGTGTGGCACTGTATCAAATGCTTTAGCAAAATCTAAGTAAATCACATCCACTGCCATCCCAGAATCGAGGTGTCTACTTACATTCTCATAAAAAGAAATTAAGTTAGTCTGGCAAGATCTATTACGCATAAAACCATGCTGGCACAAACTCATAGTATTATGATTTGCTATGAAGTCCAGTATCTTATCCTTTATTAACCCTTCGAAAAGCTTTCCTACCACTGACGTCAGACTAACTGGCCTATAGTTTTGAGGCTGAGAACGGGATCCTTTTTTGAATAGAGGCACCACATTAGCAATTCGCCAGTCTCTCGGCACTATGCCAGATCTCAATGAATCCTGAAAAATTAAGTAAAGAGGTTTGGCAATCACAGAGCTAAGCTCGCTAATTACCCTGGGATGAATACCATCTGGCCCTGGACCTTTGTTAATCTTAACATGTTCTAGTCTCTTTTGAATTTCATCATGTGTGAACCATGCATCATTAGTTGTATTACTAGAATTGGGACTGTTAAGAAGGAAACCTTCACTTACTGATTCCTCATTTGTGTAGACAGATGAAAAATATGAATTCAGAATCTGCGCTTTTATTTTGTTTTCATCAACCAGCTGACCCCCCTCTGATAGTAAGGGACCCACCCCTTCCTGCTTCATTCATTTTACTATATAAACATATTTAAAAAATAATTTTGGATTTTTTTTACTGCTTGCTGCAATATCCTTTTCTATAGCAATTTTAGCTTGTCTTATAGCTTCTTTGCATGATTTATTGGCCTCCTTGTACCTTATAAATGATTCGGCTGTACCAGCTAACTTGAAAGTTTTAAAAGCACGTCTTTTCTTACCCACCTCAACACCAACGCTTCTATTGAACCAAAAAGGTTTTGCTTTGCAACGACGTTCCTTGCTTACAAGTGGAATATACTGACAAGTATATTTATTAAGCAGCATTTTAAAGACTTCCCATTTTTGTTTTGTGTTTAACCCTGAGAAAAGCATTTCCCACTTAATATGTTGCAGAGTTGCCCTTATACTGTCAAAGTTTGCACGTCTGAAATTTAGTGTTTTAGTTACTCCCTTATAGTATTGCTTCTGCAACAGAATCTCAAAGGAGACCATGTTATGATCACTATTCCCTAAATGCTCACCCACACAAATGTTAGAGATGAGTTCAGTATTGTTAGTTATTACAAGGTCCAAAAGAGAGTTATTCCTAGTAGGTTCTTGAACGAGCTGGAATAAAAAGTTGTCATTCAGCATATTTACAAACCTACTAGCTTTTTCTGTCTTAGCAACCCCATTACCCCAGTCAATGTCTGGATAATTGAAGTCACCCATAGCAACAACTTGACCCAGCTGTGAAGCCGCTTGTATCTGCAAGAGTAGCTGGGCTTCATACTGGACACTTATACGAGGTGGTTTATAGCAAACACTAATGATAAATCTTTTTGTTACGTTTTGCCCAGTCAAAATCTCTACCCAGAGTGATTCTATACCCTCACCAGTGCCAGCTATTGTTATTTCTTTAGCGCATGGTTTTAATTCAGGCTTTACATACAAACACACTCCTCCACCATTTTTAATCCCTCTGTCCCTCCTAAAAAGGGTGTAACCATTTAAATTCACAATCCAGTCACAGGTTTCATCCCACCAGGTCTCAGTGATACCAATTATATCATAATTTTTAGAGCATGCAATTAATTCCAGGTCTCCCATTTTACCTGACAAACTCCGTGCATTTGCCAGCATACAGCGGAGGTTACTACTTTTACTTTTGAAATTTGCATTAGTTAGTATTATTCTGTTTTCCTTGTAATAGAGGGACCTCCTTAGCTGGTAAACTGTATGCCCCCTCACTCCTCCCCAATGACCCCTTACTAACCCCACTGCCCCGTCTTCCCTAGCTTCCCCATAATTCTTTATCTCACCCACCCCCCTCTTGCCTAGTTTAAACTCTCCTCCAACCTCTTAGCCATTCTTTCCCCTAGCACCGCAGACCCCCTTCCATTGAGGTGCAAACCGTCACGACTGTATAGGTTGTACCCCAACGAAAAATCAGCCCAGTGCTCTAGGAACCCAAACCCTTCCTTCCTGCACCAAGACTTGAGCCACACATTTAGCTCCCTAAACTTCCGCTGTTTTCCTAAACTTGCACGTGGCACAGGCAAAATTTCAGAAAAGATGACATTGGAAGACCTTTCCTTGATCTTAGAGCCTAGATCCCTGAAATCATTCTTTAAGGTCTTCCATCTACCATTTATTTTGTCATTAGTACCGATATGCACTAAGACAGCTGGGTCATGCCCAGCCCCACCCAATAATTTGTCTATCCGATCAACCACATGCCGAACCCTGGCACCAGGTAGACAGCAAACTGTTCGGTTGTAGCGATCCGGACGACAAATTACCCTATCCACTTTCCTAATAATTGAGTCCCCTACAACCACAATCTGCTTAGGCCTGACTCTACTCTCCTCCCCACCACTACTAGAGAAACTGGTCTCCCGGCTGTTAGAGAGATCAGCCCCATCTAGAATTGCCAATCCAGAGTTCATACTCCCATCATCTTCACACAATCTGGCAAATTTGTTGCGATGTATAATCTCCGGATCAGCCTCCATTTTCCTTTTGCCCACCTTAGATTTAGAACTGTCACCCAGCTAGCTGCCTCAACATCCTGCTGCTGTTCTGTTCCCCCCAAACTATCTGACCCCGCTAGGTCCTGCTCAGTGAGCAAAAGACTCCTTTCAAGATTGTCAATCGACCGCAATGTTGCAATTTGTTGCTCTAGTGCTCTAACGTGAGCCTCCAAAGTGGCAATTTGCTCACAACCACCACAGAGGTAAGCATTTTGGAACTCTTGTTCCAAATCTGCATACATATGGCAGACTGTGCACTGAGTCAGACCTTCAATCTTGCTAGCACTCATTATCCCAGTTACAGATCAAAACAGAAAAAAAATTAAAATATATAAAATAAAAATGAGGGTTTAGGACAAACTTTTGACCTAGTTTGAACCTCCTTTAGTTTTCAACTCCGGTGTTTATAACTCCACTTACAGATCCCCCACTTAACTCCGGTGTTTATAACTCCACTTACAGATCCCCCACTTAACTCCGGTGTTTATAACTCCACTTACAGATCCCCCACTTAACGAGCAAACACTTAAGAGAAGCTAACACTAGAGCAAGCTCCACTGGAGTGTCAGGGGTTCTATTTATACAGTCTGTTCAGGTGCAACTAATCAAACCCCACCCCCTCAAACGGAGGGAAAACTGCAAAGTAAAGCAGGTTGTGACAAACTTGCTGTAAGCACACTAGCACACCAAACTTTGCTGTTTAGCACCCAAGACAGAAAAGAAAAAATATACCTTTAAAAATAAAACCACAGTAGTTAAATATAAACCTTAATATAAAATAGCAGTTAATAAATACTTATCCCTTTCAGATGATTTGTTTGCTTTAAGTTGCTTTATCCAGTCAGCAGACTGATTCAAACAGCCAGGTGGCGAAGTGTCGAAGTCGAACTTTTTTAAACAGACATTACTTCGATTTTCGAAGTCAAATTTTTTAAATTCGAAAATTCACTTCAACCCTTAGTAAATGTGCCCCTAAGTGTATGCCCTGGTTATAAATTGGCATTCTGGTTCCCTATATTAAAATATTGCTGAGGCATATTTTGTGTTGCCATTTCTGCATTCTCCTTTGAGTTCAAACTTGTCCTTTGTCATAGAAATGTTTATTATTATTGTTTTATTTGCATTATATTTCGAACCATTTAGCTCTATGAAGTAAACTATCAGGGTGGCTATGAATGCTGGGAATTACAATTGGAGGGTCTCAAAAATTCCAGAAGTTTTTTATTTAAAGTTTCAAATATCAGACCAATTATTGTGGCCTAAGCTTGTATCTTCGGAAACTTTTCATATTGCCAGCTACTGTAGAAAATTACAGCACAGCATTTCAGAACAGAACATAGAACCTAGAAATGAAAAAAAAAAACAACGAATTAGCTTTCTCTAAAGGGATTGCAGTGCTATTGATTGCCTTTCAAATCCATGTAAAATTTATTGGGTCTTTGTAAGTGCTTGCCACAAGACTGTAGATGTAAACATTAAGATAAATGATAAAAAGAGATAAAAAAAAAGCAGAGGGAAAATGAAAGTTATCTAGCAGCTATTACTGTCTATCTTGTATCTGGTTTTACAAATGTTGTACAAAATCTTACTTAATTGCAACAAAATACAACTTAATTGCAACAATTTTGCAAAATTAAGACTTTATCATTGTGATTATTTATTTTAATTGAAATTAATGTGGTTGCTTAAACAGACTGTGTGGACTTTGCCGGACTTTTTACTGTAAAGCAACCATGTCTGGACTGGGCTTCAAAATAGGTATTTAAAGTATAGGTATGGGATCTGTTATCCAGGATGCTCAGGACCTAGGGTTTTCTGGATAATAGATCTTTCTGTAATTTGGATCTTCATACCTTAAGTCTACTAGAAAATCATGTAAACATTAAATAAACCCAAAAGGCTGATTTTTCTTGCAATAAGGATTAATTATATCGTAGTTTGGATTGAGTACAAGGTACTGTTTTATTATTACAGGGAAAAAGGAAATCATCTTTAAAAATTTGGATTATTACATTATAATGGAGTCTATGGGAGACGGCCATTCTGTAATTTGGAACTCTCTGGAAAATGGGTTTCCGTTTAACGAATCCCATACCTGTACTGAGAAGGTTTGTTAACTGGGAAGTTGGTGCTCTAGTTACTAAGGGGCAGATTTATAATAATTTGTCAAGTTCAAGGGATACAAAAGGAAAAACAAGAAGTGAATTTTTAACTCATCAATAACTTGACACCTAAAACCTGGCCATGGCTGAAATTCAAAGTTAAAACCCCTTCGGGTCACAGGTTCAATGCCCGATTATAGCGTTTGTTCTGAACATTCCTGGGTGTGCTATTATTCTTGCTGAACTGATTTCTGGACTTTGACCCTGCCAGATTACCTTCCTTGATATTTACCGTATATACCCGCGTATAAGCCGAGTTTTTCAGCATCCAAAATGTGCTGAAAAAGTCTACCTCGGCTTATACGCGGGTCAGCGGTACCGGACCCGAGTAGCTGAGATTGCAGTCACTTTTAATCATTCCTATACCAACAGTTCACTTGGGGAGAGACTGCAATATCCCACAATGCCCTCTGTTGGTTATATGAAAGAATAACAGTGCGCCCTCTGTTGGTTATATGAAAGATTAACAGTGACTGCAATATCACACAGCGCCATCTGTTGGTTGTATGAAAGAATAACAGGGACTGCAATATCACACAGTGCCATCTGTTGGTTGTATGAAAGAATAACAGAGACTGCAATATCACACAGCGCCATCTGTTGGTTGTATGAAAGAATAACAGGGACTGCAATATCACACAGCACCATCTGTTGGTTGTATGAAAGAATAACAGGGACTGCAATATCACACAGTGCCATCTGTTGGTTGTATAAAAGAATAACCGGGACTGCAATATCACACAGCGCCCTCTGTTGGTTATATGAAAGATTAACAGTGACTGCAATATCACACAGCGCCATCTGTTGGTTGTATGAAAGAATAACAGTGACTGCAATATCAAACAGCACCCTCTGCACATGGTAGTGGGACAGTGGGACAATGCACACAGTAATCCGTTTGGCAATTCTCTGTCACCATCAGCTTTGCAAAGAAGTCCGGTTGATCGCTGGGGGGGTCGCTTTGGCAGAATGTGCGCTGCTGGGAGACAGGGCTGTAGTTGTGTCTAGGCTTATACGCGAGTCAATAACTTTTCCCAGTTTTTGTAGGTAAAATTAGGTACCTCGGCTTATACACGGGTCGGCTTATACACGAGTATATACGGTATCTGCCTGCCTTTTGAACATTGCCTGGACTTTTGACTATGATTCTGCCTGATCCCAAACTATACCATGAACCTGGACTTTAACCCCTTGGGCTTCCTCCTCGGTCTGGACTACTCCAGCTGGGAGCCGATATGCCCCCATGACAATAAACACCCTTTGTAATACCGATGCTGAGATGGGGTGCAGACTTCCAGGCATTCTCAAATATTTTGGGTTATTCACTGGTGTGGTACAGGTTGTAGGTGTCATGGAATTTCAATTATCAATATTCAGTGATCACTTGAGGTATAAAGATAAAGTTTATTTAACAGAAATCACAGAGTTTTATAGACTTGGGAAAGTATGACATGAGGACGTATGTGAATAAAACGGAGTGACCTGTGGAAGAGCATAGAGATTTCTCTTCACAGAACAGTTAAACAAAGAACTGTTCTTATAGCCAATCGGGAGGTTCTGCCTCAAGGTCAAGTTACTTTTAACTAAGACTAGCTTGAGAATAGAATTCATCCAAGTCAGGGGGGTTCCTGAGGGGATCTGCGTACACAGAATTTTATTCTCTTTCACTGGCAAGCAGCAGTTGGAGTGCTCCAGAATCCATCCCTCTCTAACAATTGTATATTGGCACCGAAGTCTGCTATTTAATGTATGAAATGCCTCTATTTAGCATAATCAATACTAATTTATGATTGGTTTGTCTGGGTTATTAAAACAGTGCATTTTGTCTAGTGTTTGTAAATGAATTCCACAGTTTATACAATCAAGTTAAAACAGAGGACAGGTATTCATCCAACATTTTGAGTAAGTTCTCTATTGCAAGTGCCCATCAGAAAAAAATGCTGATACAAATAATATATTCAATTTTTAGTTCTCACTATTCCTTTTAGTGACTTTTATAATTATGCGGACACTGACATTATTTATCTCATTTAACTTATTATCCACTTCCATTTTTTTTAAATAAAGATGTTATTGGCACCAATAAGAAATTAACTACAGCATGGTCCTTTAAGGTATTTTAAAAAAAAGAACTACAGAAAATGTGACAATTAATATATAAACAGCAATATAAGGTAGGCAAAAACAGGGTATATACCATAAGAGATGCATATTGCATCCACAGTTTCTAGAAGGACCTGATAAAGCAAACTACTTCCATTTAAGAATATGCCACAAGGAAATAATCACGATTGCTGCGGTTATATCCCAATTTTCTGTTACAGTGACTGTAGCTGTATGTCAGTGTTTTGCCATGTAATCTGCTTCTTAAATACATAATTGTGTTTGAAGTTTCATCTGTAATTGGTACATTTCATTTACATGAATGTAGCTGTCCCTAATAACCTTCAAAACAAAACATACTATTGCAATGCTAAAAAACAAAACCATAGTTTATTACCAGATAGTTGAATATTTATTGCTGAAATAGCATACACTAATTGACTATGCTTAAATCAATGGATTAGGGATGTAATCAGCCTAAATGTGAGAACTCCGCACAGTGACCCCTAATGCTCCATGTTCATAAAAGTCTCATTTTGCATCCCCCACGGAATGTCAGGGGGTTAAAAAAAATAATTTTACAGCTGCTGCTAGAGAAATTCTACATTCATTCCACTGTGTTTGTTCAACATTCTTGTTCAATAAATAAATAATTCCTTTAGTAAAAGCATACTTCCACCTAGCTCCTCAGTCTCTGTATGGTGACAGTGAATTTAAATACAAATCAGTCTGAAGGATATTGAGCAAATCGAAACAGCAGTTGAACAAAGGTGTTGAAGTGCAACTTCATTAAAATAAGCTATTTAAAGTCTACTTTTTGAGGTTGTATTAACTGCTCCCAAATTATAGGACTCAAATAGGAGTTAAAATTAAAGTCATTTTTCATGTGCCTTTCCTCTTGCTTTTTTGCTTGCCAGATATTTTCCCATCATCTTCTCTTATTTGTCCTCTTACATTTGGGTAATGAAATGGAACAGGGCTTTATTTCTCTGGAGGTGAATTCCTGTCATTCTAGTAAACACTGTATTTCAAGCTATATTTGAAAGAGGGGAGGGGAGACACATTATTTATAAGTGTGTGCCCAGAGCTTGTTAATAAATGAAACCTAATCACTGACTAAATGTGTGTTTTTCTCAAAAGAGAGGAGATTGAAGCAGCCCTGTTTCTACAGGTTCCTTGCCTAAATATCTTTCTAGAAATAGCTGGATCATTAACGATAAACAGTAATTTTAATATTTTTACCCATGGACAAAGTATTTATAGAGAACTGTTGCCATAATAAGATTCCCTGTTGGTGGTGGGTTCTTGTGGAGTTCCTTAAAGGTGTGGGGTGGGTATTCCTCCATAAAAAAAAATATTTTTATATAACACAAATGATAAACCTCAAGTCCTGTAAGTGGACCTGCACTAAGAAATGAGTTTCATGAGGCTTCCCATGCATGTATACTTTTCTCCTGTCACCCAATAGCAGCTCCTTAAATCTACACATATATAACTGAATGTCAAGATGATTGGCATTTGACAGTTGTCCAGGAATAAATTGTTGGGTTGCTGTGATTTGCTGAGGGATCCTTCTGTGACAACCTGTAATAAAATTACCTCTTCCCTGGGTGTCTAGTGGGCAGTGGGGTCCACGCCGTGTCCTCGGCGTGGACGCCCACTGTGCTGCTTTCTGCCTCTCTCTTCCTGGTTCTGGCCACCTTAGGGCACGCACCGCGCGTGTTCATTTCTTAAAGGCGCAGGTGCGCTGGTGTGACGAGTATAAAAGGCTCATTTGGGCTTCAGGTGATTGCCCGTTGTTAGGTTCAATTTGCCTTGTTCCTGGGTGCTTTATAATTTGAATTCTATTTATCTACTGTGTTTTGACCCTTGCCTGCCTGTTTGACTCTTCTAACCTCTCCAATCCTGATCCTGCTTGTCTGTGACGATTCTGACCTCTCCTATCCTGATTCCTTGCCTGTCCACTGACTATTCTACATTCTCCAATCCTGATTCTGGCCTGTCTGATGATTCTCTGCTTGTGCTGGCCCGGCCTGCCTGTTCCTGGTGGTGTTCTTCCTTCCAGTATCCTGGTGAGACAATCGTGCCCCTTTGCTCATCTACAACCGTTAACTTTGCTCCTCTCTCTGTTAAGACCTGGCGGCATCCAATTAGCTGAGGGCTCCTCCCGAGGTGAAAGGCGGCGGTTAAAAGCAGAAGTGAGTGAAGGGAGCTTAGCTTGGGTTCTGGATATAGGGTGCCGAACGTGACACAACCATGAACCATTGTAAAAAGAATCCCAGATCATTGCTTTATAGATTGCAGTTGCAGAAAAAAATTAAAAGATATATGTTTATTCATCAATGTATATTCTGTCTCAAGATTATCTTTTATAAATGCAATTACAGTATTTTTTTCACTCCATACGAATGGCTTATTTATACACAGCAATCATTTTTAATTCAATAAGACTGTAATATAGACATACTTTATTACATTTCTTTTGACTGAATAATACTGTGAAGAACAAAGGTTAGAATAAGGTTAGAATAACTAAGTCGTTGCTGCACTAAGACATTTTGCGTAACTATTCATGGAATCTCTTATAATTAATGTAAAAAGCCCTTTAAAGTCAAGCATTACATATGAATGCTCCTTTATAGAATGCTTCTTATTTTGCCTGCTGCTAACTTCTAATCAATGAAACTAAACAAGATTTGACATGAGCAGTGACCCAGCTAAGCCTTGAAAGATCAGTAATGAAAGCTGTTTGAAGCTTCGAGACCTTTGAGTGACATAAGGATTTTTCTGAAATGGTGTTGAGAAATAGCAATGTACAGGGGCAGGTACAACCAGCAATATGTTCTCAAATATAGATAATTAAAATAGATAAAGTTTGGTGTCATCTTTGAAATTGTGGCCTTACTCTCAGGAGATAAATTTATGGTATTGTTATACCATTTTCAATGTCCCAAAGGAAAGAAAAAAGTTAGCCCACTGAAACTTGCTTCTAGTCAAGGACAGTCAAGGAAAGGACACTTCTAGTCTCAAATTATATACAAATATAGAAGGAATCAGAATGACATGTCTTTGTGCCTTCTTTATTGTACCTATGGAAACAATATATTTACTTTAGGGTAGAGAAGCAAAACGTGAAAGTGATCAAATTCACTATGTTTATTGATATAGCTATCTTGGTAAACAAAAATATTTCAAAGAGAAGAAACAAGACATTGTCCTAAAACAATTACTTCAAGGTTGGTCCTCCCATTGAAATGCAGCTCAACTAACAACAAGAAGAGATCACTAATACAAATGATTGACTACAGGATACAATTCACGCCAAAAAGTGTTTAAGAATTCTGTTCTTCACTTGCTTTTCTAACTACAATATCATTTTTGAAAAAGGAACTCTAGCTCTTATAGCAGAGGATTCTGAAAAATATGTATGTGTCACAAAGGACCAGTAATGTCAAAAAGCAAAAATTATTTTATTTTTTTAAATTTACATTTATATTTGTTGATCCAGCGCCTACAAATCTTGCAACAATATAAGACATTTTATGAGAATGTTTTTTCAGTCATATAGAGAGCCATGAATGGCATTTGATAAATGTATCTACCAGTGTATTTTACACAGCTTATCTGTTTAGCATGAGCCTTATATAGTCTTATTCAACTTGAATGATTGCACCGTGGCTATAACTAAAAAGGGAAAATTGTGCTCACCACCACATTTTAAACTAGTAGGCGTGGAACAAGACTGTGACTACAAATTTTCTACAGACAAGACAAGAGTTCCTCTGCATTGACCCATTGTAAATATATAGGATATGAATGCCCTCATGGCTACACAGCATATACAATATAATTGTGTTTTTGAAGCCAACACAACATTTTTACTAGTACAGTGTAATAGCACATCGTATTTAAATGCATATAAAACACTTTCCTTTTTTTTGTAGTTACTGATCAGTGCTGGGAAAACCAAAAATTAGAATCAGCACACAGTCCAGGGTCTAGTTAAGATAGGGGCTGTGACCACAAAATTCATGCAGACAAAGACAAGGGGCGCATTTACTTAGCTCGAGTGAAGGATTAGAATGAAAAATACTTCGAATTTAGAAGTTTTTTTTGACTACTTTGACGATCGAATTGGCTACTTTGACCTTCGACTACGACTTCGACTTCGAATCGAACGATTCAAACTAAAAATCGTTTGACCATTCGACCATTCGATAGTTGAAGTACTGTCTCTTTAAAAAAAATTCGACTAGCTACTTCGCCAGCTAAAACCCACCGAGCACCAATGTTAGCCTATGGGGACCTTCCCCATAGGCTTTCTAAGTAATTTCTTATTGAAGGAAAATCGTTTGATCGAAAAATGTTTTACTTTGATCGTTCGATCAAACTAAATGCGGTAAATACTTCGTCTTCGATATTCGAAGTCGAAGGATTTGACTTTGATGGTCGAATATCGAGGGTTAATTAACCCTCGATATTCGACCAATAGCAAATGTGCCCCAAGATGCCCTATGCACTGACCAATTATCAATATATATATATATACAGTATATAGGAACAAAGTTATCCAAGCTAAGGATTAGTTTCCACAATCTAACCTAAAAGGTGGACAAGGCGACAGAGAGAAAAAATAAAGGACAGGAAATAAAGGATTCCAAATAGGAAAAACATGAATGAGAACAGGAGCATACACAAAATATCACACAAATGCAGATGAGATGTTATATATTCTAGTCTGCATAAAAAGTAACACATTGTTGGGTATTATTCATCAGGCAAAGAAGAGCACATATGGCTTATTTCAGCAGTTGAAGCTAAAAGGCTATAAATCAAGAACATACATACGTATGTAAAAAATATTGTTAAGGAAACCCAAGAACTAGTGATGGGCGAATTTATTTGCCAGGCACAATTCGCGGCGAATAACAAGACACCGGCGCCGTTTCTCGGAATTTGCAAATTTTTCGGCGAAGCAAAACGGCGCAAATTCGCCCATCACTACCAAGAACAAGTGAATATTTCCATATGAAACTGGTACTGTGATGCAGCCACAATGCAGTAGGAAAAGATCATAGGAAATATTTAATGTCAAAATACAACAAAAGAAGGTAACACCCTGGAGGATGCAAGGCAGTGTCTTTACAGAGAAAACATAAATTTTGGGTAAAGCACCTTGCACGCTCCTGTGACTATTGATTTAAGGTCATAACATTTTGTATTGTCCAACCTAATTTTTAAATAGAGAATTTGAACTTGAAAATGTGAGGTTGGAAATACTACTGAACATATAATATAGTGGGATAGCAACAAAAAAAAAAATACAATTACTGTATAAAAATCACAGTACTTGCACCAGGCTGCTAGAATCTCCTAAAAATGTTGCACCTACAGTACAGGTGACACATATGCCGTGTGTCACCTGTACTGTAGAAATTCGCTAATTTTTCAGTGAAGCGAAACATAAGCAAATTTCGCGCGAAATTCGCTAATTTTTCGGCGAAGCGAAACGGCGCAAATTCGCCCATCACTACACACCACCATTCATGCAACTCTCACAAGTAACCCCTGTCTCTTTGAGTTGCATGCCACAATGGTAATTCTATTACAGTGACTACATAGCATTCACAACCGCTGGGAGTTTCACTGCACCATTGTGATTGGATTATTGGAGTTTATATGCCAAGGATTTCCCATTTCAATTTAACTGAAAAAGCTGCTTGGATGAGTAGTGAAACGTCTTTGATGATTAATCAGCAAGTCCAGTTGCTCAAGATTTACTTTTAATAGATAAACCATGACCTGGATGAATGAACACCTTTATAGACATATTTTCATTAAGAAGTTTTATTACATATACTGCGCAGTATCACAAGCTATAAAATTTGCAATCACTATCCTGCTGTTGTGTGGGGGCAAAGTGTTCGCTAAGGAAAATTTTTTAATTTTGCAAACATTTCTAACATTCTAAACATTCGCTATGTGAACAAATGGGGAACGAGTTTTGCATTAGCGACCAATATTACATTCCCCCATAAGACTTATCATACGGTGGAAGGAATATGTTTGTCAAAGTCAATAAAATTGATATACTAGTCATAATATTGGCTGGGGTATGATTGTGGCTGATGTACCTGGCCTATTTGTTAAAAGCTTGTATTTTAAGTTATTTTTTGCTCAGAAATAAAGCATGCTTGATTTAGTACTACTTCTGTATTGCAAAAAAACTATAGATAATGACCCATTGTTTGAAGAAAAAGGTCTAAAAGCATTTTTGGCAGACTGTCAGAGCATTCAGGAAATGTTCCTTTTTGCTTGCAGAATCTTGACAATGTTATTGTAAGCTTGAGTCTTTGTAAGAATGTATTGATAAACTGTAATAATATCAATGTAATCCTATTTTCATATATTTAACTCTTATATCCAATAGCAATTTGCTGAAATACATCATCCATGTCAGTCACTGCTCCATTGGAACTGACAGTTTTAGTCCCTATCACATTCACACACAATATGTTCAGCTTTATCGGATGTCAATTAACCTGCTTTTATGTTTTTGTAGTGTCGAAGGAATCCACAGAACCATCACGCTGATCTGCTACAGTATATTGAGGAAATGCCCTAGATAGCTTATTGCATATCTTAAAAAATTGTGATTGTGAAAACAACTTGGAGTTTTAATTAAAGCAAAAGTTATTCTTAAGCTTTAACTGCAAGAGTTTATCTATGTTAAATAAATCTAAAATTAAATGTAACATACTCTCAGGCAAACTTGTCATTTTCAGTATCCAAGTAATTTTTGAACACATGATTTTCCAGATTTTTTCTTATTTGCCACATAGCACATTGCAAAATAACAGCAAATAGTCCATATACAGTAAACAAAACAGGGACGCACCAGCTTGGCTTTAAGGGCAGTACAGCACAGGCTGTACTCCAGAAATACAGACTGACAAGGAGGGCTTCGAGCACCAACAAAAGTACAGAGTATATTATTCGAGGAGACTTTATTCTTTTCTGAGAACACATTAACAATTTATTAAGGACCCAAAGGAAGAAGCTGCAATCAGTAGAAGGTCAGCGCATCCCCAAATCAAGGTCATTTCAAAATGTATCATCATGCAAACTGAAAGAACAAATCTGCTTCTTCATCAGTGTAGACAAGGTAATACAAATTGGACAAAACTATTCTCTCTGCGGGATATACAAGTGTAGTGGGGTCCAGCTATACTCAGAAGTCAAATAGCTTTAAAAAGGTAGCATCATTTTTGCTTTCTTTCCATTAGTTACATTACAGCAGATAGATATATTTCACTTACTTATCTTTATATATCTTTACTTTTAACAATTAGCTGTTCTTGCAGCCAACAAGTGTTTATGTTGCATTTTGCGCAAATGTTCTTCCTACAAGATTAGGACCATAGATAAATACATTTTTAAATAATAAATGTCCGCAAAAGTGCAGAGTTTTTTTATCTAATAAAGCTTCTTAATGAAAAAAAAAATATTTTTGCATTTTCAAACTTTAACAAAAATCTTGTGGCAAAAAAAATTTGAGTTTGAGTATTGATAAATCACCCCTAAATAAGTACTATGTGTAGTTAAATTTTCCAATGTAATACCTGTGTAATAAAGATTATTACATTGTTACATGTCAATTTTTGTTTCTTTTTTATGCTATTGTTTTCCATTCATGACTTTTATTAAGTCACCCTTGTTGTCTACAAATGTGTTAAAATTGGAAAATCAGCTCTGAATTAGAATTATTTTAATTATGAGACAGTCTCCAACTGGTCTTTATTTACTTTCAAAAAATAAATCAACAGCTGACTGAAATGTTCTTTTAAGGTAAACATCCCATTTAACTGAATGTATTTAATCACAAATGGAGCTACAGTAATGACAAATAATAAATAATTTCAATAGAAATATGCCCTTGATTTTTTTAATATAAACTACAGTACATCACATACTTAGAGAGTATATTTTCAACATAATACATATTTGACACTGGTTAAGGTATTAATATTAAACCATTCAAAACCCTACTAAGTGTTTATTATATTGATACTAACTGGTAGGTAATCCTGTTAAGACCAACATTGATTTCACAGAACTCATGGGGGAAAAAGTGAGTTAATTCTATAGCAACAAGCAATCTGATTCACAATTGGAAAAAAATGATATGGGCCTATTAAAAAAAAAGATGTTCCGGGTAAAGGAGAAGGAAACCTCCTGGGCGCAAAACGCCTCCCCCTCCCCTGTGTTGCCCCCCTCCCTCCTCCCCCCTGGCCTACCTGTCCCCTTTGGCAAATGCCCCTAACTTGTTATTCACCCCTCTGCGCAGGTCCTGTCCACGGAGTTCACAGTCGCCATCTTCTCCAACGCACGTCTTCTTCCTGCTTTGACCGGCGTCTTCTGGTGCATGTGCAGTAGGAACATTTATCGGTACGGCTCTACTGCGCATGTGCCGAATGTCACAAAGTTTTGACCGCTAAATGTTCCTACGATTCGAAGGATTTTAACCCAACGATCGAAGGAATATCCTTCGATCAAAAAAAGTTAGCCAAGTCTATGGGGACCTTCCCCATAGGCTAACATTGACTTCGGTAGCTTTTAGATGGCGAACTAGGGGGTCGAAGTTTTTTTTTTAAAGAGACAGTACTTCGACTATCGAATGGTTGAATAGTCGAACGATTTTTAGTTCGAATCATTCGATTGGAAGTCGTAGTCATAGTCGAATGTCGAAGTAGCCCATTCGATGGTCGAAGTAGCCCAAAATAAACTTCGAAATTCAAAGTTTTTTACCTTCGAATCCTTCACTCGAAGTTAGTGAATCGGCCCCTAAGTGTTCAACTCAGTGTCCCATGTGATATGTGCTTGCTATACGAGGCAGGTACCTTTACTTCAATGTGTTTAATTGCTGGAGCTTGGTGAGCACCAGTTCTTCTTTTGCACTAAACCTACACAAATAAATTGCAGTGGGATATTTCAATAGTTTTCTTGTAGAAATGGAGTGAAGGCAGGAAAGCACATTTTAGCATATATTCACAATGAAAAAGCTTCTTGGAAATGAGTGAGAGAGTTTATGGAGGACACCTTGCTCTAAACAGACACCAGACCTAGACATTTGCTACTATCATTAATAATTTAATAATCCAAGTATGGGATCTGTTATCCAGAATGCTCGGGACCTGGGGTTTGCTGAATAACAGATCTTTCCGTAATTTGGATCTCCAGACCTTAATACTACTAAAAAATAATTCAAACATTAATAAAACCAAAATAAAATTTTTTGCCTCCTATAAGGATTAATTATATCTTAGTTGGGATCAAGTACAAGGTACTGTTTTATTATTACAGAGAAAAAAATACTTGGATTATCTTGATGCAATGGAGTCTGTATGGGAGATGGTACTGCTGTAAATCAGAGCTTTCTGCATAACGGCTTTCCTAATAACGAATCCCATACTTGTACTTTTATTGAGAGCTTTAGGGTACTTTTACTTTTAGTTGTATTATAAATGTGAAATCCATTATGTGGAATGCATGGATGGGACTTAGAGCAGCTCGTAAGACTAATGACACATGTTTTATCTGGAGTACTTCAGCTCACAATGAATACTACAAAAAATATTTGAACCTTAAAACAGAAGTGCCCATACTTTTCTAATGCGGGGTCTACTTTTAGTGATATTGTCCCATTAGGATCTACAACCATAAAAGCATTGTTAGCATTCTGTTCCATTCAACACATTCCAAACAACTATTCCTAATGTAACCTTGACATAATAAATATCTGAATGAAAAGCATGAAACAGGAGGGTGATTTAGAAAAGCTGTTTGTTGACAGTGTCTTGAGATCTACTGCTCACAAGCTAAAGATCTACTGGTAGATCCCGATCTACCTTTTGGGCGCCCCTGCCTTAAAATATCCAGCAGTATTGTTTTACTATTAACGTTTATTCAAGCTATGCTAACATTAGGCACTCGGGACTTGGTTTTATTATCGAATCTTAATACAGGAAAATAAGCTTTAGTTGCTTAACCCGGACATTACAGGAAATTTTATTTTGTAACATTTGATGATATATGATTTTAAGAAGATTACATACATAAAGGTAGTGGTTGCAGGATGCCTTGTTTTGAGCAAATATGGCATTTCACGTCAATGGCCACTAATTGCACTGTGCATGGCTATATTTATAGCCTTAGAAGTGTAGCTAAATACTTGAATGTGCAAATGTGGGCAACACCACTATTGGGGCAGAAAAAGGTTCAGAGACCGGGGTAAGCACAGTCAATACACTTATGCATGTGCAAAATAAACAAAAAAAATTCTAAATATATTTTATATACATGTTTGGGGCCTGTTGTCCAGAATGCTCGGGACCTGGGGATCCATAATTTCTATACCTTAAGTCTACAAAGGAATCATTTAAACAATTGTTTTGCCCCCAATAAGGATTAATTATATCTTCGTTTGGATCAAGTACAATGTACTGTATTATTATTAAAGAGAAAAGGGAATATTTTTTAATAAATTAGAATTATTTGATTAAAATGGAGTCTATGGGAGATAACCTTCCTGTAATTCAGGTAAAACAGGTTTCTGGATTAACAGATCCCATACCTGTATATAATGATGGTATAACTGTTTTTTAAAAAAAGAGCCCTGAAACATATATAAGGGTGTTGTCTTATAATAATAATTAGAGTGACATTTACAACATTTTCTACAAAATATTTCAATATCTACCTGTCCTTCAAGTTTTAAATGTCACCCTAAACTACATTCCCACCATTTATACTAACAATAAGACTAGGGGTCCTATTTATCATGCTTTGTTAAAAAATGGTGATAAAATACACCACTCATCACCAGGCATCACTGTGAAAAAACAGTGAACTTATCAAGCATTATAATGATCATCAATGATCACGTACCTCTTTGTAAAGATCTCTTATAAATGGAAACACGTGTTGGAAAATGCTAAGAGAAAATGTGGTGTGGTGGAGAGCAGAGAAGTGGGTCACAAACTTGACGCACAATTTAATAATTACAATGGACATTTAGAAAGACGATATACATTTTCAATGGAAAGAAGATAGATTTAGAGTATAAGGGATAATGTCATGGGCCTTACATTGTGCTTTCTGTGTACATTAAGTACCACACATTCTTTAAGAAGAACTTTCTGTTGTTTATTGGAGCAAATTAGCTTTTTTTGTGGGTTTTTTTTAAACTGACCTATGAAGCTAATTAAAGCACTTTCCAAGATTTCCACACTGAAGTAATTTCTTATTGCTACTCATTCTGTTCAATGAGTCAACTAAAAGCTCCAGTGATCAGATAAATCTTCCACTCTTTTTCCTATGCCTGTAGGGACCCTGAGGCGTAAATTCCCCTTTTCATTTGGAGCGTCATGGTGTATACAGGGTTTCCTGATTGGTGCAGCATGGCTATATAAAAGTTGATGGAAAGCTCAACCATGCCGATTTGGAGTTTTGCTGGAAATCTTTTTAAACTGACCTATGAAGCTAAGTAAAGCACTTTCCAAGATTTCCACACTGAAGTAATTTCTTATTGCTACTCATTCTGTTCAATGAGTCAACTAAAAGCTCCGGTGATCAGATAAATCTTCTACTCTTTTTCCTGTGCCTGTAGGGACCCTGAGGCGTAAATTCCCCTTTTCATTTGGAGCGTCATGGTGTATACAGGGTTTCCTGATTGGTGCAGCATGGCTATATAAAAGTTGATGGAAAGCTCAACCATGCCGATTTGGAGTTTTGCTGGAAATCTTTTGTGCTTGCGCTATGGATAGTGCTGGGAGCTGCAGTTCTGCAGAGGAAGATATTTGAGTGCTCGCGCTATAGACAGTGCTGGGAGCTATGTCACGAGAAATAAAGAGGGTTATCGTGCTCACACTATAGACAGTGCTGGGAGCTATACCCTGAAGATAAAGCAAGATACTTGTCCTTGGATGAAAGGATTCATCGCTGTGGATGCCTGTTCCAGCTCTAGGTGAGCCTGTCAGCTCTGTGTGTGAGGCCTCGGTGAGTTGTGCCTTAGGGAGGGTAGAAGAGAATAAGGATCCAGCGTATCTCCTGTTTGTGAAACAGGCTGTTTGTGTGCCTGCCACATGGGAGCCAATATCTTGTCCAGTGGGAAAGTTATTTGGGGCAGGTAGTAGTACCTGGGGACAAATGTGCTTTTTGGGGAAAAGGGACTGAGACTCTTTGTCTGCCAAAGGAGTTGTGGGACTTTGCCTGGCATGGGTGTGGGTTATATTTTGAAATGATGTAAATATGTTTTACATCTCCTTTGAATTACACTTTCCTTATATATAATTATATAATTATTATATATAAAGTTGTTGTTTTTATATAATAAAAGTGAGTGTTTCATGTTATTCCTAATGGGCCCATCCGCAGGTGCATTCCCGGATCCCATTAGGTGGAGGCACTGCCAGAGAAGAAGAATTCCCAGTACCCTTTCACCTAGCAAAGGGGACTCAGGACCTGTAAGTCAGTAAATATTGTGATGTACCACTTTGGCACCTGGGGATGGCCAAAAATGGGTTACATGCCTATAACATCTCATCTGGAACAATAGATTTATTTGCTTGAACAGTAAAACTCAGAGGACAGGATTTATTGCTCTCACTAACCCCAATACTTTAGTAACCTGATGCCTAATGGGAAATGAGCTTATGATCACCCTGTTGTTATCTATGGTTTGCTAAAGCCTGGGTGTACACTCGGGTATGGCCAGCTGTGTTACAGTACAAGCTACTGAAAACAATCGTGACTAAATCACCTTAAAAGACTGAAGAAGTATAATTTTCATCTCTGGAGAGTTTTAGAAGAAAAAACAGACAAAGAACCGTGCACAAGAGGTTGTAAAATTAGGAGTTAGCATGCCCTAACAGAGTTCAACAATTATTATATTGAATGTCATGGTACTCAGCAGTATATTAATTTTGCAGTCATCTGTTTTAAAACATACAGAACTGAGTGAATAATAATGGAGGGATCTAGCACATCCTGTATCATAAATACAACATATTGTGAAGGCATTAAAACCTTTATGCATACATTTATAAAGCTTTCAACGCGGAGGACAAGGATTAAGAAAATGATGAAAGCATGAGGGCAAGCGCACATACTGAATTTGCAAAAGCGTAAAAGCATTGCTTTTGTTAAAATCCACTGCATTCATTAACGTCAAGCAATTATATGCACGCAATGTGCATTGAATTGTCAAATATATTACATTGCAAACAGTCACTCACAAGGAAGATGCAAACTGAAATCTATACGGGATTTTATTACATTAACATAATAACCCACACAGCAATAAATCACCTTCAGCTGGGACACAATCCACTAGACCTGAATGGAAATATAATTGATGTTTTACAAGGTGTAGGAAAAATAATAGAAACAACCAAATGAGGAGGAACTTGTATGTTTAAAGTAGAAGGAAAGGCATTTTCTACTTGGGGGTGCTAAAAGTTACCAGCCCGGGGTGTCAGGTAAGTAGATACAATATCTTGAGGGTGCCTAACTTTTGGCAACCCCATCGAATAGGATACTACGACTTCAAATTTACTTCGACTTCGATTTGAAGTAGAAATTGTTCGAATACTCGAATATTAGATAATCGAAGTACCGTCTCTTTAAAAAAAGTTTGACTTCAATACTTCACCAAATTAAACCCGCCAAAGTGCTATGTTAGCCTATGGGGACCTTCTACAATCATTTTTTAAGTCTTTACACATCGAACTAAAATCGTTCAATCGTACGCTAAAATCGTTTGAATCGTTCCATTCGAACGATTTAACTTTGATCGTTCGATTGCAAAATTCAGTGAAAAAAGTAAAAAAGTAAAAAAAAAATTCGAAATTCGAAGTCGAAGTATTTTTTACTTCGAAATTCAACCCTTGATAAATCTGCCTGTTAAAGTAGTAAACACATACACTATGTAGGTATATTGTGTAGCATTCTTTTGTTTTGTTTTCCTTCTGTTTAGTTAGGAAAAGTCTTGTCCAATAAGGGTATTTCAGCAAGCTTACAAATTGTACAAAGTACTGCAATGGGAGGTATCAGTGGTATGCTGATCTTCATTGCAGACAAATAAACATCATGAGAAGAATAGAAAAGCACTGGAAAACAGAGTCCTTTTACAAAGTATGGGTCAAAATCAATTCGGGGAAACTTACACTGTGACCCAGATGTGGTTCCCAGCTGTAGAAACAATACTCTATGTTGTAAAAGCTACAAGAACAATGGTAGGGTTAAGCCACCCCTTGCAAGATCCACTCAAAAAGCAAATGAAACAGGAGAAAGAATAAAGTTAAATCCCAAGATTTAACAAAAAAGAGTGAGGCCTATAGGACAATATATATAGACTTGTCTTGCCACCCATATTAAATTGTGGCTGGTAGTGATGGGCGAATTTGCGTAGTTTCGCTTCGCCAAAAAATTCGCGAATTTCGTGCGAAACGGCGAAAAATTCGCGAAACGGCGCCCGTTTTCGATGCCGGCGCCCGTTTTTGACGCCGGCGTCCATTTTTTCGGAAAATTTTTTTTGACGCCGGCGAATTTTTGACGCGAATTTTCGCGGGAGTTTCGCGAATTTATTCGCTGGCGGCGAATCACGCAAATTCGCCGCAAATTCGCGCCTGGCGAATAAATTCGCCCATCACTAGTGGCTGGCTAAACATCTGAAATGCATTGTCATTGCCAGCAATGCAAGTCACATCAGGTACATTTATCAATTCAAAATGTGTACCTGTGCAAAAATACCATGGAAGTTATTTTTGGGCACAGAACTTTTCTTATATATATAATGGCTGTCATATCAATAGCCAAATTGAACAAGAGCCCCTACTTTTCCACAAATTTCTTCCCTAGGTTTTTCTTCTTCACAAACACACAAATATCAAAATCTTGATGGAAGAATTTGATACAACTCAGTGTTAGACAATTGTATAATTTTACTATATACCGTAGGATAGTAGAACACTTTACATTAATGTACTTTCTTTAAAAATTCTGTTCAGCCTGAAATGAATGTAAATAGACCATTTAGCTGCTCATTGATATTTCTCCCAACTGGTGCACATTACAGATAGGGTCATAAGAGCATATTCTGTATTTTGAAACTATTCTCTGAAGACTTCAATATTACAATAAGCTAAAGCTGCACAGTGATCTTTTGCATTGTGCATTTGCCCTGCGCTGCATTATGCTATCAGAATATCAACTTTTGAATCTTTAAAGTACAAAAGCACACATTTCCCATGCGACCTGTATCATCGCTAGAGCCTTACTGGAATCCATCCAAAGACTAAAGTGTATTTCCCGACATAAAGTTAAAGATCTAACCCCAGATCAGAAAGGCCCTTCGAGGGCATTTATTTTTTTTTCTTTATTGTATACCTTATACTTATTATACCTATAACGATTTATTCTACTGAGGAAGCAGATTTTGTGCATGTAATTCCCTAGCATTATAAGAATAAAATATATTCTGAGCAACTTATATGTATTTATGTCATAAAGTAAAAGACTGTGGAAAGCATTTCCTGTTAAATTGACAGATACAGGGGATAATTTATGAATAAAGGTGTGAAATTGTGTTAGCAGAGTTAAACATAGCAAACAAATCAGCAAATCAGTCCCATGCAAGTTAGTTTTAAGGTCTAGGATGCAGCTATACAACCTTGAAAATATGTTTTTCAGCTCCAGCAATTCCCCCTCCTAAAAGGTTTTTCAGTGTCCTCCTTTGAGGTCCCACAATGAGCTGTTTTTTTGCCTCTTGAACAAAATCCCTGCTAATAAATCTTAAGCAAATTGTCCTATAACATTACTTTGCAAATTTAATAATTTCCATGACAAATTTCAAAAAATTTCATAAAAGATGATTTTTTAAGAGAATGGCCCAGATGTTCCTTGGTTGAGCAAGCGCCCCAAGCAAGGAGGGAGGAAAAGGAATCCTTGAGAACACCAATGTTTTCTTTAATTTTCTTAGTAACAAGCATGCTAAATGCAAACCCTAAGCCCAACAATGAACCCAATCTATTAAACAAAAGAAGCCAAGGGACTGCACACTCAAATAATGCATAAGGGATAAATACTGTTTTGTGATAATAATTTTTTCTGCCACTTTTTCTACATTTTCCCCCTGCTGAAGATCACCTTTTGCGGTTGAAACATGTGGGGCTTTTTTATGATGTGATTATTTAATAAAGACTTTTGTCATTTTATTTTTTGAGTGTGCAGTCCCTTGGTTTCTTTTCTTTAAAGGGATCCTGTCATCGGAAAACATGTTTTTTTCAAAACAAATCAGTTAATAGTGCTACTCCAGCAGAATTCTGCACTGAAATCCATTTCTCAATAGAGCAAACATATTTTTTTATATTCAATTTTGAAATCTGACATGGGGCTAGATATTTTGTCAATTTCCCAGCTGTCCCTGGTCATGTGACTTGTGCCTGCACTTTAGGAGAGAAATGCTTTCTGGCAGGCTGCTGTTTTCCTTCTCAATGTAACTGAATGTGTCTCAGTGAGACATTGGTTTTACTATTGAGTGTTGTTCCTAGATCTACCAGGCAGCTGTTATCTTGTGTTAGGGAGCTGTTATCTGGTTGCCCTCCCATTGTTCTTTTGTTTGGCTGCTGAGGGGAAAAGGGAGGAGGGTGATATCACTCCAATTTGCAGTACAGCAGTAAAGAGTGATTGAAGTTTATCAGATCACAAGTCACATGACTTGGGGCAGCTGGGAAATTGACAAAATGTCTAGCCCCATGTCAGATTTCAAAATTGAATATAAAAAAATCTGTTTGCTCTTTTGAGAAATGGATTTCAGTGCAGAATTCTGCTGGAGCAGCATTATTAACTGATTCATTTTGAAATTTTTTTTTTCCCATGACAGTATCCCTTTAATTTTCTTGTGATTTAATGCAAACTTGCCAACAAAATCAACACAAATGGCATTATTTCCCTGGCCATCAATTTTACTATAATAAATAAATACATACATAAATAAATAGATAAATGGAATTGCACTGGTGTGGCATGTAACCCGAATTTAGTGGATTTAGCTAATGAATTGACAAGGTTTTTTTTTTAAAATGTATTGTATTAAAGTCATTAATGTCTTACCACCACACACATTTCCCATCATGTACAGTATGAAACACATTTTCTTGTAGTGGCAGGATTTCCCTGTGAGGAAATTGCCAAAATGATCTATTATATATTATATATAGTATGCATGGTACCTGGGGTTTTCTGGACAAGCATCTTTCTGTAATTTGGATCACCATATTTTAAGTCCACTAAAAATCATTTGCACATTAACTAAACCCAATACGATTGTTTAGCCACTAATATTGAATCATGCAGCTTAATTGCCATCAAGTACAAGATACTGTTTTATTAAAAAAAATTAACAATTTGCTTAATCTGAGATGGGCTGTCCTTAATTCTAAACTGTGTGGATACGTTTCTGGATAAGGGTATCTATATTCATCAGAAACTCCATTCAATTTATAAGTCTCACCCAGCTTTTGTAGGGATGAGTTAAAGAAGAACTATACCCCCCAAACAATGTAGGTCTCTATTAAAAGATACTGAGTAAAACAGCTCATGTGTAAAACCCTGCTTCATGTAAATGAATCCTTATCATAATAATATATTTTTTTAGTAGTATGTGCCATTGGGTAATCATAAATAGAAAATTGCCATTTTAAAAAATAAGGGCCGCCCCCTGAGATCGTAAGATTCACTGTGTACACATACAAACCACATGTAAGGTCACATGAGCCAATTAACAGACAGAGTTCTGCCTTTTGCTTCCTCACTTCTTCCTGTTACAGTTAGTGTTGTAGTATTTCTGGTCAGGTGATCTCTGAGGCAGCACAGATAGAGTCACGAAATGGTGGTTCAAGGCAAGAGATGTAAAAGGGCAATATTTATGTAAATATATATTCCAGTTTGGTAAGATTCTTTAATATGTCATTCAATTTGATATAAACTATCTGTTGCTTAAGTATTCATTTTGGGGGTATAGTTTTCCTTTAAGTTTAATTCTGCTGTGCAGACTGGTACACGTCTCTCAGGCTCTGCTTCTAATAATGCAATGCAGTATTTTTCCGGATGTGCCCCTGGCAGTGATGAAGTAGACTTGTTGATATGAGACCAGGATTTGTAGTCCATTCCAGAGGAGTTTATGCATTACTATTGCAGCTACAGGAGAAGTTAATGAGCCTCCTGTTCAGCAAAACAACTGTTTGTTGTAAAGTAACTCAGGGAATAGCCAATTAGAGGTTTTTATCGTTGAGTCTGGCTCATTGTGATAAATAAACATTGAATGGATTTTTTTAATACCATTTAGTGCTCTCAGCATTGCTACTTTCCAGCTTCAGCAACACCTTTTGGATTTGCTTTGTATTTATTAAAATTCAAGCCATATGTGTTTGCCCCAAAAAGTGCCATTATTCTTTTTAATAACTGTAAAGGTTCCATTTTAATCCAGATAAAATACCTCATTAGGAAGCAAGCCATAGCATTTCCTCTCCTTAAAAACAGTCATAGTTGTACAATGTTAGTGGGACTTTTTAAAGATGATCCTGATTACAAGTTCCTATAAAGCTGTTCCATAAATCTCCCTTTATCAGCGCTCTCAGCAGAAGGACTGCAACCCCTATTCTAGTAATACTCATTTACTACTGTTAGATTCCGTGAAAAGATTTCTTATAACTTCATCACTGTATTTACTTTTTATAGATTTTTATAGGCCATCAGTCAAGGTGTAGTTAACTCTTGGTAGCTCAGTATGTTTTCAGAGATTTAAGGGACCATTTACTATTTGGAATTCAATGTGTAAAATGCAAAAAACAAACAGACGCAATGTGTCATTTTTTGCACTTTGCACACTGTCTTCCTTGTATAAAGAATTGCTGCATGTGCACAGAGATCTGAGGCTACCCCTATTAATACATGGCTCCCTGTATTTGGCAGTGCTGTATTCAGGAGGGCAAGTGGGAGATTGCATGTAGGTGCTGGGTGCAGTGGGGAATGAAGTGCTGTTCTTGCACAATGTAGTGCTCTTGCATGTCTTCCCTCAGTCATCGTAAGTGACCTCTTCAGAGTCTCTCGTTCCTTAAATCTGCTCTTAATGATCAGCTGAGTAGCCGAAGAAATGGAGCCTCAATCATTGCTCCACCAAAACTGTTGTGTCCGAATATTCCGATCTGGCCGCGGCAAGACCGAAAATACAAATGAACAGGTACGGACTCAACCGGAAAAAGTCCACATTGGAACCAATATTATAAAACTTTAATAGCTTTATTGAAATTTGAATTAAGAAAAGTGTTTAGATGGCTAAATGATAATTATACTACATATAATAGAATTATTACATCTGATGTATGAAAGAATACCACGGGAAAGAGAAATATAGAAAAACAATATAATACAACACGGAAATATAAATAAAACAATTAACCAAAATTATTAAAAATAGGGGGGGTAAATAATTATATCGTTATTGTATAACATCTAAGCAGATAATTATGTCTATTCCAAATATTATGTAGACGCAACATTTAATCAAAAAGAATAATGATCAGCTGCCTTCTCTCCGCATGTCAGTATCTCCTCATTACTCATAAATCACCTTTATATATTTTTTACTCTTCTATCTTCACCCTTCTCTCCTAGTTTGCACTGCATTGAGCTCTTTTTTCACAGAGGCCAATTCCCTGTCAACCCCAAGAAACCAGGACCATTATAAAATATATAACCCTGCTTTTAATCTCCACGTTTTAGAGAATTAACAATTGCTAAACAGCAAAAGTGGGCTTAGAGTTGCAACCCAGATCTCCTGGGATAAAATTGTATTAAAATGTGCCTGCAATGTTATTTCCAGTGAAAGTAGTCAGCCCTGCTTAATTTCTACTCTTTATGCCTCCAATCCAACCAAATCCCCAACTGCTTTGAATGCTGTGCCAGACCTCACCCCTATACCTGTCAGCTTTACATCACCAACCCGCCCCCTTGCATCTATAATTGGAAGACTTTTCCTTCATAGAATGGTGCCCACCAGTAAACAGACCAGAGTTGTTGTGACAATAAGGTAGAAACCTAGATTTTGAAGTGGTTTATGCTGAGCAATAAAGCTTAGAGAGAAACACTACCTCATCACCTGAGATGACATTATAAAATAAATGACAAGAGAATAATAACAATATACAATTCTTAATATCTTAGATTTCCCTGCATCACCTAGAGCAAGAGTGTTTCATAACACTCTATGATGGAGCTGGAAATCACTAGTGACATAAATGTTCCTACTAGAGCCTAACTTTCCAAGCCTAACTTTCCAAGCCTAACTTCCCTAACTATAATGTTCTTCTAAAAAAAAAGCTTGTTTATTAATTGGATTACTTCAATCAAGTGGCTACAGTTTTTTTTTTAATTCCTCATAAATGTAAAGGTTTTGCAAGCAATTGCATGGAGACAATGAGAATGAAAAAAAGGAAGCATAATAATGCTCCAGTGTAGCACGCGCACTTGTGCACACGGTTGTGCGGATCTGGGCTGGCTGGGCCCACTAGAGCCGGAGGCCCATCAGTCTTTCTCCCGGTGTCCCGCCGGCCCAGTCCGACCCTGACTTATACTGTCACGTGCCAATAATTTATCTATTAGTCTTCTCTTGCTTTTTACTGGCAGAAACTGTTTTAAGACAGTAAATACCTGTATTTATCTAAAGTGTTTCATTAAATAAATGTGCCTTAGGTGCAACATATCAATTATACAGTAAAGCTGACGCTTAAGCACATACAGTAAAACCTCGATTTTAAGTTAAGTTTTCGCGCATATTGCATTTTTTATTTGTAGTCCCACCAATTTATAATGCATTTCAATGGGTGCATTTCCCTGATTTTAAGTAACAGTTTCCTAGATTTTGTTGTCCTGATGTACCCAAAAACTGCTATTATTTGTGAAATAAAGAGGTTTAAAATACTAACCAGATGTATATTTTGCCATGGTTCTGCCTCTGAATGGTCAATTCCAATGAATCTGCCCCTTATACAGTCCTGCACCAATCACTTATTGCTTTAGGTTGTGTATGTGATAGAGGCTCATGCCCCCCCATAGTGTAACATTAATGCTGCAATGTTTAACCTTGTTATTAACACAGTAAATATTGTATCTCAAAGTAAAAAGGACTCCTGTGCTTATATCCTTTCAGTACTTGAAGAAAAAGTTACTTTAACACATTTCCCTGATATAACATTTTCTGGATTTTGCTTACTTTTTTCCTGGTCCCCTTAAAAACGCAAAATGGGGGTTCTAGTGTATTTTTCTTTTAATCTTTTATATTAAGTTGATACGCAGACATAACAGTTTATATGTAGACGTGCATTAATGCACAGAAGTGGCCTCCCGTGAATATTGCTTTAAAAATGATTGCTAGATAATAAAACAAAATTATTACCAATTCATGCACTGTCACAAAAATGTCATGAAAATTAAGCGTAACATATAAATTCAAAATCAATTAATCATTGCAGGCGTCTTTGTTATGACCAAAAACACTAGTACTAATTCCAGATATAATCATCCACACTACTAAAAACGGCAGTGGTTAAAGTTGCCATGGCAACTAAAATACAATAAGCAGCTTAGAGAGCCCCTTGCAATGAAAGAATGCATGACATTAAAAAAATTAGCAGAATAGTAATACTAATGCGATAAAAGCAAATGTTTCTACCAATCAAAACATTGTACAGAGAATATGATAACCCAACTTTACTTTTCTGTTACCTGTATTGTGTTGTAGATTTAATTACAGAGCAAAACATATATCAGACAGACACACTCATTCCAGTTAATCTCCTTATTCCATCACTGGCCAGCTACCTCTAGATGTTGGCTATATATATATATAGGGTGAGGCAGGAACTTTCTTCTCACTGTGTTTCTTACCACATAGCACTTAAGCTCTGTGTCCTTATATGAACGCTGTTGTATTTATTGTGACTTTTCCTGTTTAACTTTATATATTGTACTTTTATTGATAGTGTCCTTTTATGCATTGTACGGAACTGTTGCTCCTTAAAGGGGTTGCTCATTTTCCAAACACTTTTTTCAGTTAAGGTTGTCTTCAGATTCTTCACCATAAATAAAGACTTTTCTCAATTGCTTTCCATCTTTTATTTTTTACCACTTTCCCAAAATAAAATAATAAAAATTTCAAAAAAGTCCAGCTAAGGCAAGTTGAGACTCCTTCAGTTACACTGAGTAGGCGAAACAATATCTTATCTGAAAGCAGTGCAGACTCTTTCTGGAAACACGTGACCAGGCAAGATGACCTAAGATGGCTACCTACACACCAATACTACAACTTAAAAAAAATCATTTATTGGTTCAAAAATAAAATTTTTAATGGTAGAATGGATTACTTCTACACTGTGTACACTGTATTTTTACAAAGTATACTATAAAAATCATGACAGAATCCCCTTAAGAAAGTTTATTATAACCTTCACTAAACACTTGGATATTTATAGGTATACCTTGCTTAATTCTTTTGGGTCACCATGTACCACAGGCAGTAATTTGCAAAACGCATTGAATTTAATGGGCGTCAAAAAAATTTTTCGCACTGCAACTTTTTTTCACTCCTATTTATTAAAGAGTGAAGTCTGAGATCACCACAGTCCGCTAGAGTGAAATTCCGCCACTCTACATTCATTTCTATGGGATTTTTAAAAGAGTATTTATCAACAAGTGTTAGTGAAAGTTCATCCTTTGATAAATACGCCTTTAAAAATCCCATAGAAATAATTGGAAAGAGGCAGTATTTCATTCTAGCGGACTGGGTAACTTCACTCTTCGATAAATATACCCCCAAATGCATTAAAGTCAATGGGTGTTTTATTCTTAAGATGTCCAAATGCATTAAAAAATTTGCATTTTTTTTGGTCTCACGACTTTTTTGTCACAGCAAATTTTCCGCTGCAAATTTTTGTCGCAGCTTCGCTAAAAAAATTGCAGATGGCGAAATGTGGAATTTCACAGCAAATCCATTGCAGCAGAAAAATTCGTCCTTCAGTAACGGCAGT
Source organism: Xenopus petersii (assembly GCA_038501925.1). NCBI lineage: Eukaryota > Metazoa > Chordata > Amphibia > Anura > Pipidae > Xenopus > Xenopus petersii. The sequence goes on from CM076673.1 coordinate 149,087,630, forward strand.
TATCTTCAGTCCCTATGTATAAATTTTTATGAAAAGAGGTGTAACAGGCCTTTCTTTACCCTTAACCCAAAGGGCCTTAATTGGAGGGATCCTGGTCTCTGGGTCTCCCTTCATTGGTGAAAAATAGTTTCTCTTCCTTAAGGGGGGTTGAGATCTCAGAGGGCTTTACTGCTCACTGTGCTAATTGCTTCCTCTACACAGGCCCGGAACTAGGGGTAGGCAGAGTAGGCACGTGCCTAGGGTGCAAAGCTGGGGGGCGCCAGGCACGTACCTGCTCTGTTGCCTACCCCATTGTCCGGTCCTGTCTCTCCCCAACTGCTGTGTATATTTTTCCATAATGTGCGTGTAGTTTCACGCATACGCACCATAGCGCAATTTCGCGCATGTGCACCATAAAGCAGTTTTGCGCATGCGCAACAGAGCAAGCACTCAGCCAGCGCCGTGGCTGGCCAGGTTGCCTAGGGTGCCTGACTGGGTTGGCCCGGCGCTGCCTCTACCTGTCTCCCAAGAACACACACCCCTCTTGGAACATACCCCCTAACTTATCCTTTGTATTTCCAAACTCTTCCTCTCAGAAGGGGCTGTAGGTGTGAACAAGCAGACACTCACAGTAGTGGAAGAAGCTTCCATATTGAAAGGCATTATAACTAACAAATAAAATGGCACCACTGATGGAACTGATGCACCCGCATGAAATAAAGTAATATTACCAACATGAAATAAAGTTTTACTGCAAATACAAGATAGCTAGGAAAATCATTCAAGCAGGAGGTGAGATCTGTTTATCAGTTGATCAGAGAAGTGAATTGAATAACCTCTCATTCTTAATCCACTACACTAGTGATTAAATGGCGTGCATAATAGAGAAAAATGCATAGAAGCTGTGTTCCTCCCTCAACATTTTAAAGCATTAAGCCCAGGTTTTCATGATATTTGTGGAAATCATTTTTTCAAGCAAAGTAAAACTTGCTGCAGTTACTTGTAGGAAAGAATGTAACCCCTCTAGACAGGGCCAGAACTTGAGGTAGGCAAACGAGGCACCTGCCTAGGGTGCAAATCTGGGGGTGCAGCAGGCACACACCTTCTCTGGTGCCTACTCCTAGGGGCCGATTCACTTAGCTAAAGTGAAGGATTCGAATGAAAAATACTTCGAATTTCGAAGTATTTTTTGGGTACTTCGACCATCGAATGGGCTACTTCGACCTTCGACTACGACTATCGAACGATTCGAAGTAAAAATCGTTCGACTATTCGACCATTCGATAGTCGAAGTACTTGCCCTTTAAAAAAAACTTCGACCCCCTACTTCGGCAGCTAAAAGCTACCGAAGTCAATGTTAGCCTATGGGGAAGGTCCCCATAGGCTTGCTAACCTTTTTTTGATCGAAGAATTTTCCTTCGATCGTTGGATTAAAATCCTTCGAATCGTTTGATTCGAAGGATTTAATCGTTCGACCGAACGAAAAATCCTTCGATCGATCGATCGCAGGATTTGCGCTAAATCCTTCGACTTCGATATTCAAAGTCGAAGGATTTCAATTCGAGGGTCGAATTTCGAAGTATTTTTAACTTCGAAATTCGACCCTAAGTGAATCTGCCCCCTAGTCTGGTCACCTATCTCCACTCTCCTCAGTTGTGCTGCTCTTAGTGAGAGAGACTGTGCACATCTGTTTCTGTGTGTATACACTCGTTCCTGCATGCATGCACGTGGTCAGGGCGTGGGAGGCGATGCTGAAGCTGAATGGACACTACTGCCTGGTTCTAGTCCACAATCTGTTATGGCCATATCAAGCCACCTCCTTTCCCTCTTTATAGTTCACCATCCCCTTTCTACATTTTCTTTTCAATTACTACTTTTCATTCAAACAATAGTTTCTATTTGTCAGAAATATTCCATTTGTCCACCCCATCATAAAGATACCAAAATACTAACTGGCAAGTTCTGCAAAGGTACAAATGGAATATCGTAGTGTTGCCAAATATCGGCCATTTTATTTTTAAGCACTGGATACTTTAACAGTAATATTTGTCTTTCTTTCTTCCCATGCTATTCCATTCTACAGTTTTTGCAATATACTTACCAGAATGGGGTTCTCCCTACAATTATAGAAAAATATATTTTTATACATTTGATAGACTGAGTGATCAACAATGAGTGCAACAAATGAAACAACAGAAACAACGTTTACAGTGTTAATCTAAAATATATGCAAAAGAAATGAGGACAAAACAAACAAAGTAGAAGAGTTGGTTGTTTGGTAAATTTGTGATTGGTACAACCTTGATAATAAATGACAGATCCACTGTACTAATTTAGAATTCTTTTGTGGGAAATGGCACCTTCTGTGACTGGCTGCGATATTTTTGCTCACATCCTGCTTAAGTTAATCTATCTGCTGCCCATTTGCCCAATTTTTTTTAGCAACAATACATTTTAGAATTTTTTTTTTAGACGCCATGGTTTGGGGAATTATCAGAGCAGATGGAAAGCTACAGAATAACAGGAATAAACTGATATAAATGAAATTACAGCCTCACACTCGGCTTAGAAGCCGCATTAAATCCTATGTGACATCTCAACAATGACAAGCAAGAATATATATGAAAGCATCTGTCCTCATTATCCACAGCGGTAGGGTTTTTGTAGGATTTGAATGAGTGAAAGATCCTGTGAGTCTTGCCAGTAAATGAAACAACTCTGTTTTGCTAAGTTCGATCTTTGTGTAAATAGGTGGATAACGCAATAAACATTCCGTCTGGGGAAAAGACACAAGGTCAGTAAAACCAAACATTTATAAAATGGTTATTAGGTAATTTCAGAGACTGAAAACTCCATTGACACTTGATGGATTCATTGTGACCTGTGCTCACTAAAGAGATAGTGAGAAGATGGAGTCTCTTAACAACTGACTACTGGAAAATTGCTGTTGATATTACCCCATTAAGCAAAGTTCAAAAGTAGGTTAAGGTAGTGTCATTCTTTGAAAGAAGAGAAATTTAATTGGGGTAAGGTGTTCTCCTGGGTCATATGAACCTGTCTGTAGTTCCACTTTTATTTATTAAAACATCAATGAAATTTGCTACTATATGTACAACACTGCAGATATCGATATGTTTATTTCATTCTATCTGCTTGTTGATCTTCTGTGTGTGTTAAGAAAATAAATGCTTTGCCCATAATGAAACATTTGAATTTCATGTATAAAATATTTAGGTCAGTTAATGGAATTAAGCAGTTGATCTCATTTACTATAATGCCCTTCACAACTTGTGTTTTATATGGACAGGAGATTGATTAAGAGGGGGCCAAAACAGAAGGTTGTGCATTTAAAAAAGGAATAAAAATAAATATGGAACTTAACAGTTGCTCTGCATTTTGGCTGCATGGGTCAGCAACTTAAAGAGTACAGCAAAGGAATTCCAACGGCACACAGGACTGTGAGAAATCTTCAAAAATTTACATTTGTTGAAACGTTGCATCACACTCCGCATTAAAATAAATTTTTGAAGATTTCTCACAGTCCTGTGTGCCGTTGGAATTCCTTAGCTGTACTCTGTTGTGGGGCTGCCGAACCTCTGCCAGTGAGCACCAGGCATGTTGTTGTTATCTGTTGGGTGTGCGGGATCCTGCTTTGTTCCTAGCTCAGCAACTTAAAGAACCAGATAACATTTTCAGTTGCAGGCTACAAATAGGCTGAATTCCACGTTGCGCTGTTGTCCAACATGTCGCCATGAGATGACACACATGTGACATGTCGGACGTGCAGAAAATAATGGCACTGAACGTGAAATCGCAGGTACAAACTACATGTATCTGACTGCCGGATGTGAAGGTCATAAACTGCGTCTTTATCCATCAGTCGGATACATACAGTATAGTTTGTATCTGTGATTTCACGTTCAGTGTCATTATCATTGCATGGCAACGTGTCGGACAACAGCGCGCCATGGAGTTCAGCTCTAATAGTTCAGAAACATCTAAAACAAGTAATGAAAATCAAATGAAATTTAGTTTAGTATAGGTCCATCTATAACAAACTGAAGTTAATATAAAGATGAACTACCCCCTTTAAGGAAATTTACCAAATGCAAAACAATTGAATTCATTGGGTTTTCTTTTCTTAGTTCAAATCATGATAAAGGGAAATCAATGACTAACCAAACATTTGGGCTGAAGAACATATTTCAGCAACGAGATTTAGCTGAATTTCCCTTAGTTAATTTCCCTGTTCTTAAAGGAGAATTCAACCCTTAATAAGAAAAAACCTCCCCCTACCCTGGGTAAACCTCCCTCCCTCCTCCCCCCAGCCTACCTTCCCCCCCCCGGGCAAATGCCCCTAATTTTTACTCACCCCTCTGTGCAGATTCTGGCCTCAGAGTTCACAGCAGCCGTCATCTTTCTTCTGTCTTTTTCGTGACTTTCGGCGCAAGAGCAGTTGTTCGGGACTGGAAATTTACTCCAACTGCGCATGCACCGAAAACGCCATCAATACGCAAAGATTAGTGGGAAGAAGATGGCTGCCATGAACTCCGAGGCCAGAATCTGCACGGAGGGGTGAGTAAAAACTTAGAGGCATTGGCTGGGGGGGGGGGGCGGTAGGATGGGGGGAGGAGGGAGGGGGGTCTACCCAGGTAGGGGGAGGGTTTTTTTTATTACAGGTTGAATTCTCCTTTAATGGGAAAGAATTATGTACATGCAGAAACGCACACATGTATGTGTACACAACTATACTCAGCTTTCTTTGCAGGCACCATGCAGGCCTATCACTTCTAATGGTATTTCAGAAAAAAAATGTTATACGTGTAAGCTTCTAGGTTGTGTTAGCAAATGAGCCATGGAATATTCATTAATAGCAGGTGCAATGAAAATGTTAACCAATGAGCCAGGTGCTGTTAGTTGCCAGGGAATGAGACCTCAGTTATGGTTAAATTGCTGAGCTCAACATTAATGCACATTAAGATTCCCTCCAATTTAAGCAAATAGATGAAATGAACACACCATTGTGTTACTTGCATAATTTTTCAAACAGTCTAGGGAAACATTTTTCCTCTCAACTTCTTCTCTGAACGTTAAGAAATGACCTTTCATTTAACAGATGGCAAACACAGCACTCGTTAATTAACAGAACACATCTGAGATATAAAGAGTATGTTCAGACTTTATCTAATTTGTTAACCTCAACTAAAGTACTGATACAGGGAAAAAATAAAACAAAGGAAAATTATATTTTTGCCCATCTCGCAAGGGATAGACAAACCTTGGCTCTCAAGTAGGGATGCACCGAATCCAGGATTCGGTTCGGGATTCGGCCAGGATTCGGCCTTTTTCAGCAGGATTCGGATTTGGCCGAATCCTTCTGCCCAGCCGAACCGAATCCAAATCCTAATTTGCATATGCAAATTAGGGGCGGGAGGGAAATTGTGTGACTTTTTGTCAGAAAACAAGGAAGTAAAAAATGTTTTCCCCTTCCCACCCCTAATTTGCATATGCAAATTAGGGTTCGGATTCAGTTCGGTATTCGGCCGAATCTTTCACGAAGGATTCGGGGGTTCGGCCGAATCCAAAAAAGTGGATTCGGTGCATCCCTACTCTCAAGAGAATGCAGGATAAACTCACTTGTAATATGACATGTATATTTGTTTCATACAGGGATGGGCTTTTTAAATATCTGATTGGAAAGTGTATGTGTGTTTTCCCATATTAGTGATTTGTTTGCAACTACCTAAGTGCCTCCATCACAGGTATTTTAAAATATGGACAGGCTTCCTACACAGCAATATTTTGTTCCTGGAGGATTCTGAACAGCTCCAAAGTCAGGAAGACTGTATAAGTTGGTTTAGACTTATTGCTGTGTGATTAGAGCAGAAAGGATAGAAGTATGGGATAGTTTAACGGAAACCCATTATTAAGAACGTGCAGAATTATGGGAAGAGCATCTCCTATATATACTCTACTTTGATCAAATATTTACATTTTTAAAAAATGATTTCCTTTATAATAATCACACAGGACTTTGTACTTGATCACAACTACGATATAAGTAAGCCTTATTGGTGGCAAAACAATACAAGTAATCATGGAGGTGGGCAAATAAATGCTGCATCTGTATGTATACAATATATTAATCAGAACGCATATAATGTAAGACAACTAGTGAAAAATATTTTCTTTTAAGTTATACTTTAAAAAAAACAGTTTGGGAAAACATTATTAGGGTAATGTAATAAAAGTCGGTAACAGAAAAACTATTCGCAATGAGAAAAGTTATGCCTTTGCGCGAACAGATTTTGCTTTGGGCAAATTTAATATAGCTTTTGTGAACCCAGTAACTGTTTAGTGACCACTTCCGACAGTGGAAGACTGTTTGCGAACTTTGTAGTTTGAGCTAATGCGCAGTAAATGTAATGAAACTTCTTACTGAAAAAGTCACGTGTGCTCCAAAAGATTATGACACCTTTAAGCACTTCAATTACAATTCGCAATGTAATAACAGTTTAAGGAACAATATTACATAGCTAGATGTGGACTTTTATTCTTATTGGTGCGAATTGTTTTGCTCTTAGCGAATTTTATTACATTCCCCCATATGACTGTTAACTACGCCTTAATCTTTTGTCCTTTTCTCCAAAGTGCGATCATGTTACATTTTTTCTTAAACAAAAAAAAAAGCACATCAATCTAAAATAGCAACTCTCCAAAGCACCAATCTTTGTGTATTGCTACCCATACATTATCCTTTATCGTTTGTTGTTTTTACTTACTCTCTGCTGCAGAGGAAGCATTTATTAGAAGTGTTCTGCTGCTGGCTTCCCCCAAGCGACAGAAAAATTGATTTTTGTTTGTTCCTTTTTATGGCTGCATGGTTTCTTATAACACCATTGAGAAGTATGTATACTGCAATAGAGTTCAGCTGCTATGCGACGGTACCCCATATAGCTATATGCACAATTTCACCACCATTTGATTTAAAAACTTGGCTGCAAACACTTGACTTGCTGACAGCTGTACATTGTTTGGTGAACACTCAATCCAGGGGAATATACTTCTCAAAAGTGACAAGAGGGAACACACCCAAAATTAAAGAGGTTGTAAACCCAAATATAACATTTTGCAAAACGATAGCTTTCCAGTATATATTCTTTAGTAGGGATTATTTCACCTTGTTTCACCATGGAAATGACGCCCATAGACCTGTATGGCATTGCGCGCCAAAAAAATTAGATGCACACCAAAACATTTTTTCACCCATAGACTTTATTGGGCATCTGTGACATTTCGCAGGCGGCGAATTTTTGGCGAAGCAAAATGGGTCAAATTCGCCCAAGCCTATTCTTTATTTATTTATAAATGTAATTGCTATTAAGTGTAGTAAAGGTATATGATCTATTATCCGGACCTGGGGTTTGCTGGGTAAGCGATCTTTCCATAATTTGGATCTCTATACCTTAACTTTTCTAAAAAATAATTTAAAGGAGAAGGAAAGGCAATTTATAATTGGGGTGCCAAAAGTTCGGCACCCCAAGTGATTTTATTTACTTAGCTGATACCCTGGGCTGTTACAACTATCAGCAGAAAACTGCACAGCACAGGGTTCTACCAGTGAGCACCACGGATTGATCCTCTTCCTGCTTCTTCTTTCTTCATATGGCTGCGCTGAACTTTAATGAAAAAGCCGGCTATTTCATTTACTGTACATGCGTCTGCCCCAGGAAATTCAAAAAGCAATGAAACAAAGAAGACGTGGTGCTCGCTGGCAGAACCCTGGGGCGGTGCAATTTTCTGCTGATAGGAGTGTCAGATAAGTAAATACAACCATTTGGGGATGCCTAACTTTTGGCACCCCCAAGTATAAATTGCGTTTCATGCTCCCCTACTGTGTGAGTTTACAATCAAAATAATACATTAAGGGGACAATTTTAGAGAAAAACTGCAAAGACTGCAAAATATTATCATGTACACTGGAATTTTAAATGGTGTTTGTTAAGCCTGAAATCAATGAAAATAGCACCCCTAAATAATCATGGAGCTAGCATTCACTCTCTAAAAAAGCAGTTGAATAAGCTGTTATGATAAAAAATCTGGGCATGCCTGAGTCACAGGAGAAAGTATATTTATGCTCTTATTTATGCAATTTATTAAAAAACAAATAAGAATATAAATTTGCATTTCACAATGTAATATTCATCTAACATGCATGCCACACTGGTGCAAAGATTCACAATCTTCCCTCCACTGTTGGAAGCAAAAGCTATATTACATTTGTGCAAAGGAAAATTTGTTTGCGCAAAATTATAACTTTTTTTTATGTGAATAATTTTTTCAATATATTAAATGATAGCATATTGTACTATAATTGGAACACAAATGTTTTAGCCACATACAATGTTCCCACTTAGGCGTATGCTTGTGGGGCTCACAATGGTGCAAATTTACTTAGACCAGCGTTGGCTTTGCCGCACTTCGCCAAGGTGCCGCTAATTCACTAAAATCCGCTAGTTAAAGGTAGCCCTACCATTAATTTGTAAAGTAAAGTCCTATAGTTTAGATGTCATATGTTAGGAAATGTAGGGGGGGAAGGAGGATGCCCCCAAAAAAATTACGATCTTTTTTAGCCTATCACCCTTAAAAAAGTAAAAGACTCCAGAATTTTTTGGGACTTAGAAAGAATTTAAACTTTTTTTGAAGCAAGCCCTATCTACTCTATTGCACTTCGCCTGGTCTGAAGTGGTGAAGGCAAGTCTGTTGCAAGAGGTAACGTTCAGTAAAATCCTCAAATTAGTGAATTACCATAGTTATGTCCCTTTGCCATAGAGCAACTTCGTCTGGCGAAAGGGTGCAAAGTAGCACTAGATTAGGTCCACTTCGCTAGCGAATTTCCGCCAGCACCCGTTAGTAAATTGGCGAAGTACCGAAATGACGTCACGCTGGTGAATTTTCGCTAGCGTTAGCCACTTCGCCCTTTAGTAAATTTGTCACAAAGAATGTGTGTTCTGACCTGAACACACAGTTTAAAAAACTGTGCACACAAGTTTAAATTGTGTGCACAAAATAATTTTTCAGTGCACGTAGCCGAGAAGGAATTAGTGGGAACAATATTTCAACAAAAAATACAGTAAGAGTGTTAAAGATACGGTTTTCCTTGGGTGCCTAACTTTTATTGACTTTTGTTTGCTTCTTATAGGAATAGAAATTGAGAAGTACCTTTGACCCCTGTCCCAGCAGACTTAAGGAGATAGTTACTGTACAACTCCTTGGTGCTTTTAACAGATTCCCTGCTGTGCACAAACTTCATGAATCTAAACACCTAAAAACTGTACTTGGCTGTTAAAACACAATGCATGCAATTTTAATTTGCTGTCAAGGCAGGAAAACTACTTTGTAGAAAATGTTCTTTTGCAGAGAAGAAAATTGCATTTTCACTATAGTTTACCTTTAATGGCACAACAAATATGAACTAGAATATATGAAGAACAACTGCCGTTTATACTGTTTACAGTAATATATAGTTTCAGCAGTACCATAGATAATATTTTGGCATTATTAGAAATAGTCACATAGGCACATTCTATTATATTTGTATAACTGTAAATATGAATTAGAATTATAGCCCTAATAACATGTTATATTATTTATGTTTCATATATATGAAGCCATTTTCATTGGCTAAATATTCATCTTGTTAAATACAGTAAGCCTACCTTTCCGGTGTGCAAGTGAATTATGCTGCATTTGCCGCTTGAAGTCTATTAAGATTTCAAGAGATCTAATATAAGGCGACAGGCAATAGGGCAAATTTAATTTAGTGCTAAAAAAACTAATCATATCTCAATATATGAACATGGGATAGTTATCAGTGCGGGCAGATTGTTTTCATACTTCAATACGCTCCCTGTTACAATGCAATTAACTGTGTCTCCTTTGTGAGGTGAGGAGCTTAATGAACAGATCTTTTCATTCTGGAAGCACAGTCTGTATGCTTCCTCCTGGGCTTTAATGGCATATCAGTATTGGACATCCTTTGGTTTTTTAATGCCAGTAAAAATATGGCCAGTCGAATATTGCTCATATAGTTTATTGAATGGTGCCGATTTATAACTACAACATACAGTGTGTTAGGAACTGAGAGTCAGGGCTTCATAGTTCTTCAAGAATAACATTATTTAAAAAGGGGGTTTTAATGGTCTAGACTGACATAATAAATAAGACCTACTTGCCAGGAAGAAGAATAGTAAACTCATGTTCATCCAAAATGAATGTTCTGCACAAGGTATTCCAGTTACTCCATATTCCATATTAACCACCAGCATTTTTGAAAAACACCAGTTTTGAAAATGAGCAGATATGGGATTATATCCTGAATTTTTTTTTTGTTAACTTATATTTCATTGTATATTGGAAAATATTTCGCTTAGCAGGGCAGGTTACATCATCAATAGACATAGGGGCATATTTATCAATGGTCAAATTTCGAATTGAAAAAGCTTCGAAATTCAAATTCAAAAAGACCAACCAAAGTTTTTTTTTTGTCAAATAGGTCCTTTTTCGATTGAATAGGTCAGTATTCGGCCGAATTCGAATTGTACGAATCGAAGGAATATCGCATTTGTTCGAATTTGATTTGAAGTCCACCAATTGACTCCAAATAGGTTCTAGGATGTCCTCCATAGCAATTCGGCAGGTTTTAGATGGCAATTGGGCGACATTGAATTTTTAAAGAGACAGTACATGATAAATTTTGATATTCCAATTTTCTTCAAATTCAAATCGAATTTGGACTATTCCCTAGTCCAAGTACACAAAAATAGCACGAAATTAAAAATTTTTTCATTCGAAAATTCACCTCGACCTTTGATAAGTCTGCCCCATAGCGTTCATATGTTGATATGTCAAGGGGTGTGTCTGTGTCACCTCAAGGCCAATAAATAAACAGATAGTTAGCTCCCCTATTCACCATGTTAACAACATAATTAAAGAGTTTTAATATAGAAGAAGAGATGTAGAGGTATTAAAGGAGAACTAAACCCTAAAAATAAATGAGGCTAAAAATTTAACATTTTAAATACTGAACTTTTTGCACCAGCCTAAAGTTTCAGCTTCTCAATAGCAGCAATGATCCAGAACGTCAAACTTGTCACAGGGGGTCACCATCTTGGAAAGTGTCTGTGACACTCACATACTCAGTGGGCTCTGAGCAGCTGCTGAGAAGTTGAGCTTAGGGGTAGTCAGAAATTATCAAGCAGAGACTGTAATATAAGTTGATGCTACAGGGCTGATTATTACATTCTGAGGCTAATTGCACTGGTTTCTGTGCTGCCATGTACTAATAATATATATTAATTATGAATTAGCCTTGTATCATGACATTTATATTCTATTTATACAGTATATTGTGAGATGGTCCCTGAGCCCAGTAAGTGACAGCAGCACAGAGCATGTGTAGTGAATCAGCAGAAAAGAAGATGAGGAGCTACTGGGGCATCTTTGGAGACACAGATCTTTACTGTTAAGGGCTGTGGTTGCCTTGGGCTGATACAGAAGCCCAACACATAATGTACAACATTCCTGCCTACTTCTTTAGTTGGCTTTATTTCTACTTTATGGAAGAGGTGGTAGGAAGAGGATATGAAGAATGGGGTTGGGGGAGTTTGAACCCTTGTGTCCTCCACCTGCAGTAGTGATTTTTATATTCTGGGAGCGTGTGCACTTCCATGCACAAGCACTTGTTTGTGAGTGTGCATGACGAGGGGTGACATGGTCAGCTGGGTCACCTAGGGCATTTGGCTGACTTTGCCATCAAGACTGGAAGACTGGCAGCATGAATTAAGATGAACTTTAAGCAGCATCTGCATCATCGCATTATAGGATTTCCTGGGATGTGTCGTCTAGGAGTCTACTCTGGTTGTCCGGTTTGACATCAGTCATAAGTGGAGTCATTTGGTTACCAAATTTCCATATAGTCCATATTTTATGTTTTGGCCTGTCCAGACTGGAGTTGGCATAGCTAGGTTGTAAACATATTATATCAAATGTATTTAATGTTTTCTTATGGAATGTATTCCCCCACACAGAGTTCTGCAGATCACTTATGTGATTTAAAATATTTAATAATATGTGCACACTATAATGTGGTTTCATGTGTTCTACCTCTAGGCCTCATATATTTTCTTATCTGATTTTTGTTTTACCTGACATGCATGCAACTAAATTAATTAATAGCCAGGTTAAACTAAGAGCCTCTTGGGATATGGTTGATGTCAATGGCAGGGCAATTAATAGTTAAATCCACAGGCTGAAGTACTGTGTTTCCCTGAGGAGAATGAATTCAAGGCAACTCTGCCTTCCCATTGCTTAATCATTCTGCGATAAGGATCGCTGGATGAATTATGGATTTGTGCTGAAAGGAACCTTATCAGCAATTTCCTCTTTTATTTGTATCCTTTGTTTCATATAAAAAATGACAAAAGGCTGCAAGCAAATGAAAAGAATTCAATGTAATGTCCTTTTCAAGGAATACAACATTCAGTATATTAGATTTCACTCTTCCCAGTCTGAATAGGCAAAGCCGAATGACGTAGACACAAGGTGCTTTCAGACCCTATCATTGTATGTGACAATTGCAAAGAATAAAATATCCTGGCCAAGGGTTCTAGGCTCACAATCCAAGGGTTTACAATGAAGCTTATTATAATATATTATTGTCAAGTGTGAGGTGGGGGTGCTGTGGAGGCAGAGGTGGAAAGGTTAGTCCTTCCTTCAGACAGGGACTGGCTGTGCACACAAGAAACTAAAAGGCAGGACAGGAACAGGCTGAAGAGGGTAATGAGTCCGACTGGAACAGGAACAGGTCGGTGCATATGAAGAAAGCAGGATTGGAACAGGACTGGAACTGAATGAGCGTAGATCACGACAGGACAGGGCGGAGCGGGCATAGATCAAGACAGGACAGGGCCCAGTAAAGAGTTGTTACACTGGTACAGACAGGACCAGGAAAGATAAGACAAGCAATGGTGCTCACTGCACTAGCGATGTGGCCCCTCCTCGACCTGCTCCAATGCTACAAGTTAGAAGCGGAATTGGAACGCACCTGGAATTACCTATGAAAAGAGTCAAATTGTTAGCCAGAGGATTATGAGATCATTTTAACAATGAAATCATATTTACAGCACAGGTCAAAACTAATGAGTTCATAATTCAATGTGTCTGAAGCAGAGCGTCTATGTCAATAGAGGTGCAGAATGAGAGAAATTGTTACTGAACTCATTAGTTCACCTACAACTAACCAGCCCCTTATATATATATATATATATATATATATATATATATATATATATATATATCTATCACAACTCCTTTGCCAATGGACATAAATGTACTGTGGATTTCTTTACAGATACCTAAGGTGCCACAAAATGTTATGCTGTTGTTTCACAAGGGCAAAGCTGAGGTTAGGGAAGGGGAGATGCCTAATGGTAGTGCAGGAAAATGTGGACCCCAATTTGCACTTCAACACACAGTATTCCACTGACATCCAAATGTTGTTGGTGAGATACTGGAAGCAGCAGTTCAATAGCAGTTTTCCCATCAGTTTTTACTTCTACACTTTCAGCTCTTCTCATCCTAACCAGGTTTGGTTTTCCATTTCATACCTCTACATCTTTTGTGATCGTTCTGACCTTGGCAGCACTTTCTTTGTATAACTGTCCTAGTGGAATACAGGAGAAAGTGCATAGGATATGTAGTAGATGTGAAACAGCTAATTTGGAATAAGTCCCATGATTGCAACCTATGTCCTGTAGGAGGTATTTCCATTGCCACATGTGCTTTGTGGGTATTTACAACTTTCATTATTTATAAAAGGGGAAGGAACCCAGTTTTGAACTTCATCTTAAGCCTGGGATGAAAGTTTTTTGCACTGTGCACCATGCTTGTCAAATATGAGTAACATATTAGCCATACAAAACTATGAATATGAATAGTTACCTAGACCTAAGCACCAGATCACAAAGGGAGAGAGGGGGCGACGTTCAAAAACATGGCTGATAGCACCCATTTATTTTCACAATGTACCTGCTCTTAACATAATAAATCAGTTTTATAAAATGGAGTGCCCTGAGGCTTTAATTGTTTAGATATAGAGCCTCCTTATATCTCTACACATATTAGAGCATTATATAATAAAATACATTATAACACACACTTACTGCTTCTTACCCTGCAAAGTTGTAAATTAGCCAGTCATATCCAGATCACATCTAGGCATTAGTTATGCTAACAATTTTTGGTAGAGCAGCTACAATAAGATATAACCCATTTAACCCATTTATTTGATTTGCTGAAAAATGGAAATAAATGATTACAGGAACAGTAATGGCAAAATTAAAAGTGTTTGAAAGTAATGAAAATATAATGCATTGTTGCAATATACTGGTATAACTGGTGTGTTCGCTTCACAAACTCTACTATAGTTTATGTAAACAAGCTGCTGTGTAGTCATGGGGGAAGCCATTCAAAGCTGAAAAGGAAAAAAGGCACAGCATATGCAACAGATAAGCTCTTATCTGGGATTCTTCAGAAGTTATCTGTTATCTATTGTGTATCCTGTGCTTGAATGGCTGCCCCCATGACTACACAGCAGCTTGTTAATATAAACTATTGTAAAGTTTCTGAAGCAAACACACCAATTTTAAAAGTGCAGCACAACATTACATTATATTGTTATTCCTTTAGAACACTTTCATTTTTTGGTGTTACTGTTCCTTTAACCTAAAAGGCAGTTTGTGTTCTTCTAGACTAGGGCCTTCAAGCACAGCTGAACTCAGTGAGTGTTTTTATAACCACAAATTTCATTCTTTTATCTATTTCCATTTATAATATTTATTTAAAATGATATTGAAATATGTATGAATGCATCAACAGCCATACTGTTTATCCCATTATCCTACTGAGACTCCTGTAACAGACTGTGCTATTAAAGCTGTTAATTTCAGTAAACCTAAGCACAGGAATAAAAGCAATATAATAAAGTACACAATGCATTGCAGTGAATAACTACCCTCTGTGCTAACAAGAGATAACTTAGAATGTTGGATCAAAGTACGGAGACCATAACATCCAATAATTTAAAGCACAGCACCTGAAGCAATAATCCTTCCCCAAAATGTTTTCCAAATTGCAATGTCCCAGATAACAGAAGTTTAGATAGCTGATGACCACTTGGAAGGGAACAAAAATGCAATCAGAATACAGAATGTTACTATTAACACCTGACAAACACAGCTGCCATTCACTAGAGCCAGAAAAAAAGTAAAAGGCTATTCCAAAGTCACTACAATTTTTTGATCCAAACAGTGGTTGGCTTCAGTGCACTGGAACCTCATTACGAATGAATGGATGCTTAGACAAGAATTTTAAAATAGAGGGATTATGTTTTCCAGAATTAACCAAATATTTGTTAAAAAACATAAATAAATAACAGTATGTTTTGCTAGTCATTAACAGTCTAATCCAGGGGTCCCCAACCTTTTTTTACCTGTGAGCCACAGTCAAAATTAAAAAGATTTCGGGAGCAACACGGATGAAAAAGTCCCTGGAGTTGCCAAGTAAAGGCTGTGATTGGCTATTTGGTAGCCCTTATGTGGACTGGCAGCCTACAGGAGGCTTTGTTTGGCAGTACATCTGTTATTATGCAACCAAAACTTGCCTCCAAGCCAGGAATTCAAAAATAATGACCTGCTTTGAGGCCACTAAGAGCAACATCCAAGGGGTTGGTGAGCAACATGTTTCTCACAAGCCACTGGT
The DNA here is from genome assembly GCA_038501925.1 of Xenopus petersii. NCBI lineage: Eukaryota > Metazoa > Chordata > Amphibia > Anura > Pipidae > Xenopus > Xenopus petersii. The sequence goes on from CM076673.1 coordinate 149,103,428, forward strand.
TGGGGATCACTGGTCTAATCCTATTTAAATGACAGCATTGACAGTGTTACAAAGCTAAGTGATTCCAGGCTTCCTTGAATCACTTTTCCTTGAACTCTGGAGAACAAACTAATGGTGGTTTGTTTAGGTTTGTAATTTATCCCTTTATCAGTGTACATAACTCCCCTTATTGGTGGATATCGTTTGGGACTGGTCATCACCATTATGCAAAATAGGTCATAATATTACATTAATGTAAAATGTCAGTAGATACATTTATTAACAAGGAACAGTTAATTCACTGTGGGGCGCCAATGTATTAGCTCCCAATCACCAATTCTTTTACTTGGGCTGTGTACCTTACACTCCTGGTATGTGAAAATAACTAATAAAGATCTGCACTGCCATGATACCTTATTCCTAGTTGTCCTTGTGTATAAGTAAAGTTTGACTGTTTGACTCTACTACACATGTGTGTAAGTAGGCACTAGGGTAGCCGGGGACTGTTAAGAAAAATGTGGAGTGGGGCTCTGGTCTTTTATTAAAAAATTAATAATTATTATACTAAAACATATAGGAGGTTAATTTACTAAAATACAACAATTTCTCACTATTTTCTTAAAACAACTTTGACCAAATTCCAATTGACATTTTATCAATAAATTAACTAAAAAAAAATCTGGTTTGGGAAAAGATAAAATCGTGAAAATGAAATCATATGATTTCTTTGGATTTGACGGCTGAAACCCACATATGATTTCTTCGGATTTGACGGCTGAAACCCAAATATGATTTCTTCGGATTTGACGGCTGAAACCCACAAATTCTTCAGATTATTGTACAAAACCCAGCACAGATCAGGATATCTTCCAGTTGTAAACTGGACATCTGCCATTGACTTCTCTATGACCTTGGCAGGTTTGAGATGGAGTACTGTTTATTCTGACTTTTAGCAGCATCGGGTTATCATAAATTACGAAAAATTTGAGTTTGCCCAAGACAGGGCTCCCTAATAGTAGTTGGATACTGGACAGCATTCTAATAGACATTATATTAACTGTTCCAAATGGTAAGCTAATCATATAGCAGGCCTTCCCCAAACAAATTCAAAGCTTAGATGTTTAATAGAAATAAAAGGGAAATGGTAAACATGGTAACTTATTAGAGTAGGTTCATACACAGGAAACAAATTAGAGAAAGACATCATTAATATGAATTATTACACAACTGAACTATTTTGGGACCTCACATAGACTAGTAAGATATTAAAGGATTTGAGAAGACTTACAGATCACTTGGACATTTAGGTGTGTAAGGCAAATATTCTAGCTTCTTTTTCTTTTCTACAGGGGTATGACTGATGTGGACATGGGGGAAAGAATCATTTCATTTTTATCAAATTGCATGTACTTGATGGACAGAGAGGCTGAACTACATACATCTACAGGTCGCCATTTCTCCAGCACCTGCACAATACGCCAGGACACATTTTATGGAGCTTATAAACCACCAAGTGCCATCTGTTTATTTATTTCATGTCCAGCTCTGTGTGATTTATTCACTTGGAGACTGACCTTGGCAGCTGCTAAACTTCCTCTGTGTCCTTCTTTTCAAATTTCCTTTGTCTTTCCCAGTGCAATAAAAAACAGCCTTTTCAGTTATAACAGATAAATGCTTTAAGCTTTGAACTGCTTCAAATTGCAAAATATAAACACTTTTTTATATTTCATTTGTTTGCTGAGATTTCATATTAGAACAAAAAACATCAGCTCATGTGAGCATGTTATTATCTTGATGAAATGTATCTATCACATCCTGTATTATGCAGAGCAACACGTTTGAGAGCCCCAGTTCAATGTTATGGTTTGAGGCCTTCTCCCTCCACAGCCTACAAATAAGCCTCTGCTTTCTGGTTCAAGGTCTCCCTAAAGCTTGTTGGTAACAATATTATCACATGGACTGTACAGGCAGGGGATCCATTATCTGGAAACCTGTTATCCAGAGCCGAATTATGGAAAGGCCTTGTCCCATAGATTCTATTCCAAATTTTATATAATTACTTCCTTTTTCTCTGTAATAATAAAACAGTACATTGTACTTGATCCAAACCAAGCTATAATTAATCCTTAATGGAAGCAAAACCAGCCCATTGAGGTTATCTAATGTTTACATGATTTTTAAAAAGGTATTTAGATCCAAATTTTCCAGAAAACCCAGGTCCCAAGCATTCTGGATAAAAGGTCCAATACCTGTAATAGAAATACATTCACCCTTGACACAATCCAAACTGAACAGACATTCTGACAAACGTAGAGGTAGATTCACTAAAGGACTGAGGTCAAATTTGTTGCTACTGGATTACAATCAATTGTCTTTCAAAACTAAAGAAAAAAATCATATCAGCAGAAGCCTTATTTAAACAGCTGAATGGGCCTTTGGCCAATGAAGAGTAAAAAGAGCACTAAGTCCCTCTCACATCTGAACTTATCTGACAATTTTGACCAAAAGCTGATTTGTTGTATATTATGAAGGAGTGTGCTTTGTATGGTTGCCTCAACTGTCATTGAATATGGAAGAAAAACCCACAAAATGCTTCCATATAACCATAATATCCACAATCCATATCTCATTAGGCCCAGGCCTTGCAGATCAAAGAGTTGGGTAACTGAATTCCTTAGTAAGTGAGAATGATAAAAAACAAAAATCTAGCCCAACAAGTGCAACATTTTCAAACCCTCATGATTTAAGGTGGCCATAGATGCACAGACACAGTTTCGTACTATATTTGGTGCGTGTATGGTGGGAAAAAGCAGACCGATATCGGCAGAAGACTTGGATATTGGTCGGCTTGTCGATCGGGCTGGACTGTAAATTCTGATCGGGTGCTTTTCAAAGGCACCCAAACATTGTCCATTGTCAGTGTTGAATCGTCAGATACAGGTAGAATTATATTGTTTCTAAAGCTGGCCATAGATGCAAAGATCCTATCGTACGAATCGAGGATTCATACGTTTTTCGGACCGTGTGTGGAGAGTCCCAACATTTTTGTCCAGCAGAGATCGTCGCTTGGTCTATCGGACAGGTTCGATTTTGCATCGACCATCCCGCCAGAGCCCATTGCGCTCTCATCGTAATCTGATCGTTCGGCCATAGGGCCGAACGTTCAGATTACCCCCGATATAGCCATGCCCGTTAGTGGCATATCGGGAAAGATCGGCTCTTTTGGCGATGTCTTTTCGTCTATGGCCACCTTACCTGTATATCTACCTGTATATCTGACGATTCAGCTCTACACGTGTGTATTGAAACGAATGATCTTTCTTGGAAAGATCTTTTCCAAGAAAGATCGTAATTGTTACGTCTATGGCCACCTTTAGGTGAAGCCCAAGCAATGCCCCCACCAGACCAGCTGTGAGTTCACCGTAACAAGGTAAAAGATGAAATGATGATCAGACAGCTCCCTGGATCAACTGCTCCCAACTTGAAAGCAACCACAGGAGCTTGTCTGTTTGGAAATAGGAAGACCCATGAATTCAAATAATTAACTTTAAAGATAACCTCTTGCAATAGTATATTTCTTAGAGCATTCAGTAAATGTGAATCCATCTCAGTGCAAATTGCCTTCTTCCATGCATATTACTGTGCAATTTCCATATATAACATCCAAACATGTAATCCAAAGAATTATTTACAGTGATATAATACATACCCACATTAACACCTTCTCATTTTTATACAAAACCTGCTACTGCATGTTGTGAATTATATATGTCAGCCATCTTCTCTTCAGCTAAATCAATTCCAGGCTTAAAGGGGAGTGGCCAAATGTGTAGGTGAAGCATGTGACATAGCCTTAAAACATCATTTGAAAAACACAAGCGAGTCAGAAGTGTGCATATCAAAGGGATATGGATGTGCCTGTTATGACTAAGGGCTGAACTCCAGGCCACGCCAAGGAGCAACCCATCGGCATGCGATGACACACATGCAACGTTTCATATGTCCAGAAAATAAAAGACGTGAATGAGAAATCGCAGGTAAAAACTACATGTGTCTGAATGTCAGATGAAGACACATAATTAATACATAGACACACCGAAAAAGGTTGTAAAAATGGAATAGTTACAAAGAGCAAATAATGGTAATAAGATATAAAGGTGTTTTGTTACTCCATTTCAAATATGAGTTATACTAAAGGCAATAAAGTTTATGGGTAAGTAAACTATTATAAAGCTGTATGAAAAGCAGTGACTCTAAAAAAACGTTCATTTTTCTTTTTTACAGGCCATTGTTATTATTCAAAAATTGGGAACACTTTATTTTTCCAAGAATTTGGACCTTGCTAATTGTATACATATGAATAAAATCATTAAAGGCTTATGAAATACATGGGATTTTTATATATTGTAAATAATTGTGACATAGTTCCCTTATAGAACAACAAATTTATATAGTGCCAGGGTGCACTGGATATTTTAACTACTTTTTAGACCTGTGTGCCTCACTCAGTGGGGATCACCCAATGTCTGTAATTTGAATGACAGGCTTTGACTGAACATATCATGCACCAGTTATATTAGGGGCAGATTTATCAAAGGTCGAATTTCGAATTTCGTCTAAACGAATTTCAAGCTATTTTTTTGTGTACTTCGACTAGGGAATAGTCCACATTCGATTTGAATTTGAAAAAAGTTAAATACATTCGAATATCTAAATTTATCATGTACTGTCTCTTTAAAAATTCTACCTAGACCTAGTCTAAAACCTGTCGAATTGCTGTTTTAGCCTATGGGGGACCTCCTAGAACCTAATTGGAGTCAATTGGTGGACTTTGAAAAATCTAAAATTTTGGGGAAAAACTTTGAATCGAATTCGATCGCATTCCTTCGATTCGAATGATTCTAATTCAGCCAAATAAGGAACTATTCGATCGAAAACGGACCTATTTGACCCAAAAAAAAAAACTTGACTTAATTTTGGTTGGTCTTTTTGAATTCGAATTTCAAAGTTTTTTCTATTCGAAATTCGACCCTTGATAAATATGCCCCTTAATGTGGTATTCATAAAACAGGTATAGGATCTGTTATCCAGAATGCTAGGGACCTGGGGTTTTCTGGATAACAGATCTTTCTGTAATTTGGATCTTCATACCTTAACTTAAACATTAAATCAACCCAGTAGGCTGGTTTTGCTTCCAATTTGGATTAATTATATCTTAGTTGGTGATCAAGTACAAGGTAATGTTTTATTAGTACAGAAAAAAGTGAAATCATTTTTAAAAATTTGGATTATTTTGATAATATGGAGTTTATGGGAGATGGCCTTTCCACAATTCTGAACTTTCTGGATAACGGGTTTCCCAGTCATTGCAGTCTGCATTGCAGTCATTTCAATGGAAAAGTTAATCAGTTAAATGTCCTTGATATTACATTGCCAAGAAAGTGTTCAAATAACACCACAGAAATGGAAAGAAATAGACAATATCATTCTCAATGACAATTATGGTAACAACCTCTCTCTGTCTCTTTCCTTGCCTAAGGTTATATTGCATTTCATGGCATATTCCTGGGCATTCTCTTGAAGCATGTCTTGACTTTCTGAAATAAAAAAAATGATCTCGCCTTAAGTTTATCCTTCTATTGCCTGAAACCTTCAACAGCCACTCAATCTCTGTGAAATCTCATTTATTCCTAAATGATGTTGAACTGCAGTCAGGAGGAAACATTTTTTGCTCTTAGATATGCAATAATGTTGGAACTTCTGGTCACTGCACATTGGAGAACATAGTTTCAAAGTAAAATCTCACCCTTCTTTGTTCTTGTAGTTGCTACTGAATACAAAATATACTGCTGAAGTTTTCCCCTAATGTGTGGATACCACAAAATACATATATTAGTTTTGTGCTTATATTACGAATGTACGAATGCAAACATTTCTTCACGGCTTTATAGCAACCAATCATCAAATAGTCACAAAGTCACAAAATGGAAATTTGATTTTCTGGTGGGCCCCTGAATAGGCCTCCCCAAATCCTAACACACTGGGGGTCATTTATAAAGTTTTTTCCTGAACGCTAAAATGTTGCACTGCTGTGCCGTCTTTCCGTTTTTTGGGAAATTGAGAAAAAATTTTCGCAAATGGTTCGCAATTGAGACGGGTGTTTGTGAGAGTGCACCCACTGTGCGAGGTTGTTGTGCGTGAAAATAGCGTTGACAGTAACTTAAATTTGCAATTTGCAAAACTGTTTTGCAAATATTTTCTCTGCCACTAAAGTTGTTGCATAATTCAAATGCAGAGTGTGCACATACGTAATATTCGCAATTTGCGAATTTTGCCATATTTAAAAAGCAATCCTCTAGTTACTTTAAGAGCCCAATTTCGGCAGCAGCCCCTGAAATGCACCTGATTGTAGCACTACTGCATTTCATTGCATTTTTAAACAAAACATGCTGAATATTTATGCATTTGACATGCTCAGAAATGAGTTAAAATAAAGAAACGAATGCTGAACTATCAAAATACATTTGCATGTGAAAACATGTATTTATGTTGTTTAATGTGTTAGGCAAACATTTTTAGTTTCCATGTGTTATGGCCATAATATAAATTTCTTTTCATTACCGGTTACCCTCTTCTCTGCTTTTGAATTGATGTTGATTCACTTACATGGATCAGTGGCACAAATAGCGTAAATGTTTCCATTATATTGATCTGTCCACTAAATGTTCTTATCTTTTCTCTTAAGCATGATAACCGCAATAATGACTATTAGTGATGGGCGAATTTATTCGCCAGGTACGAATTTGCCAATTTCGCCGCAGGCGAATAAAATTGCGAATTTGCAGCAAAAATTTGCTGGCCAAAGAATGCCCATTGACTTTGACACCAGCGCCCATTTTGACGCCAGCGAATTGCCGCCGGCGTCAAAATCTCCATCTCCATTTCGCAGGAAATCCGCGAAATTAGTGGCAAAACGGGATCGATTTGCCTATCATTAGTGACTATGGGGTTCAGATAAATATTAATTTGCTAAAAGGAGTGCCATGTTAATAAGACACAGGTAAGGGCCATCTAGGGGATATCCACATTCATCCTCATACATAGCAAGTGTAATCATAGCAAGTGTAAGTTGGGCCTGCCAGAATACCATTCACATTTAGATGCCACATACTGGCCTGAGAGTGACAGACACTAAGGTACGAGGGTATAGTGCATTGTGACCAGAAACATGAAAGCCAACCTTGTGACTCTTGTGACACCTTGTGAGCTCATATGACTCTTTTAAAACACACATTTTTTTTAGATAGTTATTTATCAAGGTCCAAATTTATCTCAGTATTTCTAATATCCATTTTCGAGCAACCCTGAATTCCCGAATGGACCTTATTTATGAAGAAAAAAGCCAGAAAAAATAGGGTCTGGCAAAGCTCAGAAAAGTTCGGAGCTTTCCCTGAAACCTCCGAATTGTTATGAGTTTTCCCGCAAAATCTATGATTTTTTCTGTGTTTTCAGAGTTTTTTGCTCTGAATCCCCGAAATCATCAGATATCGGTACAGACATCAGCGTAGACACTGAGCATTGACTTATGCAGGACCTTGAGAGCTATCAGATGCCGGGGTATCTGCAGTCTATTACCCACAAGCAAATGGAGAAGTCAAGCGAATCAAAAGAAGTCTGAAAGAAGCACTACAGGCAGCAAATCTTACTGGGACATTTTGGAAAGTATTTACAGAGTTCCTACAGAACTACAGAGCAACATGCCATGCAACAACCCAATCATCTCCAGCTGAATTATTACATGGGAGACAGATGCGCACTAAGTTACATGTTGCAGATATCAAACTTCCACAAAATACTGTGCCTACAAAATCATCTACTGCTGACATTGTGGAATGTTAACGAGCCAAATGCAAGGCTTATATGACAGAAAACGTGGGGCCAGAGAAGTACACTTTCAGCCTGGATCTTTAGTCAGAATTAAGAAACCAGTAATACTGAGACAAGGACAATCTAAATTTACTACACCACTTGAAGTGAGATGCCAGCGAGGACCATACACATATGAACTGTCTGATGGACGCATATGGAATGCAAGTCGTCTTGCTCCTGTTAGATATGACTTTGGAGAAGCTCCATTTGATGAAGGACATTTTCCTACTCCTGATGTCAACTGCAATAGGCCTGAAGAAAGTGAACCTTTCTTATGTGAAGAATGTATAATATTGTTTTAAAATGCATACTGTTTAATTGTTGCTGTTTATGATAGTTGTACAAATGCTTTCCTACTGTAGGGGGAATATGTGATGTTCATACAAATGGCACTGTGCCCAGACTTATACTGTGCATACTTCATGCAGCTTAAAAGTGAAAGTGAAAGTTAATGTTGTGTAATGCCTGCATGAGTCTCTGCTAATACTCATCCTCGGCTACCCAAAACATAACAGTTTCAGATTCTGAGTATTTAGATCATCGGATTTCAATAAATCTCGAATAATTTGTAGTTTTTTTTATTTTTGCTCCAAAAACTACGAATTATTCGAGGTTCGGATATTTGAAGATTGATAAATAACCCCCTTAATCTTTCAGAACTGATAAAGTGGAAAATATCAGACACGATTCTGCAAGCAGTTTACCTCATAATCAGATTTTCTTTTATGTTTCTAAAACAGCCTGGCAGGGAATAATGACTTTCAGTAATCTAGCAGAGACATAAAGCAAAGAAACACAAATTATTAGTGACACTGTATGTCAGCAGTAGGGCGGAAACAGTGCTTGGGGACATGAGCTAGAGAACAGAGGGGGGCTGAAGCAAAAGCCTACCTGTGGAATTATTCTTAGATACCATCTATCATCCGTATAAAAGGAATACAATGCTGTGTCTTTCAAATCACATCTAGCCAGATATTATAAAAGGAAAACATCCTCTAGCAATAATAAATGTGAGGACACAAAAAAGAGAACATAAAGACGTCTACTGAACTAGACCAGGTTTAAATAGTGGTCGGACAAATGAGAAAAGCAATTTACAAAGTCCAGGGATGATGGGGAAATTCTTCCTTTGTTTATAGTTTATTGTTGTGTTCTTTTTATAGAAATTATGAAAGATAACATAATATACTATATAACCCAATGCTGGAGAAATATTGAATAATCTTTAGTAGATTTTATTAGTTATTCCAACTAAATATCAATTAGTGAGTACAGGATAAAGACGGGGAAGAAGAGAAGGAGAATATAATCTTACAGTGACAGTGAGTGGTGAACATCAGAGACCCCAGGGCTTAATTAAAGTGCACAACTGTAGTTGAAGTTGTTATGCAAAACAAAGACATTCATTAAATTGCATGCATCCCAAGTTGCTGCACAAATTCACATGGAAACTGCGTGCGTTATAATGCATCTCCCCAACCACAGATCCCCCACTTTGGCTACAATTATGCTGGAATTCTGACAAAACAGGCTGTATTGTGGATAAAACCAGTAATTGTACGTTTAACAGTGAACTTATGACCATTATTGGACTCTACTGTATTGTGAAAAAGTCTCCAGCGTCATGATGATTTTATAAGGTGGTGCTAATTTCATTACCCACACATACTTATATAACATATAACTTGTGTTGCATTTTTGTTCTTTTTTGACTTGTGACTCGACATAATTACATAAAAAGGATCCCATTATATACACATTTCATACATATTGTTGTTCATTTGTAAACTCCATTTCATTTACACATTTGTAAATGTCTATTATACTGTATCACAAGTGAGTTCTTTGGAAAATGGTATTTTTATTTAAACATTGTAAGACATGCATGCAGCATTGAAAGTGACATCACGTTAGTTCACAGTGTTTTCATATAAGTCCATCCTGAAGAGCAAAGCAAGGAATACATGAACACTTTCTTGCATGATGTGTTCCACATGCCTTTCAGATTTGATTCACTAGAAATATCCTACGCATTTAGAAACTAATTGTGTGATAGTAACTATCCATGCATTTTATTGTGGGATTTAAACTGGTACAGATAAGACATTTGCTAATTGTTGCATTTCTTCCAGATGCCAAAGGCCATCTCTCCCTTTAGCTTGTTAATCAAATCACTACTGAAGTCGCTTGCTTTATATTCCACTCATGCAATCTGGGCATATAATTGAAGGGAGTTGTTGACTAATGCCACATACTGTATGTGGCTAAATTATATTTTGTATGCAGAGTCTGAATCCACTAGAACATAGTCAAGGTGAAAGATAATAATGCAAAGCGCAGACAGCTGCTGTCTGTAAATTTTGTTGTCTCCTAGTTATATTTTTGAGACAGTAAGGAAATCTAAATTTATTAGGCACAAAGCCCAGGGCAAACTTCACTAACAATTTGAGGGCTCCAGATAGTATAATTTCTTGAGACATTTTAACCAGTGAAATCTGATAATACATTGGTTTGAATATTAGTATGGGTAGCAAAATATTACATACAGTATGTATATTAAAGAATGCAATTAGAAAGGTTAGAGAACCTCAGGGGGGAAGACAAGTGTAAGTTACGTCCAGCAATTTCAAATGCATATCAAGGCTGAGCAGGTGTAATACTGTATACATTACTAGATAACTCTTTAATACTGTATATACTATTTAAACATTAGTTTTCTCATAGTCACTCCAGACTTCAAAATAAATAAGCCCAATTTATTAATCTATGCTTACTTCTTACTTAGGCAGATAATACAGTATATCTGGCCGTTGCAGGTTATCAGAAATATGCTCAACTGCAAGCTACTGTATAAACAATATCAGTGCGTGGTCCCAATTTGCATCACATGAGATGAATTAAAACATCAAACATTTACTAATTGGTAACCCAACTTGGATTAACTTGACCAGAAAGAAAAAGATATTGTAGGAGTACAACTTCATTTGGTGATTGCAGCTAGGGATCGAGTAAGTCAAGTAAATTTCTTTAGGTAAAAAGAAAATTTGCCAGAACACGGTTTGCCTTTAAAAATAATTATTACAAATAAGGAGGTTTTATTTTTTAGATATACCATGGTAAATCTTTAGGATTGGTTGCCTTAAAGGAAAACTATACCCCCCAAACCATGTAGGTCTCTATTAAAAGATATTGCATAAAACAGCTCATATGTAAAACCCTGCTTCATGTAAATAAACCATTTTCATAATAATATACTTTTTTAGTAGTATGTGCCATTGGGTAATCATAAATAGAAAATTGCCATTTTAAAAAATAAGGGCCGCCCCCTGAGATCGTAAGATTCACTGTGCACACATACAAACCACATGTAGGGTCACATGAGCCAATTAACAGACAGAGTTGTGTCTTTTGCCTCCGCACTTCTTCCTGTTACAGTTAGAGTTGTAGTATTTCTGGTCAGGTGATCTCTGAGGCAGCACAGATAGAGTCACGAAATGGTGGCTCAAGGCAAGAGATGTGAAAGGGCAATATTTACTTAAATATATATTACAGTTTGGTAAGATTCTTTAATATGCCACTTAATATGATATGAACTATCTGTTGCTTAAGTGTTCATTTTGGGGTTATAGTTTTCCTTTAATAGCACTGATTATACCAACTGATTTACTAAAATTCGGATTCCTAATTTTTTTTGCAAATCTAATTTTTTCTCTAAAAATCATTTTTTTTCTAATTTCTCTAAAACGCTAAAAAAGTGAGATCTGTTAAAAACACTAATTAACAAAATGTCTCAAAGTAAAACTTGTTGAGGTCCTATAGAAGTCAATGGGAGCTGCACTGATCCTGTTGGACCTTTTTTTGAACCATTCAGGCTTTTAGAGGTTTCACATTTTTTCTCTAGGTTGAATTTCAAATTCGTGTGAATTTTCTTACTGTAATAAATTCAAATATATTCGAAATTTGAATGGGAGGTTATTTAATGTCTAAAAATTGAACAAATATTACTGACTCGAAAACTCAAATCGAATTAGACTAAACTCAAATCTGGTCTTTTCTCCGAAATAAAAACTCGGATGTCAGGAAGGTGATTAACAACTTCATCTATTAAATGGACCGCTGCCATTGACTTTTACATGAACTCGACAGATTTTAGGTGGCAAATAGTCGAATTTGAATTGTTTCCAGGGTCAAGGTTTGATAGATCTTGGATTTTGAATTTGAATTCAAATCGAGTGTGGATTATTCCAACTTCGAATTTGTGAGTTTTGACCAAAAATACAATTCGAAAATTTGAATTCGAATTTACTATTTGACTCTTAATAAATCTGCCTCTTAGTGTATCTTTTAGCACATCGTTCAGTGCTTTTCCATTTGTACTTTTAATAATCGGATACATTTGATGACATTTTCAATTTTAGAGAAATAGAGTTTAATCGTGGTTTTAAAAAAAGGCAGCTAGTGAAAAATGACCTGGTCATGCCCCTTGATCTGAGACTTTTAGCAGGAAACTAAGCAAATTATGAATGAGAAACATGGCCTCTGTGGCATTAGATATAGTAGCTATGCCTTCTGGCCTTAGTGATGGGGACATAATTTTTAATTTGGTTAGGCAGGGCGTCAGAATAGACCAAAATAAGAGGCTGATACCACTAACCAGGAGGGCTTAGTGCTGTGGTTGAAGGTGTTGGTATGTAAGAGGTTCTTCAGGCAACATTGCCAGTCACTCTTTAACAGCCTCTCCGGACAGGTTACACACAGCCTCATTAGGGGCTGATATCCTTGAACTGGGAGGGTTGTATTGTGGGTGAAGGGGTTGGTATGGAAGGTTGTTAGGAGCAATACCATTATCAACTCTCCAGCACGATAATTGAAGGTAAGACAAAGTTTTAGGTACTAGCGTATGTTCCAAAGTTCTTACAGCTACAAATTCCAGGAGTTTGTGACTAGGGATGGCGCGAACTGTTCGCCGGCGAACTTGTTCGCGTGAACATCGGGTGTTCGCGCTCGCCGGAAGTTCGCGAACGTCGCGCGACGTTCGCCATTTTGGGTTCGCCATTGTTGGCGCTTTTTTTTGCCCTCTCACCCCAGACCAGCAGGTACATGGCAGCCAATCAGGAAGCTCTCCCCTGGACCACTCCCCTTCCCTATAAAAACCGAAGCCCTGCAGCGTTTTTTCACTCTGCCTGTGTGTGCTGAAGAGATAGTGTAGGGAGAGAGCTGCTGCCTGTTAGTGATTTCAGGGACAGTTGAAAGTTTGCTGGCTAGTAATCGTTTTGATACTGCTCTGTTATTGGAGGGACAGAAGTCTGCAGGGGTTTGAGGGACATTTAAGCTTAGGTAGCTTTGCTGGCTAGTAATCTACCTTCTACTGCAGTGCTCTGTATGTAGCTGCAGTGGGCAGCTGTCCTGCTTCTGATCTCATCTGCTGACTGCTGCAATAACAGTAGTCCTTGTAAGGACTGCTTTTATTTATTTTTTTGTTCCAATACAGAGCAGTATCAAGCAGATTACTAGCCAGCAAACTTACTATCATCTGTCCCTGAAATCACTAACAGCTCTCCCCCTACACTATCTCTTCCAAGCACACACAGGCAGATTTTTCAGATACATTTTTGCCCTTGATCCCCCTCTTTGATTTCCTAGACTAATATATTGCCATGTATATGTACCACTAGCCCATTACCTCTTGTCAATCCATCTCCCTGTCCCAACCGGGATTTAATTGTGATTCACTGGACTATTCTTATTATTTCGGTTAATAAAAGTTAAGTTTTCATTTTGTACATATACTGTACATGAGTCTCTGGACACGTTCAGATGGGAAGGTGCAAACATATGGGTGAGTTATTTTTCTTTCATTTCTGATGGGGACACAACCATACTAAACAATTGCTTGTGTTGCTTCTGAATAAGGTTTCTTATTTAAATGTTTAGTTCTCAGGTGTATGTTTTTTATGCAAATGACATTCAGTGTTGTTTACAGTATAATAATTATTTGGATTTTTATGGTTTGTGCTTTTGAATGCTATAAAAACAAACTATGAGGGAATAGATAAAGTTCTCATAGCATGTCACTGGCTTCTGAAAACTTGTAGGTCCCCTTCCAGTGCAATTGCTGTCCCATTACAGGCTCTGTGACATACACAAGACTTAATACAAAAACAATTTCACTAGGATGTTGAATGTTTAATGCACACTTGCAATGGTCTTGTAACATTCATTTAAAACAGGGGCACAAAGTTATCTATTTTTATATCTGTCTGCTTTATATTCTGGTTTTATCAGTAAAGATTCCGTTAGCAGCTTCCCAATTGCTTTCCATATCTCTGTGCCTAGAGTATTCTGAGCCAGTACCCCTCCAGTGCAGCAGAGCTTCAGCTTATTCTAGTTTATGAGATGTAAAACCAAACTCACTTTGGAGACCTTTTCTTGGTATTCACCATGAACTGAAATAGAATAGATTTCTTTCTGAACTTTTCTCTCTGGTAATTAACAAAAATGTCAGGGAGTGGATGCTTTAGAGGAACAATATGGATATATTTGCAGTTGCACTTTATAGTGAAGCTGAGATGGAACAAGTCAGATTTTTTTTTAATGCTATAATCATATTGATTGCAATTTGTCCCGCCGTGAACAAATGAGGCATGCGAGACTGTGACTTTATGTTCCATTTTTCCACTTTGCTGTAATGTGATAATCACTGTGAGGCTGAAGATGGCACATTTGTGTAGTTATCTTGCAAATCAATGGGAGAACTTCTTTTAAAATGATGTGACAACTATAGCAGGTAGCAACTGAACATCATAAAAGTAGAAAGATGAAGAAATGTGTTTTTAAATATCAATGTGGCTTGCTTGTATTGATATCTATATGTGTATAGTATGTCTGTGTATGTGTGTGAATTTATGGGGCAGATTTACATATGGTCGAATATCAAGGGTTAATTAACCCTCGATATTCGACTGCCGAAGGTAAGATTTACCGCAATTTGTTCAAATCGTTCAATTCGAAGTCAAAGTCGTAGTTGAAGGTCGAAAGCAGCCAATTCGATGGTCGAAGTAGCCAAAAAAAACATTCGAAATTCAAAGTTTTTTTTTTATTCTATGTGCCCCGAAGTGTGTGTCTGTTTTTTCAAAACAAAACATAGCCATGGCCATGGAAGCTAAAAGTAGTTCAGCTATCTTTTGGTTGCACCTTATGATGGGACATATGGGTGGGCAAATTATGGTTAGCCAGAAAGTATTAGTTAGCCTACTTAAAGAAGAACTAAACATCCCAAATGTAAAAAGCCCCTTCCACTACCCTCCATTGTGCCCCATCCCTGCTTCCTCACGCATAGTGCATTATTGAAAAATGTGCCCTTAATTGTGCAACTCACGTATTATGCATATTCTGCATCTTCATTTTTCTCCTGGAAGGGAACGCCGACACTGAGATATTTGGAGCATGCCAGTTTGAGCCAGTCCGGTTTTGGCAGCAACTGCTCATGTGCTGGAAACTCCATAAATGACTGAAGGGAAGGAAGAGGATCTGAAGAAAGAACCATGTGGAAGATGGTGCCCTTGAGCAGGTGAGTTGCACAATTAGGGGCACATATTTTCACTAATGCACTATGCGAGGAGGAAGCAATGGAGGGTAGTGGAAGGGACTTTTCACATTAGGTTGGTTTAGTTCTCTATTAAAAGGATGATGTTATCACTAAAGGAACTGAAAATCTACTGCTTAAGTTGCAAACTGAACATTCTCCCAAAATAAAGCAAATTACAGTAAGGAGTCAGCGTGCTTAATAGGACAGTGTGTCCTATTAAATTTGATTGGCATTATGTACGTCTAGATTTTACATGCAAAATTATTACCCATGACCTAATTTAAATTTTTTGACTTCTTATTGTAGTTTAATTTCCTTGTGTTACTATCCATTTAAGGTGATGAGTAATTGTACAATGGAGGCTACTCGTGGAATTCAAATGTTTGCTTTATTTTATCATGAAAGAGGGCTACAGCCACGGCTCAACAAAGGGCCCAAATTCAACTGCAGCTGTCAGCAGAGGCGAGTTGGCCATGTTCTTCAGTTTTATCTGCCCAGGAATCTTATTACCATAGGCACGGAGATCCAAATTAAGGGCAAGCTTTTAAATTTGATGCACCAGCAATATTTAATTCTTGGAACTTTTGCTAAACTACAACCCCAGCATGCTTCTGCAGTTACAGGTTGCTTAAGTCTATGACCTATAGCTTTCCTGCTAATTGTATGGCAAGAAAACAAGTGACTCCCATGACTGTAACAGGAGTTATTGCTTAATAGAGCATCCAGACCTGCAAATAACTTTATCTTCCAAAGTTAACCTCTCCCCCATCTTCTCTGATGAAGTCTATCTGCTCCATTGTTTTTAGCATCAAGTTTCCTTTATTAGAAGCTTCATTAAACATAGAGATCGATACCCTGCATAATACAACCTCAGAGATAAAACAAATGAAAGTTGCACAGCTAAGGTGATGGAGGGGTCAGGTTTTGTCTGGGAAGCCCCCCCTTGGGAAATTAATACTGGGTTTATATGATTTTGCATTCATCAGTGATTAACTCAGTAGAAGAGTGGAGTGATTGGAATAATTTGTTATTATTTTGGCATATGTGTTCTTCGCTTTCTTGGCTGTTCTTTAAAGCCAACACATGAAATTTCTTTGCTTGATTTATTACTTCGTACTGTAAACAGTGCTTTATAGCCAAAACTTGCAAACTTTATGTGTTTTTCTGCATTCATCATCATCCTAGCTTATATATAGAGCATATAAAATAAGTCAATGCTTGGTAACTTGCTGGAAGAGTGCTGTGTAAATCAACAAGTCTGGGAAAAAACCCATGCATACATTGTTTTAAAATATATTTGAAAATGTTAAAAAAGGGCTTGTATTCATTTCCAGCTCAAGTCTGTTCCACCTTAACTAACAAAATGGTATAATATTATAATATATAATTGATGACTTACTGTATATCTGACAGTAGGGATGTCGCGGACTGTTCGCCCGAACATCGACTGTTCTCGCTCACCGAATGTTCGCGAACGTCGCGCGACGTTCGCCATTTTGGGTTCGCCTTACCTTTTTTTTGACCTCTCACCCAGACCAACAGATACATGGCAGCCAATCAGGAAGCTCTCCCTCCTGGACCACCCCCACACCCCCTGGACCACTCCCCTTCCATATATAAACTGAAGCCCTGCAGCGTTTTTTCATTCTGCCTGTGTGTGCTTGGAAGAGCTAGTGTAGGGAGAGAGCTGTTAGTGATTTCACTGATTTGAGGGACAGTTGATAGTAAGTTTGCTGGCTAGTAATCTACTTGATACTGCTCTGTATTGGAGGGACAGAAGTCTGCAGGGATTTGAGGGACATTTTAGGTTAGGTAGCTTTGCTGGCTAGTAATCTACCTTCTACTGCAGTGCTCTGTATGTAGCTGCCTGCTGTGGGCACTGATCTCTTCTGATCTCATCTGCTGACTGCTGTAATAACCCAATAGTCCTTGTAAGGACTGCTTTTATTTTCTTTTTTGTTTTTTTACTTTGCTACTATAACAGCCCAGTGCTATTAGTCTAGCTGTGTTGGGGAGTGGGACTGGTGTGCTGCTGTGCTGCTCCTAGTAGTTCAGCAGCAGCAACCCGAGAATTTTTTTTTTTTTTAATATACATATATATTTTTTTTATTTTACTTATCTTACTGTTCTTTAACGTGTACAGTGCTGTTGCTGTTCTTCATAGTAGTGCACCAATAGTAGTGCACTTGCAGGCATTATTTGCCCAGTGTGTTCTTCAAACAACTGCCATCTAGCTGTGTGAGCTTGTTCACATTCTGTCTAAATATCAATAATAATACCGTCTCCAGAAACACCACCTGAGTGACGTTTTTCAGGCAGCAATAATATATTCCGTATCCACTGCTGTAGTAGTGTATACGTTGACCTTGTAGGCATTGTTTGCCCAGTGTGTTCTTCATTTTCAAACAACTGCCATCTAGCTGTGTGAGCTTGTTCACATTCTGTCTAAATATCAATAATAATACCGTCTCCAGAACCACCACCTGAGTGACGTTTTTCAGGCAGCAATAATATATTCCGTATCCACTGCTGTAGTAGTGTATACGTTGACCTTGTAGGCATTATTTGCCCAGTGTGTTCTTCAAACAACTGCCATCTAGCTGTGTGAGCTTGTTCACATTCTGTCTAAATATCAATAATAATACCGTCTCCAGAACCACCACCTGAGTGACGTTTTTCAAGCAGCAATAATATATTCCGTATCCACTGCTGTAGTAGTGTATACGTTGACCTTGTAGGCATTGTTTGCCCAGTGTGTTCTTCATTTTCAAACAACTGCCATCTAGCTGTGTGAGCTTGTTCACATTCTGTCTAAATATCAATAATAATACCGTCTCCAGAAACACCACCTGAGTTGTTGTTGTTGTTTTAAAAATAATGCCAGGCAAAGGCAGGCCGCCACGCAGAGGCACTAGGGGCCATGCTGCTATGCTATCCTGTGGCCCTAGGAAATTGCCCAGTTTTAAAAAGGCAATGACCCTGAACTCCCAAAATGCTGAAGAGGTAGTTAACTGGCTTACACAGCACACCCCATCCTCTACCGTTTCTAACTTTACCACAACATCCTCATCCTCCACTGCTATGGCCACCCCACGTAACACTTCCTCCACCACCGGCGCCCCTTCTTCACTGGAGTCAGAGGAGTTATTTTCACATGAGTTTCTTGAACTGAGTGATGCGCAACCATTATTGGCAGAAGAAGATGAAGGAGATGAGGACGTTACACCAGATTTAATTCTGGCAGAGAACACAACAGAGATGGACATAATGAGTGATGAGGAGGTCCCCGCTGCTGCTTCCTTCTGTGAGCTGTCAGAAGAAATTGATGCATCTGAGGAGAATGATGATGAGGAGATTGATGTTTTGTGGGTGCCCAGTAGAAGAGAGCAAGAGGAGGATAGTTCAGATGGAGAGACGGAGAGTCAGAGAGGCAGGAGGAGAATAAGACTTAGAAGAAGCAGGGAGGACAGCTCGCAGGGAACAGTAGGGCAACAACATGTATCGGCACCTGTGGTCAGCCGGCCAACGCACCCGCCATTGCCGCCAACGCCGCCAACTTCTACTTTTACCGCCAGATTGCCAGCTTCAAAAAGGTCAGCAGTGTGGGATTTTTTTAATGTGTGTGCCTCTGACAAAAGCGTTGTAATTTGCAATGAGTGCAGTCAGAAACTGAGTCTTGGGAAGCCCAACAGCCACATAGGTACAACTTCTATGCGAAGGCACATGAACGGCAAGCACAAAGCACTTTGGGAGCAACACCTCAAAGGCAACAGGCAAACTAAAAGCCACCCTCCTTCTGGTCCAGCATCTTACTGCTCTACCTCTGCTGTCCTTCACCCATCTGAACCACCCTCCACTCCGCCTTCCACCTTGACCACCAGTTCCCAGTCATCTGCCCCCAGCCAAGTTTCTGTGAGGGCCATGTTTGAGCGTAAGAAGCCAATGTCTGCGAGTCACCCCCTTGCCCGGCGTCTGACAGCTGGCTTGTCTGCACTCTTAGCCCGCCAGCTTTTACCATACCAGCTGGTGGACTCTGAGGCCTTCCGCAAATTTGTAGCAATTGGGACACCGCAGTGGAAGGTACCCAGCCGCAATTTTTTTTCAAAAAAGGGAATACCACACCTGTACCACCATGTGCAGAGCCAAGTCACCGCATCTCTGTCACTTAGTGTTGGGCCAAAGGTCCATATGACTACTGACGCATGGTCCTCCAAGCATGGTCAGGGCAGGTATGTCACCTACACTGCCCACTGGGTGAACTTGGAAATGGCTGGGAAGCAGGGAATGTGTGGCTCAACAACAACAGTGGAGTTGGTGTCACCGCCACGGATTGCACGCGGTTCTGCCACCACCTCTACTCCTCCTTCGCTCTCTACTTCGTCTTCTTCCTCTTCTTCCTCCTCTGCTGCTGGGTCCTCCTCCTCCACACCTGTGCACCCCCAGCCCCCCTTAGGCTATTCGACGTGCCAGGTACGCCGTTGTCATGCTGTCTTGGGGATGACGTGCCTGGAAAGCAGAAACCATACCGGATCTGTACTCCTGTCATCTCTGCAGTCACAGGCCGATCGGTGGCTGACCCCACACCAACTGAAGATCGGAAAAGTGGTGTGTGACAGTGGAAGCAATCTGTTGGCAGCACTGAGACTGGGCAATTTAACACATGTGCCCTGCATGGCACATGTTCTGAATTTAATAGTCCAACGTTTTGTCTCGAAGTACCCAGGATTCCAGGACGTTCTCAGGCAGTCCAGGAAGGTGTCGGCCCATTTCAGACGTTCCTACACAGCCATGGCACGCCTTGCTGACATTCAGCAGCGGTACAACATGCCAGTCAGGCGTTTGATTTGCGACAGCCAGACTCGCTGGAATTCAACGCTCCTCATGTTGGAACGTCTGCTGCAACAACAAAGAGCCGTCAACGAATACCTGTTTGAACTGGGTGGTAGGACTGGATCTGCAGAGATTTTTTTTCCCCCGTTACTGGGTGCTTATGCGCGATGCCTGCAGGCTCATGCGCCCTTTTGAAGAGGTTACAAATATGGTCAGTCGCACCGAAGGCACCATCAGCGACCTAATACCCTTTGCTTTCTTCCTGGAGCGTGCCGTGCGACGAGTGACAGATGAGGCTGTAGACCAGCGTGACGAGGAGCAGGAAGTGCACGATTTCTGGTCGGAATCACCAGAACGAACCCAGGCACCTGCTGCAACGCAGGGAGAGGTGTCAGAAGTGGAGTCAGAGGAGGAAGGTGGCTTTGTGGAGGAGGAGGATCAACAGGAGCAGGCTTCACAGGGGGCTAGTGGTGACCTTTTGGGGACCCCTGGTCTTGTACGTGGCTGGGGGGAGGAGACCGTGGATGATGCAGTCCTTGATAACGAGGAAGCGGAGATGGATACCTCTGCATCCAACCTTGTGAGAATGGGGTCTTTCATGCTGTCATGCCTGTTGTAAGGACCCCCGTATCAAGAGGCTTAAGGAGAAGGACCTGTACTGGGTCGCAACGCTACTAGACCCTCGGTACAAGCATAAAGTGGCAGAAATGTTACCAACGTACCACAAGTCCGAAAGGATGCTGCATTTACAAACCAGCCTGCAAAACATGTTGTACAATGCTTTTAAGGGTGATGTCACTTCAGGAACTCATCAACATTTCAGGGGCAGAGGTGCCAGTAATCCTGCCACGAGCGCACCTGCAAGGACAAAGCACTTTGGCCACTCTGTAACGTCAGACATGCAAATGTTTTTCAGTCCAAGGCAGCGCCAGAACCCTTCTGGATCCACCCTCAAAGAACGCCTCGACCGGCAGGTAGTGGACTAACTGGCATTAACTGCAGATATCGACACTCTGAGGAGCGATGAACCCCGGACTACTGGGTGCGCAGGCTTGATCTGTGGCCAGAGCTGTCACAATTTGCCATGAACCTCTTGTATGCCCCGCCTCAAGTGTCCTCTCAGAAAGGACCTTCAGTGCAGCAGGAGGGATTGTAACTGAGAAGAGAACACTGCCTAGGTCACAAAAGTGTGGATTATCTGACCTTTATTAAAATGAATGAGGGGTGGATCTGGCATATTTTTTCTGGCCTCTGTGCTTCAGTGGCTGCGACAAAAATTTTTTATATTGTTAGCATTTATATGGCATATTTTTTCTGGCCTCTGTGCTGCAGTGGCTGCGACAAAAAAAATTAATATTTTCAGCATTTATATGGCATATTGTTTCTGGCCTCTGTGCTTCAGTGGCTGCGACAAAAAAAACATAATTTTTCAGGAAAGTACACATGCCTAATTTTTCAGGGTTCTGCAACAGTGGCAAAATCGCATCTTTTACGGTCACCACAGGTGATCAATAAAGTAGACCAAAACTGGGCCCACACTGCAGAATCTGTGTTTTTTGGTTCGCTTCACTGTACATTGAATTACCTCTGCCTGATCGTGCACGTGCACACAAGCACGGTGACTGCTAAACACACCACTACAGAAATATTGCCACCAACAGGACGAACATCCTGGAGGTGACAAGCTCAACTAGTAATTAACAACTTTGCGTGTGAACAGGCTGTAACCGTTACACGACTTGATTGGCATGTAGACGCCGGACGTTTTAAAGCAGTTTATTACACAGGTTTAGAAATGTAGTGTGATTTCTGCCCTTTACAGCACAAAACGCAGCGCTGTGTCAACAATGTATTTTTCAGATACCTTTTTGCCCTTGATCCCCCTCTGGCATGCCACTGTCAAGGTCGTTGCACCCTTTAAACAACTTTAAAATCATTTTTCTGGCCAGAAATGTCTTTTTTAGCTTTTAAAATTCGCCTTCCCATTGAAGTCTATGGGGTTCGCGTCGTTCGCGAACCGGTCGCATTTTTGATGCAAGTTCGCGAACTTTTTTCCGACGTTCGCTACATCCCTATCTGAGAGATTGATACTCAATTGGATCTGCAGTACCAGCACCAGCCTAATGAATTCCTTTTTACCAGAATTCCTATGTCTGTCAAAAAAGACTCAAAACACTTGGAATCAGTCTACTGTGTAACAGTTGTCTACAAGGAAATATACACAAATAGTATCTCTGGTCAAACCCTGAATTTACCTAATCAGATATATTGTTTTCCTACATTTTACTTACTTTTTCATGGTCCTAACAATCAAAATGCATTCCTATGGGCCTTTTCCATTCCCATTTTCACTCTCCATGCTGGAACAGCATAAATGCATGCTCCCCTTCTTTTGCTGTGCATTGCCATAGAAATGGAGATGATGATGTGATGAGTGATGATATCCGTATGGTAGTAGAGTAAGGAATAAATGGCAGTGCAGTGGAATAAGAGTTCCTGGGACATGTGCCATGTGTCAGCGGAGGAACAAGTAGTCACGTGTTCTTTAATGATGAAATTTATTACAGACACTGTGAATGTTCTCAAACTCTACAATTCACAATCGTTATCTTATTGTCGTGTGAGGGATAAAGTATTCACAAAGGCAAAATTTTTCACTTTGCAAACATTTGTTCTCATTGAGAATGAATTGCAAATGATTTTTGCACTAGCGACCAATATTATATTCCGTCAATCAGTCTTATCTTTCCTTGTAGACCTAAATAAATATTTAAATATTCAAGGATTTGTGAATTGGTTTTACAGCCATTGCCAGAAACCACACTATAATATATAATGGTCTGCAAATTACTGTATAAAATGATGTAAATGTTGTGGGTCCAGATCAGTATAGCTAGTATTCATCATCAATAGATACAGCATATCCAATTAGAAGATGACTGATGATTGAATGGAAAGAGATTTGCTAACCTTACTCTCTCTAGGCTTGGTTAATTGGTTTATAAAGATTACTATGGACTTTACAGTTAATGGTTTCCATGGAAGGTTTGGTGGAAATGGTTCTCACCACCTCCTAACTAGTTTCTATAGTTCAAAGAAATCACTTTTATATTCTTGAACCTCCCGGTTTTAGGACAGATATTGTGATTCACGTTGTTTTAAGCAGTTTCTTGAATAATTTTGGCTTCAGTGAAATGGTGGAACACATTTTAATGTTTAAAATTGCCATTTACCTTATCCCTAAAGCTAATCTGAATGTGGCCACTAGAAAGCATTCCTAATGATTCATAGGAGGGGGCAAATATTTACATAAACAAAGCATAAAAAAGTGTTTTATGGTTCCGATGTAATATACAGGAGGCAGAAAACATTTATATTATGCCTCTCCGTATGCACAGTGTTTTGGCTGCCGAGACTCCAAAAAATCATAGTAGACAGCGCCAGTCTTGAAAATTATTTAAAAAAGCCTTTATTGTTACTTCATGGCTTTATCATCTGAACAAACACAACAATGTTTCAAACCACATGGCCATTTATCAAGGCTGCCAAGACTCCTCAAATAATCTGGTTTGGTTTATTTTTATTATACCCACAAGATTGAAAAAGCTCTTATTAAATTTTCACTTTGCTCCCTCCACACTGAACCTATGCATCATAGATACTATTCATTTGGTTGTATTGTGCTGTATCTTTTCAATTTCCTAGATACACGTCATCTCCTGCAGAGAGCAGGGCATGCTGATGGAATAAATATACAAGTACCTAGATGTAGTCACAGTAGGAGAATGGTAAGCTTTTGGCTTGCTTGTGTGCCTTTGTTACCAGCAATCTCTGGCTTTTTTTTCTGACTTGAGTTACCTTCATGTGTCCAAGCTAAGAAGATGATGCTTACTTGTGGCTGCATAACTGACTCCAAATCATAGTGAGCCGGCAATGTGGAGCATTGTTCAAAGCAAATTACAGGTGTAAGAACAGATAAAATAAATATTTCTAAAGGCCTTGTTCCAGGCCACTATTCCCGAAATAAAGCTACTGTGTGGTTTATTTTCATGTTAATCTTTGCTTTTTTTTTGTCAGCAGATGGAAATAAAATGGCAGAGCTGCTCCTTTTTTCATTTCTTTAGTACAAGAATGCTTTTGTACAATGCAATCCAGAGCTGCTGTAGCTTATGGCAGTCTTCTTCTCTAGGTCTAGTATTCTCCTCTTCTTCACACACTCCTGTCACTGCCTCATTCCAGCTCAGTGCTTTCCCTGATTCCAACTCATTTACAAGCCAAAACAACTTCTGGCCGTCAGATTGCCTGGGTGATATTCCATTACAGATGCTTCTGTTCCCAGAACAGAAGTGACATCATTTCTATACCGAGAAAATATGACGTGTTCTTACAGGTTTAAGCTACTTATTAGCACACATGCTTACTCTCATGATTGCTGTAGTGGAAACATTTACGCAAACGAATGTGGAAGTCATTGTGTGTTATTAAATGTATTTGGAATGCAACAGGAAAAGGATATAAAGCCATTGTAGAAAACAGGTCCATCATTCTCAGCCAACCAGTTTTAGGAAACGTAGTTAACTATACTGTAGCTCTAAATCTCGACATCCCCGTGTCATCTAAATCATTTGCATTAAAAATATAAAAAAAGAAAAATAAAAAGATGATGGATCATATTTTTTCCATACTGAAAGAAAATGTAATGCAACTTTCCAATATATATTTATTACACATTTTATATGGTTTATTTATTTTTAAATGTAACTGCAACTGAAAGCAATATCATCTGACAGCGTATATCCTATGCACACCTACCTCTGAACAATGTTCTGTCCTGGAGCATAACTGACTCCTGTTACCTTGTTTTACATTTACCAATAACTTTCAAACTATTAAAAATTTGCGATTGATGTATTTTGAAAAGTTGCTGAGAATAATGTAATTGTAATCTACTGACCCACTTTACCTTCAGGGAAGCCATGATGGAGCTATAAGTACAGGGGCTGCAAGACAAGGGAGCTGAATTACCAGCAGCCAGATTACATTGGTTTATGTTTAAGGATTGGCAGAGTCAGATGTAGCTGTGATTGGGTGAGAAGGAATGAGTTAAGGCAGGGAAAAGCCAGGCAGGTAGAAACTGTCCACCCACCCTCCTCCTTTTTGCATCTTTTGCAAAAAATGTCTGGAGTTTTCTTTTTTGCGTTCTCTTTTTATATATTAATAACTGCATGTAAATGCTTATATTGTGGTTTCTGTATATTTATACAGTATAAATGTGAGAGTAAGCAATGAATGCTTGATCCAGGGAATGTTTCTAGCCACCATTGAGATCAGAAAGGAATTTTTTCCATGTTGTGGTAGCTTTAGGGTTAGTTCACATGGGGAGATTCGAAGAGAATTTGTCGCCTGGCGACTAATCGCCTCTTCTTCTGAGCTACAATCTCCCCGAACTGCCTCAGCGTTTTTTCCCATAGGCTATAATGAAAAGTCGCCTGCGCTAATGCACACGCAGCAATGCATTTTCCATAGTCGCCCAAAGTTGCCTCACACAGACTAATACTACTTGTACTAGGTGACAGCTTGCTGGGATTTCCTATCATTGAAACACTGCACATTCAGGACCGACAGCAGGGCTGCTGAACTTCTCTTATGGTGGGAGATGCAGCTTCTGCTGGTAGCAGGTTTGGGGCCTCATTCTCTGTAGGTAGAGACAGCCTGATACTCAGTGGTGGATATAATGACATAGTGCTGATCTCAAATGGCAACTATGGAAGTGAAAGTCAAGTCTTCCTTGAGGAATGGCAGAGCATATTAGATTCTTATGGAATCCTGGCTTTGAATATTGCCTTGGGGTGAGGCTGGCAAGGTCCTATTTATTTGTTAAAATGTGAATAAATGCTGTGGCCATTTTACACCATTCCTGTCTTCTGGTGTTTAATTAGATATGTAACAATGTCATTCAGTGTGATGGCTCAAAGCGAAAGGTCAGTTGAGGAGTCTCCTTGTGATGTATAGTTCCCTTGTCATGTAATTTGTCTATTTGATTTATCCAGACATGTTGGCACTTTCTAAATACATATTAAATTGTGATAATAAATTTTTTCTGAATTATTTGTATTATACATTCTGGCTTTTTGTTGTGCTATATTATTTATTTATTGCAATACAAAATCTTATGTATAATCTCATCATTAATTTGGCCTATATCTAAAGTGCCATATTGCTACATTGTATGTATATATATATATATATATATATATATATATATATATATACATACATACATACATACATACATACATACAATCTGTCAAATAGAAGCCGCACTCATTTGACAGATGGTGTTCACATTTTTTTTGTGATCTGCACCCAGGCATTCAAGACTGCATTTTCGTGAGTTCCGATACCTATTTTTTGTTTTGTTTTTACATAGATTTTCTGTTATTGAGAGTCTTACGTTTAAGCTTAAGATATTACAGGTATTAGAGTTCAGCACTGGACAATGAATACATTATCTATCAGTGGTCGATACAAAGTGAATCATTTAGCTTGTCATATTCTTTGTGACACCGGTTGCTTTGTCTTCTACCTTCTTTTATGAAAGCAGGGTGTAGTGTATACCCACAGCAGCTAGACATAGGAATATCCAACTGACATCCTTTATTCTGTTTCAATCTTTAGCCTCTGGCACCCCTTGCTACTGGAATGCCATTTGCATATATGGGAATTGAAATGCAGTATAAAACTATATATGTTAAAACAAAATTGTTCCCAATTGCACATCATTTTATTCTTTCAATAGCAAATACATTGGAGATTTTATTTGAACTCCGAACCAATGGCTCATACAGCAACAGATAGGATTGTAACCTAGTGGCTGCATTATCTTGTGCCATGCAGGTCTTTCTTCCAGAAAAGTAATTTCAGCAAAGCTCCCCAGCTCTCTGATTGCAGCTTTGGATTACAGCTTCAATCATGGTTTAGCGAGGGCTTCCACAAAAGGTAACGCATCAGCAGTGTTCCGGGGGCAGCCAGATTTAGAAGCTAATTTTTAAGCAATACCTAACCCTTTTGCAATGTCTTCTGACAAATCTGTGTTATTACATGTGAATTTACGGGCAAGGCTTAGTCATTTTTCTTAATCACTGGAAAGCAGCTTGTGTGAAACTATTGCTGAAATGCGGCTATCATTTATATAGTGTTCAAACTATAACAAATAATTAAAGGTAATATTCCATTATGGCACACTGGTAGACTTCTGGAACATGCTGTTTATGTTTTGCATACCCTCATATCTCTGTCTACTGTTAGTTAGTTATAAGTTAATTGTTCCTGATGAGTTCCTGTTAAAGTGACGTTGAGTGTGAATTTGCAGCAGGAAGGTTATTTTGAGAAGAAGACAATTTTCCAATATTTTGTCGATAACCTTCAATGTTTCATTCTCTAGCTAGCCACCTTGCCTCCCTGTCTGTCAGCAGTAGCACATGCTCATCTGTTCGGAAGGTTAAATATTGAGCATCCATCTTGGTCATCAAGGAGGTAAATAAAGCTGATTACCACACCCAGAGGTTCCACTTTGACCATAACAGAGACATCCCCATTTGAAATTAACTACAATGCATTCTTGATGGAAATGGTGCAAATTATGGAGCCTTATTTTTTGCAGGTTGGATTTAAGCGGTTTTAGAGGTTTTTGAAACCACGACTAAACTCGCAAACGCTAAAACCACGATTAACATTGAATTTATTAAAAGATCTGAATATAAAAAGAACGAACGCTGAAGTGCTGAACATTGCACTAAAAAATACTGGTACCTTGAAAACCAGTTTTGCAGACAATTCCTAGCAGAAAAAAATTCAAAAACCTCTAAAGTCCAAGTTGCTTTAAAGTGGTCTAATCAGATCAGCAAAACTCCCATTGACTTCTATAAGACCTCGACAACTTTTACTTGGCGAATTTTGCCTTAGAGGTTTAGTGTTTATTTCCAATCAAAAAATCTTGTTTTTCAAGCTTCTTAGGAAAAAAAATTTTGAGATACGTGGTATAAAATCACAATTCAATTGTTAAGAAATGGGCCCTAAGATTGGACATGTATTCATTCATATTCATTCATGTATGATAATTTAGATATCAGATAGAATGTTTGGAGTAGCAGGTGAAAATATAATAGGAAAGTTAAAAAACAAGTTAAAAAATAATTATATGTATATATATATATATATATATATATATATATATATATATATATATATATATATATATATATATATATATATATATATGGAACAAGAACCGCACTCACAGGACTTATGTTGTGCAAAAAAATCGTGAAAGAGTTTCCTTTGCGTTACATAGTGTTTAATGTGTTGTGAGATGTGTAGATGCCCAACGCCTGCTTTCACTGCACTAAATAATGGCTTTCTGAGTATCTTGAAGGCTGCTGTTTCATGCACACTCATCTGTGACCTACATCAAATTAAATACTAGCGGAAGACAGCTGTTTAATATTCAGGGTGGCTGGTGCATTAGTACTATTGGCTTCACCTAGGAACCTAATTACCTCTTCTTGCGTTGTACTGCAAACACGCAGATTCACAGACTGACCTGCTATTATATATAATATCAATGTTAAACATTAGAAATAGAAAGATGCAGATTGTTAGATAGCGAGTAGTCACTGTTTATGTCTTGTTTGGTGAGACATGTCAGTAGAGGACAACATTTTGTACATATTCCAGGTCCTCTATGATATTATACAGCCAACTCAATCAATATCTTGCTGAGACCTGACAAGATCTTGGTCAGTAAGGCCTTCTGCTTAACTTGATGCTGAGAGAGCAGCCAGTATAGGCCTGTGCGTTGTCAGCTTTAAAAACTCTGACACCATAGAAGGTATAGAGGCAGAAACATTAAACGTATTTTAAATAGAAATTAAATACAAACCCCTATAGCAAAAAAAAAAAGTGCCCTGGGGAGTTGAACCCGAGACTCCACATCTACAAGACAACATTGTAACCACTGCTCTACATGTATATAAATTGTATGTTTCTTTTATCTTGAGTATTTTCTAGAGCACCAATCTACATAAATGAATGATCTGTAAAATGTTTTAAGAGAAACCTGATTAATTAAGGAAACTCATGATCGAATTTACAAGGGAAATTATGTCAAATTGCAGATGATCTCGACAGATTATGAACATTATGCATGTCCTACAAATATGTACAAGGGCAATAAGAAAGTTTTTCTTTCTATTAATAGTAGCACATTTTCTATTTAATTGACACCTATGAAGAAAGAGAGGTTAACATTTGCTGGTTATGCAGGTTTCTTATTGTGTATCAGACCTTCTATTCTTCTGCTTCAATTAAATGAAGATTTCAGGAATAGCGCATTAATTGTGCATCTATATTCAGCAGGCACACAAACGAACAGAGGTCTAAGGACATAAAATGTAATGAACTATGTCTGCATAAAATCCACTTGGGCCAAGGTTGTAGCGGCATCCCAGGTGAATTAGACACATATAATACCTGGCTGTACAATTCACGGCCCCTCACAGCTTACATCAGTCAGGATATTTTATAGTGCTACTTTTAAACGTTACAAGTAAAGGCTACAAACCTATGTAGATTTCAAAATATACTGTTTCTGCATCAAAAGAGTTAAACGTTTCTTGCACTATATAACAGACACATTAAAATACTGTCAGGTTAATTGGTTCCCCATAGTGTGTGTGATATGTTGGCAATACAATACAACATCAAAGCCAGAGTGGTTTCTCCTGAACTTCTATTCTGCTAACCAATCAAACCTGGAGATCAAAGTTTTTGCTGCCTTTTTCTCTTATTTTGGGGGAAGTACAGCGTGACATAATTTATTCCTAAACCCTATGACCTGCCTTTTGATCAGTAACACTGTGGTAGCCCATTTCCAGAGAACTGAGATAGAGGGATAATTGAAAAAGAACACTTGCTATAAGAATACCTTCAGATTTAATCCATTCTTTGAGGGGATTTAATTTTTTTTTTTAAAATAACCAAGTACCTTTTCGTGAATGATGTCCATCTGCTTTAGCATTTATTATATGTATGTAGGGACCCAAAGGGTTAATGTGCCCCTATGGCTTTACATCCCTACACTTCCTGATCTCCCTAGTTGCTGGGCAGATGCCCATGTAGCTAGTTGTAATTTACATATCCCAATTATTGGCCAGGAGGTGCTTTGATAACTTCCTGTCACACTTTGGTATAGTGCATCAGAAGGGGTGGATCTTCCTCTTTGGCTCCTGGTGTCTGTCCCAACCGGACGTTTCCAGGGAGCCTAGGTACACCAAGGCCTAGTAAAGCCAGTTTGCCCTAGAGGGACCTGAACCTCTAGTGTGGAAGTCGGGGAGCAGGGACCCCATGAATGAGACTAGTAAGTGGCAGGAATATAACTGTTATAGGCTCTTTAGGAGAGTAAGATAGTAAGGAAAGATATAAAGAGCAGTTTTGTGCTCCATCAAGGATGTGTAGCAGGGAGTAGCTTCCCAGGCTGTAAGATTTGCCTACAGTGAAGGGACACAGTGGATAGGGTGTCAGGCTTTAGGTTCTCCTCCCTGACCATTCCACTGGGTGAGATCCAGACCACGTGTGAGGTATTTCTGCCTGGAGGTATGCTGTATTGCCTTGACTTCAACCTGCATCTGCCTCTGATATAGGGGCAAATTTACTAAAGGGCAAAGTGACTAATGCTGGCGCAAATTTGCCAGAGTAGCATCATTTCGGTATTTCGCCGATTTACTAACAGGCACAGTCGTAACTTCATTAGTGAAGGAGATAGACATTAACGCAACTTGGCACTCTAACACCAGGCAAATCGATGCTCCGGCGAACGAACGTAACTGTGCAAATTCACCAAGATGTGGATTTTACTGAACGTTAACTGTTCCACCAGACTTGCCTTCACCAGCTTAGACCAGGCGAAGTGCAATGGAGTGTATAGGACTTCCTCGATTTTTTTGTTGAAAAAAGTCCCAAAAAATTCAGGGCATCTTTTCACTTTTTCAGGGTGATAGTCTGTAAAAATGTATATGTGTACCCGGGTACCCAGGTTCCCCCCCTACATTTCTTAACATATTGTATTCAACTTTCATTTCCCGCCGTATGCTAATTAGCAAATTCTAGCAGAACTTCGCTTTGCTTGCCGAAATAATGCTAGCACAACTTTGCCATTATTCGTCGTCCTGGACGTTGCTTCGCATGTTAGTGAATTAGTGTTGTCTGGGCAAATTTACGCCTTGCGAAGTGTTGAAATATGAGAGAAGTGACGCTAGCAAAAAAATTAGTAAATCTGCCCCATATTGTCTGAGCTGTGTGCATATATATTCTGCAAATGCCTCTTTACTGATGTACATAAGTACCCTGTGGATCATTTGTCTCTGACAAATAAAAATTGTTCTGTTTGATTGCAAGAACCTCCTGATGCCAATTTCTTTATTGGTTAATGCACAGTAGCCTGTGGGAGTTGTAGTTTCACTACACCACACATTCATTTTTTTCCACTTTGCCCTGGGTCCAGTGTATCCCATGCTCTAGTATACTAGCTGGTGATTAACCCCGTTGGTATAAATAGCCCAAAAATATGTTACATGTATCCCTGTACTGGGATGAACCATCTGTTACAAAAAAGCCACTGACACAATTGCAATTCTTCTTAGAACATGGAACTGAAGAAGAAACTCTGTTGTTATGTATTAGAATTCAGAGTGGCCTGTTGTATAAGTATGGGATCCCTTATCTGGAAACCCGTTTGCCAGAAAATGCTGTGTTTCCTAATGACCAGCTTCCACAGACTCTATTTAAATCAGTTCATTTACATTTTTAAACATAATTTACTTTTTCTTGATGGTAATAAAACAGTATATTGTACTTGATCCTGAGATATAATAAAGCCTTGCTTAAGACAAAACAATTCTATTGGGTTTATTCAATGTTCAAATGTTTAAAAGACCCCTTATTAGGAAAAGCCCAGTTTCTGAGCATTCTGAATAGGTTGGGAAACCTTCCAGAATTTTGAGAGACACTAAACAGGAATGGCAATTTTACTGAGAGGTACCATAAGTGAGCCTTTGGAATTTAACAAAAAACTGAGTGTACACACATAAGCTCTGCTCTTCTCCAATTTAGAAATATAGAACTACAGAACTCTGCAAAACCCAAGTAATTCTAACGGAAAAACTTCTGGAAATTCCCCTGGAGGGCTTCACCTCACTGATGGGGCAAAACAAGGCCTAAAAATGGGTTTCTAAAGCTGCTGCCAGACAGAACTGGGACAACACATCTACACAAAATGTTGATGATGATTCTGCACTGGGGGCCTTAGACCCCCGGCATCTCAATCTTCTCCCCCTCAGAAAGTAAAACCAATGCTACTGGATGTCCTGGAGGAGACCTGCTCCACTACACAAATTTGAACCAACCTCATCAGCTCCAACATGAATGTAATAAAGATTGCGCTCTCCATAATAAAGCAGGACATGCAGAAGCCCAAGAGAGAGTGAGACAGCAGCTGAAACTTACTCAGCACCATTGATGATCCCACTCACCTATTGCCTGGCCAAGTGCAACAACTTTTAGTATAATAGGCTCAGTCGAAATAACCGAATTGTTGATTTTCTAGAAAGAGCTGAAGCAAATTCACCTGAAATGTTCATAGAAATATGGCTGTACACAAATCACACCTCTCACCAGCATTTGCGATGGGCCCACCAAACACTAGCTTTTTTATATTCTATATATTATATTCTATACTTAATATTTTTTATCATATACAAGTTTCAGCGATGTGACAAATGATAAAATATAACTGAAGACATCAAAAAAAAAATCAAAATTCATTGGCAGAATGTTTCTGGCTAGTGATGGGCGAATAAATTGCAGCAACAATTTGCTGAAGAAAAATCCACTGCATCAAAAAAAATTGATACGCATCAAAATAGTCGGAGGAGTAGTTTTTGTACACCCATATACAGTATAGTATTGTACTCATTTTCTATTTCTCACCTAGAATAAGCCTTAGTTTCTGTTCTTGGATGTATTGTCTGAGCATAAGTCTTGCTAGCTTTTTTCTTCTTTGTAATGGGAGTTAATTAGCAAAATACAGACAAAAAAGAAAAATCTGAAGACAGGCTTGCAAATTAAAATGTGAATGTTAAGTACTCTTCAAGTGCTTGGGAAGGAAGCAGAGACCAGGCATTTCCCCACAGAAACGTTGCATTGTCTCATGCTTTGGCACGTCAACTAACTGTGCAACTGGAGATGTGTCTATCAACCAGATATTCTGTACCAGAATAATTTGTTAATGAGTAGCTCTCCTGCTAATTTTATTTTTACGTGGGCTTGAGACAGGTGGGTATAATAAAGAAAAAACTGTCTAATTATTTTTATTATGAAACGTAACATGGTCTCAACAAAAGCAGGAGAAAAATAAACAAAAGCTTGTGGTAAGTTAAGTTTAAGCAGATATGATTATTTAATAAGGGAATGATTGGAAAATGCAAAAGGGGAAAAAGGTGCCAGACCCCCATCATTGATCCTGATTAGGCAAATTCTGATTGGCTTCTTGGAAATATATCTACAGCAACAGGTTGCTTAATTGTCTTTTAGTACCAGCACTTTAGTACCATTTACAGAATGAAGAGGGAGTGCTTGCTTTATTTAATTTGATTATAAAAGAACTTAATTAAGTAACTTTACAGTTGGTCCTCATTTATTTATTTTTCTAGTCAGTCTTTTCATTATTTGCATTCCTTTGCTGTAGCTTTCCAACCTGTAGAGCCTATCTGGTTGTTGGGAGTCACTGACAAAGCGAAAATAGGCTGACCGCAAAATTTCAGTTTTACATTCACTTATCTTTCTGTTCCAATTGGTGCCTGGTTGTTAGGTTAATTCAGCCATAGCAATCAGATACCATTTTAAATTACAGAAAAAATCATGAAAATAATTTAAATAGAAAAAGTAAAAATGAGGATTAACTGGTGAGTATCTTATAATACTGCTAATAGTTCTAAAAAATGTTAAGGAATACTACTTTGATCTAGGTCTAGAAACAATTTGTGTGCAACAATTTGTCTGTTTTCTTTCAAGTAATAAGCTAGCAAATGCTGATTATAGCGCATGAGACTTGGAGCTAATTGAGCACCTGCTGTTGCATTTACCCCATATTTATTTGTATCTTGATAGCAGGTAGGTAATATGTACAGTATATTTTTGTATGCTTATTTGTATTTAGATAGTGTTTCTTATGTATACAGTGCTGTACAGTAGTACAATAAATTAATAGGACAAACATGACTCAATGCAACAATAAACACAAAGTACAGTTACAATACAGATTAGTGTTATGTATTAAACAGACAAGAGGAAGGCGGTCCCTATAGATTATGAGTTATCAGCCACTGTGTTAAGCTCCCCTGGTTCTAAGGAAAAATCTTATATTATATTATCAGCTGATGTCTACAAGTGTAGGCATCGAGAGGGTATCATAAAGATCAGAGACAATAGAAAATTCATATCATACTTACCGGAATTTTCTTTTCCTGGCCATCCTCCCCGTCAACATGAAAATTCACTAATGGGTTAATCTCCTGCTACTCCCAGCCTGGACAGAAGATTAATTAAGTTAATTTTAAGAACCCATAAAGCCCACCCCCTCCTGGCTCACATTAGTCTGTTTATAAAGCCACCATAGGGAGGGCATGTTGACGGGGAGGATGGCCAGGAAAAGAAAATTCCGGTAAGTATGATATGAATTTTCTATTTTCCTGGCCATCCCCCGTCAACATGAAAATTCACTAATGGGTCATACCCAAGCAATTAAACCACATGGGAGGGAAAATAATCATACTTCAATTTATATGGCCCAACAGGCTAAAAAATAAGAGAACTAACTGTCCAAACAGGACCTGAGATGAAGACAAAACCTCGAATCTGTAGAGTCTAAAAAGAAACGTAGTAGAGGTTACTGCAGATCATTTCGGAAGACACTCCTGCCTCTGATGCCTCTGAAGAGGCTGCCACACCAAGTGTCTAATGTACCTTACTCCCCTAGGCAAATAGTTGCCCTGCTATTTACAAGCCCTTGATATGGTCTTGACTATCCAGGAAGAGTAGACTTGGAGGTAAGTTCCCCTTTTTTCCTTCCTGCTGGCACAGCAAACAGTATTCTAGACTTTCTGAAGTCTTCTCTTCTTCTGAATAAATCTCAAAACATTGTAAGACTATATCTATATTTGAATCCTCATCCCGAGAGGATGCTGGAGGCTCCAAGGACAGCAATACAATTGGTTAATTAATGTGGAACTTAGAAACAACTTAAGGCAGAATACTGATTACAGTCTGAGAAATATTTTCTCCTCATGGAACATCCTGTAAGGAGCATCTATCGAAGGGCCTGGCCCTCGAAGGGCTGACGTCAATAGTTTGACTTCACAGCTAACTAGGAGTAAGCAACCACAAAGAACTTGATCTAAATGCTCAGTCGTGCAGTAGAAAGGGATCTGTGATCAAGAGGAAGACCCATGGTTGGACAAATAGACCAGTTCAACGGTGGACGTATTTTGAGTTTTGATTGGAAAAACGTATTTACTAATGGATCTCTCGACCACCTCTTCTCCAAATCGCCAACAACGCAGAGACTTGGTCTTTTAGAGTGCTGAGAATCAGACCCTTTTGTAGCCCTGTGTTAAGAAACTTCAGGATATCCATCGCAGATGGTGTTATGGATTGAGATGCAGCTCAACAGCCCATTAAGAGAATATATGCCATGTTTTATAATATTTTCAGTTTGTATTGAATTTACTGGCATTGATAAGGGTTTGACCTGATCACAACATTCATACTCCTATTCATATTCTTAGGATTCTCCTTTTAACCTCCACAACATCAGTTGGTGATTGGTTTAGGATGCTTCCAACTGCCCTGTAGAAGGAGACCTCTGGTTTGTGGAAGTAGTAACAAACACAATTGACAGTCTTCTCAGGAGTAGATACCAAGGTCTTCTGGGCCAAGCGGAAGAATGGTCATCATGTCCATCCTTGACAATAAGATCCTTTGCAGGACTCTCAATATTATCTGTACTGGAGGAAAGATGTAAGCAAACAGTCACTCCCAAGTCTGGGAGAAGGCATCCACTGCCACAGTCCCACACAAGGGACTCTGAAGAGGAAGATCTGAAGCTTGGAGTTCAGATCTATTGCCATCATATTCAGCTCCAGACAGTCCCAATAGATGCTGGCTGAGATAATCTGCCTCAAGATATTGCACTCCTGGAATGTACAGAACAGTTAAATCTTGAAGGTGGGTCTAAACCCATTCCATGATTGGGACAGTCACTTTGAGCTTGCTCCTTGTTCCCCTTGATTTCTAAAATAAGCTGCAACCACTGCCTTGACTGATCTTCACTGCAGACCCTAGGAGAACCACACTGAGCTCCAGGATATTGGTCAGTATCTAGGAAAAAAGGGCTTCTACCTTACCCTGAGGCATCTGTGAACGCCTCTATTCAAGCTGGTTTCCCGAGGGGAAACTCCTTGCAGGGATTGCTGGGTATTTTCCACCAGGCTAGATGTCTGTTGCACTCTTGTGTTGATCTGAATTGTCAGTTTCAAACTATAGGATCATACTGCCTGAGAAAATAACTGAATAAACCTCATCCTCCATTTGGTCCATTTCACCAAGTTTATAGTTGAAATCAGAAGGCCTAGAATGATCACGAATTACTTCGCAGATATGAATGAGCTCTCACAAAATTGCGTTACCTGAAGGACAGGTGTCAATTTGAGCTCCAAGGTATGCCATTTTCTGGCATGGTATCATCTGACTTTTGGCTACCCTTATGATCAAGCCAAACTTCTCTAAAACTTACTTTTTATCAGATGGATGGTGATGTGGCTGGATCACACACCCCTTAAGTAAATCATCCAGGTAATGGTAGATCTCTGTGTTCTCCTGCCCTTTAGCTTGGCTATTATCACAACAAGAACAAAGGTAAAAGTTATGGGATAAGTAGCAAGGTCAATGCAAAGACCGCAAAAATTGTTAATGTTGGTCTTAGAGACAAAATTGTAGAAATCTGTGATGTTCTAAAGCAATGGACATTAGAGACAAAATTGTAGAAATCTGTGATGTTCTAAAGCAATGGACACATGCAAATAAACATCTTTAATCTAAAGAGGCTAGCCAATCTCTTGGACAAACTACAAACTTTATAGTAGCAAGGGTCTCAGTTAAAGTTTGGCTCTTCGGGAATCTGTCATTCCTCAAGGTCTAATATGGGACATAAGTCTCCAGTAGCAAATAGCAGAGAATTGAAAACTCTTCCTTCTTTCGGAGATGGAACCACTGAAATTGCTCTCTTAACAACAGCCCTGGAAACACTGGCAAGAAATGTCCTTTTCCCCTACGTCTTGAGGAATTGCAGTAGGAACAAATAATTGAAAGATACATATGTTTTCACGCCTGAATCTTGAACCTTTCTAGCCGAGACTTCCTGAAAGGTGAGCAACCTGGGGTAGGCTGGACGGAGTGACTGTAAATGAGCTTTTGAGGAAGGTTTGGGAGATCTTGGGACTCCAACTCTGGACCTGAAAGAACCTTGTCCTGATCGCCAAGATGAAAATCTAAATTATTCTCCGAATTTTTGGATTCCTGCCTTCTTCTGGAGAAGACCTACAAATGTTCCTGGAATTGTCATGGAACTGTCTTGCTTGGGAAAGAAAAGTACTCTTCCCCCTGAATACTTGGAGACCATGTCACCTAAGGCTTTCCCAAATAATCCTTTCCCTTCAAAAGGCATCTTGCAAAGAAATTCCTGGAGCCAGTATCTACAAGCCATGTTTTAACCCAAAGGGCGCTGCGCTGCAACTTCAATGACAAAGAGCAAGCTGACAGCTGGACAAGCTCTAGAGAGACTTATTCTGAAGTCATCCAGACCTTTTAAGTTTTATTAAATATTTATTTATTTTTCTGGGAATGTAATCCTCAATGACTTGTTCCAGATTCTTTGCCCACATAGAACGGGCCTTTGTAACTGCCACAGAGCTACAGTAGGCTATAGGCCATCCAGAAGACATATAACATTTCTTTAATACCTGGGATGTTTCAGTGCTGAAATGTCATATATTGGCAAAGCTGTCTTCTTAGCTAATCTAGCCATTTGAGTCTGCCATCAGATCCACTTGTCTCACCTGAAAAAAATGATACAGCTCTTACACTTATCTCTCAACCAGAACTCTTTTGGAGATTTTAAACTACTCTGCCTGAATAAAATCTGGCACTTAAGTATTCATCAAAGGATCACAGCCGGTATTCAAACTCAAAGCTCCACAGCCGTAAACCAGCCGCTGTGCCACAAGGTCTGAGCCCTTGGAAAAAGAAGAGAAGTGGTTAGTTGGTCAAACTCCTCCAGGTTGAGGGTATATTTAACAGTCTTAATAAGGGGATTAAACGCTAGCAAGATCTCTCTCTCAGCCCCCCTTCTTAAGCTGTATAAAAGGTAAATCTTTGATCTTTCTACAAGGCAAATGAGTACAGCTGTAGGCTTTCTTTAATAGCTGACCATGTCACTGAGCTTAGCTGCTGGCCCTATATTAAAGGAAATTTCCTAGATAGAGAAAACCTTGATAGGCACAGAGAGATATTAAGCAGAAGCACTGTCTCTAAGAGTTTGGGATACTGATCTCTCTTAATTAAAGACTCCTGATCTGGCAAGGAGGAATGGCTGCATAATGTGAAACAATTCACCTTCTTAGAAAGATATTCAATGAAAATGTATTACAAATTCATGCCCTTCATTGCAGACTTGTTAAATATTTCTGAATCTCACTTACCCACTTTTACTGGGCTCTTCAGAAGGAGCAGAGGCACTTAAAACAGTAAGAGAATGCATAATAAGCAGAACACTCTGGAGGTTCTTATTTTTTCAAAGTGCAAAGCATGGTACTCACTCGGCAGTGTTTGGAGTGGCTCTTTTAGATGCAGCCAGATCCTCATAGTGCACATGTAGGCAGCAGCAGCAGCAAGGAAAATCCATATTGGCGCCAAACAGCTTTCTATACAGGGTGTGCAAAGCACCAGCAGACACTGCAAAGCAGCAGCAATAATACCCCGGCTGCACAGGGTCCCCTTCCTGACAACGCAGTTGTCAATACGGAACAGGGGCTTCAGGTGGAGAAAGAACCTCCAAACAAAACTGCACCCGGTAATCTACAACTTGCAAATAAGTGAGTACTTTCTTGTCCTGTAAAATAAAGAAAAGAGAGTTCGTTTAAACTGCTAACCCTCTCACACTATGCCCAGGCTGGGACAGAAGAAAAAGACTAATGTGAGCCAGGAGGGGGTGGGCTTTATGGGTTCTTAAAATTAACTTAATTAATCTTCTGTCCAGGCTGGGAGTAGTAGGAGATTAACCCATTAGTGAATTTTCATGTTGACGGGGGATGGCCAGGAAAAAGAGGGTTATTTATCAAAGGTAGAATTTCGAAGTTACTCTAATAAATAAGAATGTACTCTCAACTTGAATGGGAGGTTATTTATGAAAAAACTTGAACATCTAATATTCGATTGAATACGAACAACCCGAAAATTCGAATCGAGTTTTCCTCCGAAAAATCTTGCATGTCAGGAAGGCAATTAACATCTTCCAATGGTTCAACGGACCTCTGCCATTGACTTCTACATGAACTCGCCAGGTTTTAGGTGGCAAATAGTGAAATCAGAACTGTTTCCGGGGTCGAGGTGTGATAAATCTCACATTCAAATTCAAGTTGGGGGTTTTAAATTCGAATTTGTGAATTTTGAACAAAAATATTTTTAAAATTTGAATTCGAATTTACCATTTGAGTCTTAAAATATCTGCCCCAAAGTCTTTAAGTCTCTGCTACCTGCAG
Source organism: Xenopus petersii (assembly GCA_038501925.1). Classification (NCBI taxonomy): domain Eukaryota; kingdom Metazoa; phylum Chordata; class Amphibia; order Anura; family Pipidae; genus Xenopus; species Xenopus petersii. The sequence goes on from CM076673.1 coordinate 149,143,682, forward strand.
TGAAGTAGTATGAAATGTCAGGGGTCCTATTGCATCATACAGGAGCTGCATTGTGCCCTTGCACCTTAGAGGCTTGGCAGGGTTTCCTACAGGTAACAACTCTAGTGCGACCTTTATTTACAGTAATTGTCTAGGTATAACATTCACACAAAGAGCATCATGCCACAATAGCTTTCAACACCTTCAGAAGAGCAAAGCAATCTAGCACCCAGCATGCTGGGAAAAATATCCCCCTTACAAATGTCTCATATAAAAGTTAATGGTTGTTGATAGCTGTGTGAGTCACAGGCAGAGATGGTGAGCATTGATTCAAAGCCCTCACTGATGTATTTTGATTAATATAAAATGTCCCTGTTGTCTGTAAAATGTTTCTGTACTATCATCATCCATGAAATGAAATGACAGATGAATTTCAGAGTCAGCAGTCAAACATACCTTCTGAATCACTCTCATAAATCTCTCTCGGGTTTTCTCTCTTTATTTTTATTCTCCGCAAATGACGGCATCACATGTATTAAGCCAATGTATATTGTATGTTGTGTATATCTGATTGCACATACTGGCTAACTATATTATGCACTCTTTATTTAGAGCAATTACCATGACTTTCAAATTCGAAAAAGGGATTTTTGCATAGCTGGAAAGCAATCTTTCTTCACACCCCCACAATCTATGCTCTGAAACTATTCTTTAATTAATCCTGTGCAACAAAATTATTAAAAAAAACCAGAACAGGATTGTGTCTATTTTTATTGCTATTCTGTGAGGGAATGTATCACCAAAACGGGTTCGATTAATGGAAGACCATTAACATAAAACTAGCCATAAACCTATACACCATAACATAAATGTCAGTTGTTGATTAATGTCTAGATGACTCTGTATAATTATTAGTTTCAGTGTTGACATAAGAGACATGGGTTTATTGGGAGAGAATTTAGCTGGAGTGCATTACAAAATCAAATGATGAATCATACCCATACCACTATTTCCCCAAAAGATGACAGTTAGACTCTGAAGGGGTGGCCTCTGGTGCAGTAATCTTCTTTATGGGTAAAAAGGTCCCCTGCTATTTGTCTATAATGTCCTCTAATGTACTTGTAAAGTGTAATTATGTCCCCTCGCAAGCGCCTTTTTTCCATAGAAAACAACCCCACACAGTCTACCCTCATAATTTAAGTCTTCCGTCCCTCTAACCAGTTTAGTTGCACATCTCTGCACGCTCTCCAGCTAATTTATATTCCACTGAAGACTGGAGCCCAAAACTGCACTGAATACTCCAGGTGAGGCCTTACCAGGGACCAATAAAGAGACAAAATGATGTTTTCATCCCTTGATAAAAATCTCTCCTCTATCAATTTCAACCCAGATCTCTTGCCCTAATATCTTCTTGCTGGTCAACCATTTCTACTTGGACATCACAATGTAAATTAAATTAAATCAATCCTAGACATAATTGATTCTCTTTTCCCCCTATCCAACACCCAAAACATCCTAGGCAATGTAAGCATCTATTACTGTTCACAACTCACTATCTCCCCCATCTCTCTTGACCAGAACCTTGAAGTTATCCTTGATTCTGCCCTTCACTTCTCAAATCCAAAGAAATAATAAAATCATCTCACATTTATTTACAAGGAATATAATCATTTAGCACCCAAGATGTCCCCAAAGTTCTGATTAAATTTCTCGTCATCTTACATATTAGCTACTGTAACACTTTCTTAATTGGCCATCTATTTCAGAGACTCTGACCTCTTCAGTTCAGAATAAATTCTGCTGCAATGGCTGATGCTCGAATGGAATCATTTGTCTACAGTGTGTGCACTGTACGCAGAACCTCTGATGTCATTAAAAAGAGGTTTAAAGACTGCAAAAGAATAGTCAAAAATAATGTCAGAAGAAGCCCTTCAGGCCACAAAAACTGAAGGAGGCCCATTTCAGCTTATACAGTTTTCCGCAAGGGAATCCTTGCTACGGGACAAAATTTCTCCTTCGGCTGTTTTTGGAGTACCTGGTGGCATGAATACATAAGATTCATCCACTTATCAAACACCTGGTATTTGTTTTCCCCCTTAAACTACAACAACAATAATTGAATAATTGATTTCATAAAGGAGTACTTGACCTTTACCTTAACATTTATTAGGATGTGAAGATTGTTTCTCATTGACACTTTGTAACGAGTCTTCTTGTTGTATCTATATTTAGATATATTTCACATCTTCTAAGTTTACTGTTAGCATCTGGTTGCTATGGTCAAATGGAGACTAGCAACCAGCCAGTGAAAAAGAAACACAAATATGCCTAGAGGATGGACTACATTGAAAGAAAAATGTCAAAAAGTTATAGAAAGATTGAAATATGACTCACACACACACACACATGTGGGTGTTGCAGTCACCACCATTTAAAAACTCCAAATATTGGGAAGTGTGAGAAATTATATTAACATTTCCACATAAATAATGAGTCAGATTTTTACATTCTTAAGCCCCCAAAAAATAAAAACATTACAAAATGTAAGATAAATATCACTCAACCATTGAAGTTGTGTGATAATGTGTCTGTCTGTCTAGGTGTTTCTCTCTCTATAATCTTGGTAACTATATAATCTATCAATCTAACTGAACTATGTAATCTATCCATCTATATATACCTAAATAGTGCATATGCATAAGAAATAGCATCAAGATTTTTTGAAAATTCTGCCATTTGCTTATGGATGATTAACACATTCTTGTCATTTTTACAGACCAACAACCAAAACAACAACCACCACCCATGGAACAATCTTGTTCTGTAGCACAAAAAAAGCAACTTGGCCAAAACTAATAGCACATCTTCTAAAAACAAAGAAGTGGTGTCCCTTTCCCAGCAGAAAAAGAAATAGCAACTGTCCATCATCCTGAAAATGTAAGAGAGGATCATGTTGTCATGCACCAACCATCTTTTCCTAGCTAGCTAACAAAATACCCTTATAGTATTAATGATGCAACACCAACATATATTCTGGTAATAACCCAACAACAACAACACCACTTTATCATGTTCTAACAGCTAGACATCATGATCCTTTTTTATACCGTTACCATCCAAATATTTGTACCAATGTATCTCTTTATATGTGGCCTACATAAAGACCCTTTTTGAAACAATTGATGCCTACAACAGCAAAGTCCTCTCCAAATGTAGCCAATACTTTAAATACTGAAACAGCAAACACTGCATTAGAAAAAAATAATCCAATAGCTTTATTGAATATTTCAACAAGATCAAATATTGATGTTGTTGATAAGGCATTCCAATACTGAATTTCAAAAATTCCTATGTGAATACACAAATAAGATGATATGGTGAATTTGCAGCGTACGAGAAATAGAAACATTTCAATTATGTTTGCAGTTACGAAGAATGGAAAAGAATTATGATTTGACCGCAACATTGAAAAGAACGGCACAATCAAACTAAACTCCTCAAGCAAAATTTGACCGCACAGCAACACCTGTTTGAGATCAGTTGTTCATTGGCAGATATTGCTTTGTCAATGAGTAAGTTTGTAGAAAACACTCAAAAAAGCTCTGAGATAACTCCCATATCTAGAGCTGACAACACACCAGCCACTCCTGAATTGTTATGCGGCACAATGGCCAAAGTAAAGCAGATTGTATCAACAAGATTGCCTATGTTACTGTCACGTTCAGCACCCTAAATCCAGAACCAGTGCTAGGCTTCCTGGTCTCAGCTCTTGTTTCTGTCTTTAACTGCCGCCTTTCACTTCGGGAGGAGCCCTCAGTTAATTGGATGCAGCCAGGTCTTAATAAGACAGGAGCCAGGCAAAGGGTTCTGGACGAGCAAAGGGGCACGATTGTTTTACCAAGGATATTGGACGGAAAGCATAGTCAGGCAGGCCGGGCTAGCACAAGCAGAGTTCAAGAATTACCAGACAGGCCAGGTCGGTGCAGGCATAGTTCAAAAAATGGTCAGACAGGCAAGGATCAGGATTGGAGAGCATAGAATAGTCAGCAGGCTGGCAAGGGTCAGATTTGGAGAAATCAGAATAGTCAGCAGAAAGGCATGGGTCAATATCAGTATAATCAAAAAGGATTCCCTAAGAATACACAGCCAGGAACCAACTAAGTTGAACCTAATAACGGCCCATGAGTTTACATTCAAAGCGCCTTTAAATACTTTGAATGTCGCGACATTGCACAATGACGTCATCACGCTGGCACGTATAACCAGGAAGTCCCTGGAGGCGCATCGGGTGGCCACTAGACCACCAGGGTAACCTATCATTACAGTTTCGCAACTTACTCAAAGTGCAATAGCATGTCCAACTTCAAATATTCCCAAAAAATTAATAAGAAATAATTATTAAACAAACAGTATAAAACTATAATTATTTTTTGGAAGACTTTATTATTGTCCTGGCTTGACAAAATAGAGATAGGCAGCACTCCAGATAAAAAGTGGTTTATTGTGGAGACTACTTATATGTATGATATTACAAGCTTCACATTTACAGTCTTCTAGTGTACGTACCTGGAGTCAGCTCCCCCTTACTCTTACTGCGTCCTAACACCTACTTCGGCAAGCTAAGGGGCATCCCTGGCTCTCAACAAACACCTGTTTGAATGAAAGTTTTTTTTATAGTATGGAACTTCCACCTGTACAGCTGGGAAACGCCCAGTCTTGCGATTTTGATATCATTGTCACTTGTATTGACCTCACAGATGTGATATGTCTTTTTTCAACTATGTACACTAAACATTTTCTATGCTTGTTTATACCCTGCAACTATTATACTGTATGAAAAGTCTCATAAATAAACATATTTAAAAAAATAAAAGGTGGTTTATTGCAACATGTCACAGAACAAAATCACCTGACGCCTTTCGGGAACAAACTCCCTTAATCATCAATGCCACTTCCTTAAATAGGCCGTGCAACAGCGACCTCTCCAGGAATTACATAAAAATACATGAAATACATGAAATACATGAAAATGAAAAGTCTAGGGGGCAAATTCACTAAGATGCGAAGTTGCGCCAGTTTCGCCGCGCTTCGCCACAATTCGCCACACTTCGCCAGGCGTATTTTCGCCAGCGCTCCGCAAATTCACTAAAATCCGAAGTTGCACACAGGGTTAGTGTAAGTTTTCGAAGTTGCGCTAGCGTTAATTCGCCAAGCGAAGGGAAGTTTCGCTAGCGATGGTTCATTTGCATACGGCGGGAAATTCAAATTTCAATGGAAGAATACGTATCACCACTTCAAATGCCAAGAAAACCTTCAAATCAGCAAATAAGAATTTTATTTTGCCCTACACATCTGCCCACTGTCTAGGTAAGTTGCCATGAGTCAGGAAATGTAGGGGGGAAGGAGGGGAGCCCCAAAAAATTTTTCAATCTTTTTCAGCCTATCACCCATCATGTAGAAAACACGCCAGCGTTTTTTGGGACTTAGAAAAAATTTTGACTTTTTTTGAAACAATCCCTATCTACTCTATTGCGCTTCGCCAGGTCTGAGGTGGCGAAGGAAGTCTAGCGTAAAAGGTAGCGTTCAGTACACTGCGCAAGTTAGTGAATTTGCGTAATTACGTCGCTAGCGAAAATTCACCAGCCGTAAGGGTGCGAAGTAACACTAGCGAATTTACGCCAGCGTTCGTTAGTGAATTTGCACAGTAGCGATTTAACGCTAGCGTTCGGCGCTTCGGCGCTTAGTGAATTTGCGCCTATGGGTTTTGTCTCTCAATTAGTATAATCATGTGTGAATCCTAAGTAATAAAAAAACACTCTTTATTAGTCCTCATTAAAAAAAAACATGTAATAAACCGTTGACACAATTATTTATTGTTAATACAATTTATTTATTATTGTCCTGATAAGTCTAATATGCTATGTGGATACTGTATTTTGGTTGTAATGTTTGCAGGAAAGTGCCTTTTTTATTTGACACCAATAGGCAGGTGTTTGTAACTGGATAAAATTGTATTTTTTTGCCACACAAGCAACAATAAAAAGCTTCCTATTGTAAAGATTTGTATTTATTTCCTGTTGTAAGGAATTTTATTTATTTTTAGTAATAAAAGCCATGGCAATGATTTGTTTTTATTAACCAATTATGGGCCAACATTTGTTAGCCTACACTTTCAACTAATACAGAAGGGCAAAGTGTATAGTCTCACTCATGTACTCCAAACCTAGCTTAAATGCTTTCACACACACGTGTAGAATCTTGTTTTAGAATTGAACATCAAACATATAGCTTTGGTTGTAACACTTACACTATTGATATCTTACTGAGATGTCTGGTTGCTAGAGTACATTTTACTATAGCAAGCAACCTGTTTGAATTGGAGAGTGTAATGTGAATTGGAGAGGATGTTTTCAGTAAACAGCAAAGATTACCCTCACATAAAAAGTTATTTTGTGTGGTGGGGACACAAAGAAATGTTTCACAGCATGTAATGTGCAAATTACACTTGTCTAAAAAATAGACAGGGCTTAACGACGACATTAAAATGATCTTGCATACAATATGATGTAAACAACATCAAATGGAAATGAGCATTTTCATAGATGAGGTAGCAGGCACATTTGTAAGCTAAACAGCTAGCTCATGTGTGAGAGCATTTGAAATGAACTTGCAAGAGAAGTGTCCTCAAATAGTGATGGGCAAATTTATCCAGTTTTGCTTTGCCAAATAATTTGTGAAATTTGAGAAATGCATTGAAGTCAATGGGCGTAAAAATTATTTTGACGCTCAACAATTTTGTCACGAGAGACAATTATTATACCTGTGACTATTTTGTCCAAATGCATTAAAGTCAATGGGCGTCCGAATAATTTTGACGCATGACAATTTTTATGCACGCTCCAATTTTGACGAGCAACAATTTTTGTTTGCCAACGAATTCTCGCCGCTGTTCTGCGAAAATATTTGTGTGCATCAAAATGAGGAAACTCAGTGTAAATCCATGCCTGCCAAATTTTTTCGCCCATCACTATCCACGAATGATTGGTTTACAATTGTGAGATGAACAGGAGGATCTTCACCGTCAATAGCTTCAGGTAATTGGAGAACCCCCTATAGCTAATTGTCCACTGCAATATTATGTAAAATGCAGGCTGCTAAAATGATATAGCACACTTTACTAAGGGAATACTGTAGAACACCCCCTGAAAGGTCAAGGAACATGGACAGCAGAAGCACATCTCGAGTAAGCCAAATGCAATGACTTGTCTGGCCCTTTGATCGGTTGCATTGTACTTTTCTTCACCAGGTGTGGCTGGATTAGCAATTGGAGTAAGCAGCCATGGTGGACACCCATGACCAGTATTTCCTGAAAAACGTTGGATATATGCTTAAATCAAAATTTAGCCTTTTCATAAAAAATTTTACACTTTACATTGCTCTTTTGGCATCTTTAATTCTTTGGAATTCTGGAGCATTTTTTTCAGTCAACTATTTTAGTGTAGAACTGGATTTAGCTCCTTAGCTGTTTGTGTTTTCGCAGCATAGCTTATTGCATAAAGGCTCATTCACATGATATTTGGAGTATTCTTAATGTTATTTCTTGCGTTCTTTAAACGCATGCTGAGAGCTAAGTGCGTTTTTTGTGTTCCAAGAAAAATGCAGCATGCTGCATCTAAACAAATGCACTGAAATACAAATGGAATAAACCACAATTCAGAATGCTCATGGGTACAAGCAGGCAAAATATAATAGAATCAATTAGCAAATGCATTTATTTGCATTTAAGCCTGTGTTTAAACCCCTGTTAAGCACAGAAAAGAACGCCTGTTGTAAGAGCCCTAACATTACTGCGCTGATTTACAGAATTGATAAGAGGAAGGGGGTGCCAAGGACACAAGGCATTAGGGCACTGTACTTATTGGCAGCTTATGATTGTACTTAAAGGGCTAAACAAAACTCTTTAGTGCTAGGGCCTCCAAAGTCAGCAGTTGTGTGACCCTTAGTGCCACTACTGTTAACCCTAGCCCTTTGTGAAGGAGGCCCTTAAAATTTAAATTACATTAGGATTGTAAGAAAATGATAAATATCTTTGTTCACTTCTTCTGGATTTAACCATTTTTGGAAAAGGATGCATAAACACTTATATCCAGGACACCTAAGCGTATATTAAAATGACATGCAGCAGTAATATTCTGTACATTGGTTCTTCTTGTGATACAGAGCCCCACAAATCTCTTTAGCATTCCATATTACCCTCATGTTGCTCTTCCTGCTCCATGTACAAACAACATCCAGATCTTTGCATCTCTAAGTCACTGCACTGTACCAGTTATCTGCATTTGTACATTTTGTAATTCCAATCTAAGTGCCTTCTTTCTCTCCTTAAATCTCTATGTACTTCCATCTCTCAGCTGTCTCTAGACTGATTCAATAATAATAAAAATGTAAAATGCAACAAAGATGGTAGGCCACTAACAAAACATGTCCAGATGTAAAAAAAAACATCTACAGAGGCAAAACGTAGCAGTGTATGGAATATAAATACTGTAGGTATGACAACAAAAAAGACTAGAAAATGACAAATTAATACGCATGTATTTTAAGAGAGGAAATTATATTTGACACATTTCTGTGCCAGCCAAAATCCTGAAGGGATATGCAAAGGTAATAATTAGCTGCGTTTCAAATAAAACTAAGAAAATATTTATTGTTGATCATGCAATGTAAAAATAGTGGTATTCTCTGGCTAGAGAAGGGAGTGGAGTAAAGGAGATACATAATCCTTTAAAGGAGAAGGAAAGTCTCAATCAAAGGGGGAAGGGGGTGTTGTGGCAGGTGCCAAATGTTAGTGCTTGCTGAAGAGTACCCCGGGCTAGGGCACTTTTCTGTTACCTCTGTTACCAGGAGCACCAGCCTGAGGTATCAGGTGATTGATTATAATCACTCTAAAGTGCCTAGCATTTGGCACCCCCAGGGATTGACACTTCAATTTTCCTTTAAAAATACAACAGATTACATGTTTTCTTGTTTTGGAGGGATTATGGTACTAAATGCAAGAAATCTAAAGGCATTAAGGGCCAACCTCTGTGGCTTAACTCAGATGTTATATTACTAAAATGAAAAGGAAAGCATTTATAATTACAAGAGCAGACAGAAGCTACTTTTGGGGCTTATAAATACTGTTGTAATGCAACAATCAAAAAGGAAAATATATGTTAAGAGGAACCAATTCCTTTTCAATAGTAAATAAAATGCAAATTGAAATCATGACCCCATGAAAAATGAAGATATTTTTGTAACAGGGTATTTAGAAAAAGCAAATGTACTTAATTAACTGTTCCTCAATGTATGCAATAAAAGGTGACACGTGTTGTGCAGTTTGCTATGGCAAATGGCTATTAAGGGTCAGGGCACATGCTCAGATTCGGGAAAATTAGTTGCCTGGCGTCAAATCTCATTTTCTTCAGGGCAACTAATCTCCCCGAACTGCCTCAAACCAGCTAGAATTTAAATTGCCAGTGGGTTTTCTGAAGTCCAGAAGTTGCCTCACTAAAATGTAAATCGCCAGCGGGAGGCAGTTCGGGAAGATTAGTCGTCCCCAAGAAGAGGAGATTTGACGCCGGGCAACTAATCTACCCAAATCTGAGCGTGTGCCCTGACCCTAAAGCATATGATTTAATCCCATTTGTTTCATCTTATCTTCGTCCAGGTTCTTTGTTGGACTAGTAAGGTAAATAAATGATGGGAAAGTGAATGTGAGGGGGGTGGCAGCGCAGAAACAGCCTCAGGTTGGCAGGGGATGAGAATTTTCCCTGGATTCAGAGAAAACCTGGTTTGGTGCCTAAATTATGGGGTGGGCCAACAAAGGCTATGAAAGATTCTCTGCTGGCACTCCCAGAAAGAAAAAGACTTTCCAAAGGAGTGGGGAGAAATCACTGAAATTTGCATTTATAAATCCTATCCAGAGTAAATTGTAAGTCTATTACTTTTTTGTTGTGCTAAAACAGACGGTATTTATGCTAGTCAGACACCCATCTTTCCCCATTATCTATAACTTTGAAAATGTTTTAGCTCAGTTATATGTTACAATGAAAAAACAGCCCATATACTCTATTCAAATAAAAAGTATCAATCACCCCAAGGCCAAATTATGGCCTTATAGTGTGTTTGTGTCTTTAAAGTAAGTGGGAAAATTACCTGACTCGTACTGCACACACACAAACACATTTCTCCAGATCATTAATTATGTTAATTTTTTAGCCACCAGAATGCTATTTCTAATGCACACTACACTCCAGTGAAAGTCACACAAGTGTCTGGCAGCAGATGTATTTGTTATGCCTGGTGAGGGCTGTTATGATGAGAAATGTTGTCATGAATTAAACTACATCCAAACTTTAAGAAAATAAAGTACAGAGCAAAAGAAGAAATCTTCTAAGAAGTAGTGGAAGCTATTTATAAAGGACATCTAATAATTGAAATGGAATCCTGACCTTTGTGATACTATGGGTGCAATTTTATTTTGGCATGCATGGTTTATTCATAATTGTCTTGTCAAAAGGGAACTCAGAATGGAATAGCTAGCTTTAGTAGCAAATACAAGGCTTACACAATGTGACATAACTCTAAGGGGCAGATTCACTAACTTCGAGTGAAGGATTCGAATGAAAAAAACTTCGAATTTCAAATTTTTTTTTGGGTACTTCGACCATCGAATTGGTTAAATTCGTTCGAATTCAATCGAAATCGAACGATTCGAAGTAAAAATCGTTCGACTATTCGACCATTCGATAGTCAAAGTACTTTCCCTTTAAAAAAACTTCGACCCCCTACTTCGGCAGATAAAACCTACCGAAGTCAATGTTAGCCTATGGGGAAGGTCCCCATAGGCTTGCTAAGCTTTTTTTGATCGAAGGATATTCATTCGATCGCTTGATTAAAATCCTTCGAATCGTTCGATTCAAAGGATTTAATCGTTCGATCGAACGAAAAATCCTTCGATCGTTCGATCGAACGTTTAGCGCTAAATCCTTCGACTTCGATATTCGAAGTCGAAGGATTTCAATTCGAGGGTCGAATTTCGAAGTATTTTTAACTTCGAAATTCGACCCTTAGTGAATCTGCCCCTTAGAGTTAAGCCTGCATTAACCCCGCTGAAAAATAGTACAGAACTTAGAAATCATCAAGGCTGCTCATAGCAATCCTTCCCCAAGATCAAAATATAAATAAATAAATATATATTAATGATTGAATTTCCAGTCCCTTAACTGAACAAGTGTGTAAGATTTAAAAAGTAAAAACATAGGAAAACCTATGATCAGATTTACTAAAGGGGCGAATTGTCGCCAGCGACCACTTTGCACACATCACACCATTACACCAGGCACAAATTCAATCCAACAACGCTAATTCACTAATATGCGAAGTTGCGCCTTGGGCGCTGAACGATGGCAACTTTTCACTAGCGTTACGTCGGCAGTGCGAGCATTTCATAGCAAAGATGCTCTAGCGTTCGTTTGTGCCTATCGAAAATTTGCTAGTGATTTGCACTTAGGTCAATTTGCATATGGTGGGTAATTTAGAGTTGTATGGAGTTCTTTATTATAAAAGTTGGTGCAAATGCTTGCATTTACCGGTAAGGATCTACTGTGCATGCACCGAAAGTCACAAAGTTTCCGAAAAAAGAAAATGGAAACTTTGTGATTTTCGGGTGCATGCGCAGTTGGAGGCATTTGCCGATTTCCTTTTTTAGAAACCTCATGACTTTTGGCGCATGTACAGTATATCCTTACTGGTAAATGGCTCCTACTGTGCATGTGCCACCAAATGCCGCTGAATACAGGAAGAAGAGCGCTCGGGAGAAGATGGCTGCCGTGAACTCCGCTGGAGAGGACCTAGAAGAAGGGGTAAGTAACAAGTTAGGGGCATTTGCCCGGGGGGGGAGGGGGGCCTACGCAGGGGAGGGGTTGAATTCTCCTTTAATGCATTTTCGGAACACAGGATATGATGTCAGTGAATGAAGATTGAAGAAGATCTAGCATCTTTTTAGCACTTCGTCTGGTCTGAGGTGGTGAAGTCAACTCTGCCAAAAGAGATAACGTTCAGTAAAGTTTGTACTTTGGTGAATTTGTGGTGTAATAATCGTTCTCCAGAGCAAAAAGTCGCCTGGCGATAGAGTGCAAATGAACTCTAGAAACGGTCCCGTTCGCTAGTGAATTGGCGCCTGTTAGTGAATTGCCGATGTCCCTGCAGGTGGCAATGCTGCAGAGAAGTCGCTAGCATTAACCACTTTGCTCTTTAGTAAATCTGCCCCCTGGTCTTTCCAAAAAGTGGGTCATCATCCAAGCTCGCCCACTTCTCTGATACGCATGGTGTCCAAAGTCCCTTAACCAGTGACAGCATCAGAATGGGGTTGCAAGGCCCACTTGGGATCTGACCTTGCAGGATGAATGGCCTTCCTCCTGACATTCACCCCCTCCCTTAACATAAACCACCTCTCTTGCAACACTTCATAGCTTGCAGTTGGGCTAGATCAGGCCCGGGTACATCCACAGTGTCACAGGGAGCAGGCCTGGGTCGGCAGGACACATGAAGGCTGGGGCACAGAAGGTTTATTCCCAATCTGACCCTGCACAGTGACTTTAATAAACCATAAAAGTCCTATTTAAATTATATTGCTGATCCCCTGATTCCAGCTCTGCTCAGTCTGCTTGCAACATACTGTAAATTCATTTGGTAAGATTAGTAAATGAGCCTGATCTGACCACACATACTGGGTCTAATGATTGGATCATGCAGTGGGCATACAGAGACTTATCAGAAGAGGACTCCAGCAACATGCCATTGTGGTTCACATCCAACAGGATTTTCAAACCTGGTACCTTTTCACCCAAAATCCCTTTACATGGTCTGGAGGAGTCATATCAACCTCTTTTATCATAAACGAAAAGGACCGCTTCAACTCACCACCACTTAGCTGTTCCTTTGTAGTGCCGGGTGCTCAGTCCGCAGTGTCCCCACTGCCAACAGTAATATACGAACAGGAGGACGGCACTCCGGTAAAAAGCAGGTTTTTATTGTGGAGAACTGCAAGAATACATAAACCTTACGCGTTTCGGGAACACCTTCCCTTAATCATAGGCATCATCAACCTCTTTTATGATCAGCCTTACTAATCGGCAGCATATAAATAGATTTGTACTGGGACAATAACAGTTAAAAGCCTCTATAATAACAGTGATGGTCATTAATCTGCCAAGTATTCTGAAACAGCATGTTTGTGTATGAACATGTTGTGTTGTCAGGTAAGATTAATATAGAAACCCTTTGTCTGTTTACACTGTTACAGGGTAGCTTGTATCTGCTTTTATTTCTGTACAATGGCTTTGTTTATGGAATCAAATTGCATTGAAAGAAATAATGTTGCAATATTATTTTTGCGCAAGACTTTATTAGCTTGGAAAGGGAACATTGTATGCCTGCCAGTACTGTGTATAGTGACATGAAGCAAAGTTTAGGCAGAGCTCAAGAGACAGAGTAAAGGTCATGGAATGAGCGTGTGCTCCCTTCTCGCAATATTATGGGCCAGCCACAGTGGCCTTTTTATGAGGTCACATCTAAGTGATTGATGGCCCTTCCCTTAATGCTCTCACATAAAAGTTAAAATAACTCACAATTTAATCTTGGAAGCATTTGATTTATTTGGATACATCATTTTCTCTTGGTTCTCTGCAATTCCTTACATTACACTGAATCACCAAGTATATACACTAATAAACTGATAATTTCTTCTAATTGCATTAGACCCAGGCAAACAAGAAACCATTTGGGTGTATTAACATATTTGTTATACTGAATTGTCATTTTAAAAGCCAGCTGAAGCCTTCAAGAAATGTTGGTTAAAAAAAAGAAAGAAAGAAAGAAAGAAAGTATAGCGCAAAGCTGCTCTTCCACTTCCCACAGCCAGCAGCCATTAGCACTTAAGATAGAGAGACCCCAGAACTGTTTACCGTATATACTCGAGTATAAGCCGTCCCGAGTATAAGCCGAGGTACCTAATTTTACCTCCAAAAACTGGGAAAGCTTATTGACTCGAGTATAAGCCGAGGGTGAGAAATGCAGCAGCTTCTGGTAAGTTTCAATCAAAAAATTGAGGGTTTCTGCTCCCATTGGAGGTGCTGGCGTCTTCTTTTTGGACGCCGGCGAATATTCTTGGAGACTATTCTTGGACGCCGGCGACTATTCTTGGGCGCCGGCGACTATTCTTAGGCGCCGGTGACTATTCTTAGACGCCGGCGACCGTTTTTGCGCTTGACCTGAGTATAAGCCGAGGTAGCGTTTTTCAGCATATTTTGGGGGCTGAAAAACTCGGCTTATACTCGAGTATATACGGTAATACCTTTTAGGCCTACAGAGAACACATAATGAAGACACTCTAGCAGAGAGAAATGTTGGTTACTGAACATCCAATATCCCTTAACCCACTTTGCCAGGTTCAGGGTCATTGGATGTTCAGTAACCAGCCATTATTCTGCCAGTGAAGGGGGAACTGTCAGGAGCTCCCGACGGAGCGTCCTTTCTCTTCGGCGTGGAATCCCAGATGGTGCAGCCCATAGCTACCACGTGGGTAGCGGAGGCACCGCCGCAATGACGTCACATGGAGTGGAGACAAATTCAAAATAAAAGGATGCCCAGGACGCCGGTTCAATGCCCGAGTATAGGAATTGCTACCTTCGTTCCTGGGTGTTCCTAAATTCCTCTTGTACTGATTCCTCAACTTTGACCTTGCCTGGACTTAGACTTTGCTATTATTCTGCCTGCCTTTGAACTCTTGCCTGGACTTTGATTACAATTTTGCCTTAACCCTTTTGTACTGCAATTTTGGACTTTAACCCTTGAAACTTCCTCCTTGGTCCTGACAATTCCAACTGGGAATTGAGAGACTGTTCTTATGTGACATTATAATATTGTCAATTAGAAATTGCAAAGTTGTACAAATGTTGCTTTTTAGCAAGCTCCATTGTAAGGAGCAAAATGCGCATCAGACTTGTCCTGTAGGGTAACAATACATGGGTGCAAGGTAACAAAATTCTCTGTGATAGAAGGAAAAAAACGCACTATACATTTGGGTGTCAACAGCATCCAGTGCCTAGGTAGGCTATTGCCCATTCCTACAATAATTAGAGATAGGGATGCTGGGCAGGTAATAAGAGCGCTATGTAGAAATGGGACATAGTCTGTTTCAGTTAGCCTAGCACATGATTATGCAATTTGGACATTTTTCTCTTTAGACTTGCTTTATATCTGCAAGCTTTTGTTCCTGTGACAAATTGCATTAATTGGTGGGGAAGTTTACTTTTTTCTATCCCTCTGTGGTTGGGCTTCTCTCTGCTCTACAAACACTGTCCATTCCTTTTCTGCAGATCTATGTGTATATCTATGAGTGACACATTCCATATACTGGCTGCTCTGGAAAAAGCATACTTCACTGCCATCAATACACTATGTAATAATACAAATGTGCAATGGCAGTATTTTCATTTTTATGTCTATGCACTGTCTATGTCATTAAGATTTGGCAAAAGAATAATTCACATTACAATTAAACTTTTTAGTGTGATACTAATACTGTAACACATGTTTTACTGCACAGTGACATATATTCACTACACCAACTACCTGTGCTTAATTCTTTCGTACCCACTATATTAAAGTGACTATTCACTCCGGTATCTTCATGCAGAAAACTCCTACTTATTTTTTTTATGTTATTCCATCAGGTTATACCATATCAGAGATAATGCATTACAATACACACTATGGGGAAAATTTACTAAAGGGCGAAGTGGCTAACGCTGGTGAAAATTCACCAGCATGACGTCATTTTGGTGCTTTGCTGCTTTAATAACGGGCGCTGACGTAATTACGCTAGTGAAGGTGATAGACTCTGGCGCAACTTCGCACTCTAACTCCAGACGAATTCTCGCTCTGGCGAAAGAGTGTTACTACACAAATTCACTAAGTTTTTTATTTTACTAAACGTTACCTCTATCACCAGACTTGCCTTCGCCACCTCAGACCAGGTGAAGTGCAATAGAGTAGATAGGACTTGGTCCAAAAAAAGTTGAAATTTTCTCTAAGTCCCAAAAAACGCTGGCGTCTTTTCCTTTTTACAGGGTGATAGGCTGAAAAAGATTGTAAATTTTTTTTGGGTACCCTCCTTCCCCCCTACATTTCCTTACATATGGCACATAAACTATACACTGGGCTTATGTGTAGGGCAATATAACAACTGTATTTTATTTTATTAAGGTTCCCTGGGCTTTGTTAGTGCAATGTATTTGCTGCAACATATACGTCCATTGAAATGTAACTTCCCGCCGTATACTAATTATCTAACGCTAACGCAACTTCACAAGCATTTGGCGCCAGCGATGAAAATTTGCAGCTTAGTGAATTAGCGTATTTGTGGTCACTGGTGAGCTGCTGTGATATACTGGTAGATCACAATATTAATCTTGTAACAGGCTGAGGATTAACACAATTAGGGCTCCAAAATCATGTAACTAGAAAACAGGACCACAAGGTAGAGGGAGGAAAATATATGCACGAATAGCTATAAGCTATAATAATGGACCATGCCCAGCTGTCATGGGGGGGCACCACAAATTAACTAGTTCACTCACAACTAACCATTTTTATGGAGGAGGGTGCGATCTTGGAGTAGGCATTGTGGCTGCATTGTATCATTGTATTAAACCCCTGTTATAGCAATCTGATTGGCCAAGTTACTTAATCAAGTACTTTTCCACTGAGGGTGATGACATACAGGAGACTAGAATGCATTTATTTTATTCATTTGCTGCTGTTTAAATACAAGAACGCAAATGAGTGTCTAAAAGTGTGATTGTCATGCTAATTGCATGCCTTTTTACAAAATTGCCCAGTGTGTTTGGGCAGCTGGTAGAATACATCACTATAGCATTTCAACGAGCAAATAACAGTTTTTCGCCGTCGGTACACACCAATGGGCGTCACAATGCAAAATGTGCAATGCATGAAGGATTAATGATATATGTGCGTTGAGGCACAAATGAAATAGGTAATGTTCCTTACAGCTGTCAACAGGGATTAATGCCCAGTGTTGTTGAGCTAGTGACTTTGAGGGATTTAAAATAAGAATATGTGTCCCAGAACAGTGCTGAACCTATTTATTAAAGATAAGTGCTGACCATTAATCCACATATCATCAAATCATCTTGCAACTCTCTTTTTTTGCCTGTAAACTTGAGTTCACTCTAAGGTGTTCTGCAAGACTCCCTAGATGAAAAAAAGCTAATTTGGATATATGTTACCTTACTGTAGCAGTTGCTTGGATCTTAGCAGTCAAATAAATCACTTGTGTGTTCATCAAAATGCCCTGTTGACAGATGACCTACCTAGCTTGGGTGTGCTTTAAAACATGGCTTTAAGAACACAGAAAAAAAAATCATCCCAAGGAGGAAGGAAAGCTGTGCAAAAACTGGATACGCAGCAAGTTTACGAGACGTGACACAATTTATCCAGTATATGAGTAATGGAGCAGTCAGCATTTGACTTTCTGCAGTACCGAGATAAATTGAGGTGATATATTAAGACTGTAACATGTGGGAATTACAAAAGAGCCTATTCAATATGTTAGGTATGAGCAGTCCCACTCTGGAAAGAGAAGGGGTAACAGAGGTTTGTTTTCCTGTTCTGAACTCATTTACAGCCTTGATTAGTACAGTAAAATAGCTCCTGCACTGTGTTGTCTGCTAATGCAACAATTCATACCTTCAATGATAGAGAATTCTGAAAAGCTGAATCTACAATCATGTTTCCCCGGCAGAACACAAACACTCTGAGGGATATGTTTATCGTCTAAATGTTCCACAACATTTACAGTAATGAGTTTGTCCGTCTGTTCACTTTTTTTTTGTCCTTTGTATTATAAAAGAGAAAGCATTTGTGAAAATATATTTTTAATCTAATAGGGGCCTTTGTACAAACAAAAAACATCAATACCATTTTTTTAATATTATTCTCATAATGCACACAACTACTAGGTCAGACATTTAATACTGTGTGTGAACCCAGCCATTTACAGGGACCTAATACTATTGCTGATAGATTGTTGCACTCTTTCTTATACACTAAACAGAGTCTCACTAATCCTGACCCTTTGCAATTCCCTTTGCTTTCCCACACCAAGCCCACACCTACCCAACCCTGCCTGCACCTCCAGCATGCCTGTGTCCCCCACTCAAAGTAGGTAAGAGAACATCTAGGGATTTCTTAAAACTGTATAAGAAGCAGACCACACTGTCCAAACCCTTATGTTCCCTTGCCCCCCCCACAACCACAGAATCTGCCTCCTCTCTAGTTATGCCACTGACTTTTTACATCTGCATTCATGAAATTCTGGAAACTACACATAATAAAGGGCAATTATAAGTATCCTTTTTTTAATCATGAAGTGCTATCAGTCACATTCCAACAGATGAAAGAGTTATTATAATATGCGGCAGAGAACAATCAAATGGGGCCTTCAAAGATGAGTCACTAAAGCTCTGATTGATCAATCCGTCTATTTATCTTGCTACAGCTTCTTTAGAAGCACACATAACGATTTTACTGGAATGTTTATGTGACCAAGTGTATATAAAATATTAAACATCATTTAAATATTAATCAAACACAGCAGAGTTGCCAGATTATTGGCCTGTGGTTCTTGGAGCTGTAAATGATTATAATACTCAAATAATTATTATTACAGTGACTGAAAGGTCCTGTGTGTTTATGGGATCATCCAATGTTTCTAAATTGTTTATATCCAATAAACCCCCCATAACCTGCACACCTCTAAGCTTGAAATACAGTTGAATACATTGAGGCAAAAAAAAAAAAAACGATTTAGCAAGTACACAAACAGTGAGTATTGGCAACTTTTTGTCCAAATGCATTAAAGTCAATGAGTGTTTTCTCCCCAGGTTTTTTTACTGTAGCGACTTTTTTTTGCAGATGGCAAAATGCGGAATTTTGACGCAAATCCATGCCTGCCGAAAAAAATCGCGCATCATTACCTGTTGCACGAATGTAGCAAGTCAAATGCAGTTGCCCCAAATATGTAATGTAGAAATGTGCAAGATAATTCTGCAAACATTATGTCATGTTTTAATGCTCCATACACTGCAGAGGATATAAAAGTTACATAACACTATGAAGATGAATATTACACTGGACTGGTGCAAAAATATATTTCATTAATGTAACTTACTCATGTTTGATATGACTGTGTACTGTATATAGCAAAGATGGAGTGTGCATTGTCAGCTGTAATGACCCATCAAGGTCCCATTCTACATATTATTTCTATTGGATGTACTACCCTATCTTTTACTTTCTTACTGATGTTGAAAGGTTTACAACACTATTTAGAGCTATGCTGAGCAGAGTTGTCATGCAACTATTCAAACTGTTATTTATACAAAAATACAGAGTAAAACACACATGGCAGATTTATTCAAATTCAAAATGGCCATTTTGCGAATTTTTCGCCAGTTTTGTGAATTTCGCGGGAAATTCACAAAATTCGTGGCGAAGCAAAACAGGACAAATTCACCCCGCACTAGTGTATAACACAGTTTTGCTTGGTTCACGATGATTGTGTAAGACCATTGATACCTTTTGCACACCAAGCTATCTAAGTGTCTAAGCGCACGCACGCACGCACACACACACACACCTAACCTGAACTAGTCACAAGTTCCATCTGCATTTCAGTATTGTTTATTCAACATTATCATGTTCTACATTTCTTGCCCACCTATGTAAATAATGTCAATGGTTTGCTTATTTATTACTTTGATTCTTGACGGAAGAAATTAAGGGGGTTATCTATTAAAGTCCGAATGGCAAAAACTCGAAAAATTCTACATTTTTTTAAAACTAATTTTTAGGGGGAAAAAAACTCGATTTATTATACCCCAATGATGGAAAAAGTCAGAATCCGAAAATCCAGCATATCAGACCTGCTGAGGTTGTATATAAGTCAATGGGAGAGGTCCCTATTCTATTTGAAAGTTTCTGTGGTTTGCTCTGAAATTAGCCTGAAAATTCAACTATGTCAGACTTTTAGGGCAAAAATCCTACATGGGATACTGAATGACCAATAAGGGGGTGCTATCTCCTGCTATGCCCCTGGCATAACACTCTTCTTCCTAACCTTAACACATTTGCTGACAGTGGCACTTGGTCTGGTATTAAAACACTCCAACACCTTACATACCCATAAATCTATATACCAACTTCAATAATCTCCTGCTTTGTCCGTCCGACCTGTTAAGCTATATTTAAATCTATTTACCACATAGTCCTAACTTGCAGTACACTGATATGAAATCTATGATTACCCCAGCAATTAAATATAAGTTGCTCTCTAAGACCTACATCTGCCTAATTACTAACAGATACAATCCTAGACTCATGCTTAAACTCAAATGGGAGAACAGTGGCATCCACTTCATATCCACTTGGCTCTAATAACTGGTATGAGGGGAAAGACAATATATATCACCCTCTTATTAGCACACTGTACAAACTAGGACATATTTCTATAAGGGTGCTCTTTTCTATGCCAGATACATTCGGCTACTATTGGCCCCTCCGATGATAGCCATATGGATTAAACTGGTGAACTTGCAATTTGAACTGTACAAGCTGTTGTATGTAACCAGATGCTGGTGACAAAAGTTTGATAATGTCTGGTAATCTTGGACTGACTCCCCAGCAACTACTACTGTCTGAAGAGGCTTTTCAAACATTTAACCTTTAACATTCCTCCCTACTTTCTTCGCTTCTTTTCTATTAACCTTTCATATTACAATTAATAATTATGAATTAAAAAACGATTTAAACGTGAAATAATAGTTTTTTCACCAATATGGTATGCTTGAAATGGACTGGGAGATAGCATTTTTAGAATTCTGAGCTTTCTTGATAATGGGTTTTCAAATAACACATCCTATACCTGTACACAGTGCAACATGTTGCCTCTTTATAAATGCATGTTAATCTATATAAAAAATAGCCCTTAAAAAGGCTTTTGGTTCCATTGAAACTGTTCTGTTTTAGGTGTTTCTACATTCTTGTATTACTACTCTTTTCAGCTTGGCTGTTGGCAGTTTTATCTGTCTAGACACATTCGTTTTCTACAAACTTAAAAAAATACTATTACAGGAAATGTTGTTTATATGTATGCAATAATGTATTTTTAAAAAGCCACAGAGCACATTAGAGGGTTTATAAACAAGAGACATCATGGTTAATGAGCAGGCAGTGGAAATGCCTTTTTATTCAAGGATTGTTGCCCAAATAATAGCTACTGTACACTGTATAAAAGATTCAATTATAAATTGTATAAAATCACAATGCTAAGCATAAACTGTGCACAGCGCAAGTCAATATGGAAAATTAGAATAAGTAGTGTTGTTAACTTTCAATGCCTGGGTTTTATTGGTTTAATTTGTGGTCGAGGAGCATAGGAAAGCTTGTTTCTCTAAAGCATTCTAGGGAAGCACAAAAGTTCCCTGTCGCTTTCATTGCCTTGGCATGTCAATTCTACCTCCTTCTAACCATTGCCCTACTTGGCACAGATCCTCAAACAAATGCTGCTTGACAAAGTGGATGGCTTTCTAATAGCACTAGTCCACTACTACGCATCCATTTGTCTTGCATAGAAAGCAATGACTGATTGGCATTCATGGCTCTGAAAAAAAAGGAGCCTGTTCCCCCATAGCTGGCAGCTTTAACTTGCTCTGACTTAACCTTTCTTTTATAAAATGAAAAAAAGTGTCAAGAGAGCGTAAAATCTACATTCTCTGATGGCAGATGACAGCTGTAATGGCGATGCAATACTTTTCAAATTGTCAGTTTTTAACACTGGCTCTTCTTTATTTGCATGTTTTATCATATTTAAAGCATAGGAGCAGGGAGAAGAAAGGGCCTTGTCTGACAATTTTCAGGAAAGTTTATACCCAAATGAAAGAAGAAGAGTTTACATATTCTGTAAGAAAAGAATATTTCATATGCGCGTGTAAGGAAGGTTTATAAAATAATCAGTTCCACTGTGCTTTATCCAAATATAATGAGCGCTTCTCCTTGGAGTGCATTATAGT
The DNA here is from genome assembly GCA_038501925.1 of Xenopus petersii. Classification (NCBI taxonomy): domain Eukaryota; kingdom Metazoa; phylum Chordata; class Amphibia; order Anura; family Pipidae; genus Xenopus; species Xenopus petersii. Next base: position 149,165,857 of record CM076673.1, read on the forward strand.
CAGCTCAAAGAGTTTCCTCTCTGAAATCATTTCAAGTTCACATTGCACAGAGCAGGTAAATCTTGTGAATTGACTTACCACATGGCAAAGAAAAGTCCTTGCTTGCTAGAAAATGTCAACGTCAGGTTGATTTCCTGAAAAATTTCAATTTCTTTCAGGTGTCCTGTTGTTTTTTTTCTGAATCAATGAGATCTAAAATTGCATTACCTTTTATTGTTTAAAAGAAGAACCACTGGGTCAGAAGGTAATGGCAGGCAGTGATATGACTCTTTTTAGAATATTTAATCGAATGAGTCTTTGACATTAAGGTCACTGAATTTCTGCCGCAGCCAGTACAAACTGACTAAATATGATATGTAATACTCCTCAGTGAACTTGTGTCAGAATAATAAAAAAGCTGTGTCATCAGAAGGATTTGAACAAAAAAATACATTAAGGCTGGATTGCCAATGCAATCAAATATGTGAAAGATCAATCCTTTTATGATTGCAACGTTTAACAAATAACTTTTTAGCTATATCCCCTGTTCTATATATACAGATACAGATACAGATTTAAAAAAGCATTATTTTACATAGCTTATGTAGGGATGTGAAAATTTAGACACCCTCACACATTATTGACAGGCACATCCCTAGTAATATGGACGCCTAAGTGGGTCCTTATGGGGACCTTGTGCTTATGTAACCCCTGTAGTTCTCACAGTGTACACCAGATGGCACTGTGCAGTAGTATAAAGCAGTAGTATAAAGGTCTTGGGAACCATGAGGTCTGGGTCCATTATTTTAGCCCAACCAAACAGGTTGGAAGGGAATGGGTATTGTGATCCTAGGAGCATTGGCCCTAGTAAATAGATTAGCAGTACTCTGTCATAGATCACTCTAGGAGTGATAGATAGCTTAGGTAGTTGAGCAGCTCAAAGCTCCGAAAAGGAGACATTAGAGGGATTAAGATCCCGGGTACTAATAGCCCAGAAGTAGGGACAAAGTGTTGAGACTAGGGATGATAGGAATTCCCCTAGATGCCAACTAAAGAGATCTTGAAAGCTGGCTGTACCTTTCACATTACTGCTACCTCTGCTGACATGAACCCTTGCCTGTAGGGATCCAGCCCAATGCATGGTGCTGTGAGTATTTGCTTCTTTTATGCTGTCTGATAGTTCTGAATACTCCTATGAGAATCTGTGCTATTTTGAATAAATACAGTTCATTGGTTAAACATTAAAGAACTACTGGCGCCCATTTATTGTGCGATTGCACCTGGTTACAGTTGCACTACATCCTGCCTCCACCCTGTTGCGAGGGCTTACCCCTGAGAGAGAGTGTAGTATTACCCCACACTGAAAGTAGCTAAAACTGACCACAGTAAAGTCAGCTTACTATAGCGCTACACTTATGAAAGAAGAGAAAGATGAGATGTGATGAAATCTAAACCTATAGGTCATAAAGAAATCATGTCTCAGGTGAGAGGAATAGCTTTTTTAGTAGATGGCAGTTCCTGAAGTTTAACAAAAGAAGAATGAAGACGTTCATACATGTGCTGATCCAATATGGTAACTGACCATTCAAGGACCCATAGCGGGTTTTCCATTGTTCTGCTCTTTTAGGTCACTCTCTTGAATAACTGGAACAGCAGATGTGAAGGAGACCTCTAGTTCCTTTTAACTTCCTCATCTTCCTTTGCACCTTAAACTGGCCGACATGGTGCATCGAACCTTCCTGATTCATCCATCAGCCAATAAGCATCTTTTGATTAGGATTGTCATGCCAGCATACAGTATACTATTTTGGGGCAGATTTATCAAGGGTAGAAGTGAAAGTTCGAATTTTTAAATTCGAATTTGGAGCTATTTTTAGGGGCAGATTTATCAAAGGTCCAGGTGAATTTTCGAATGAATAAATTCAGATTTCGAGCTATTTTTGTGTACTCCGACTAGGGAATAGCCCAAATTCGACTCGAATTTGAAAAAAATTCAAATATCGAAATTTATCATGTACTGTCTCTTTAAAAATTCAACTTAGACTATTCACCATCTAAAACCTGCCAAATTGCTGTTTTCGCCTATGGGAGACCTCCTGGTGCCTATTTGGAGTCGTTTAGTGGACTTTGAAAAATCAACGTTTTTTTTGGAAAATATTTCGATTCAAATTTGATCGAATATGATCTGAATACTAATTGAGCGATTGAATACAGCCTATTCGGGCCAAGTTAAAAAATTCTATTTTTTTAATAAATTTCAGTTGGTCTTTTTTTATTCGAATTTCGAGGTGATGGGTTTTAAAAAAAACTCCCATCCCCTCGAAATTTGACCCTTGATAAATCTGCCCCTTTATTAGTACATATGGTGAGACTTTATACAGCTATGGAACAACAAAATGTATGGGATAATTATGTAACAAGCATCTGTGCCCAAATAACATATACCATTAAATTGGCTACCAAAATGACAATTTTTTTATAAAGTAGAACAGTTCCCAGAGAACATTTCTGTCCTGTTAAATTCAGTACTCCAATATCTTTAGATTGTAAGTTCTCTTGAGCAAGGCCCTCTTTACCTCTTGTACTGGGTTTGGTTGTATTTTTGTTCAGTGTATATACCCTTCTGTTGTTCAGCACTGCAGAATACGTGGGTGTTTTATAAATACATAATAATAGTATGCATATAATAATATAATACATTACATTTATAATTTATTTTATGTTGATATTAATCTTGTAATTATAAGGTATTGTGGAAACCATTCTTTTGAACAGCCTGTAACCACATTGACTAAGTAGCTTTGCCAGTTTCTTCATCTTAACGGTTGAGATCAGAACCTGAAAATATAACGGATCATATGGGCTTCACAAGATCTTCACTGCTTATAACTGTATTTAGTATTTTCTCCTCCACTGTATTCTGATTATAGCTCATAACCAGCATGGAGTATTTGCCTAAAAAGTGGCGCATATGATTGCACAATATTGGGAAAATGGTCATTGATATGGATATTATGTAAAACCAAATATTGTTACTTTCAATAACATATCATTTAATAACCATTTATTGAAATCTGTTTTTTCCACAAAACAGAATTTTAAAATGATCATGCAATATAAAAATATGGGCATCAGTTCTACGTCCTCCTTGCCTTGGAACATGATCTATTGATTTGTAAGAACTGACAAGTTCTGACTGTGATGATCTATTGCTTTTCAGCTATTGTTGAAACAATAAAAGGTACTCTAAGGGGCAGATTTATCAAGGGTTGAATTGAAAATTCAGATTTCAGATATGAATTTCGAGTTTATTTTAGTGTAATTCGACTAGGGAATAGTCCAAATTTGATTTGATTTTGAAATTCGAAATTTAGCAAATTAGACTATTCCCCATATAAAACCTGCCAAATTGGTGTTTTAGACTATGGGGGACCTCCTACAATCAGTTTGGAGTCATTTGGTAAACTTTTGATAATCAATTTTTTTAAAAATGTTTCTTTTTGGGAGAAAAAACTCGAATCGAATCGAAGAAAACATCAATAGACATTAAAATACAAGAAAAAAATTGTATATACTAAGGGGCCGATTCACGAACGGTCGAATATCGAGGGTTAATTAACCCTTGCTATTCGACTAGGAACTAAAATCGTTCGACTTCGAATATCGAAGTCGAAAGATTTTGCGCAAATCCTGCGATCGATCGATCAAAGGATTTTTCATTCGATCGAACGATTAAATCCTTCGAAACGAAAAAATCCCAGGCAAGCCTATGGGGACCTTCCCCATAGGCTAACATTGACTTCGGTAGCTTTTAGCTGCCGAAGTAGGGGGTCGAAGTTTTTCTTAAAGAGACAGTACTTCGGCTATCGAATGGTCGAATAGTCGAACGATTTTTAGTTCGAATCGTTCGATTTTCGTAGTCGAAGGTCGAAGTAGCCCATTCGATGGTCGATGTAGCCCAAAAAAACTTCGAAATTCTCATTTTTTTTTAATTCGAACCCTTCACTCGAATTTAGTGAATCGGCCCCAAAAAGTAAACTAGCAAAAAAAGAACAGAAAATTCTCCACAGGGAAGTCAGAGAATATTCCCAAAAAAAGGGAAAAAGCAATCAGAATGTCAAAATAATGATAATAAGGAAATAGTAGAATCACTTAATAAGTTAAATATCAAATTTGTATATCACATGTAAGGAGACACAATTTCTTGTGGTTGCAAATTTCCAGCTATTGTAGACAATGATCACAAGGTGTGGAAACACAATATTATATGGTAGATCTGATTATGTGTGGATGGCTCCACATACTAATTTTTGGTTTATACAAGCATAGATAAATACAGACAGATATTTAAAATCAGATTTTAATGTGTTTTTTTTTTTTTTTTTGCAACAGCGTTCAGAGTCATATTACAAGAATTGTTGCCAGTAAAAGGAATCTGGATTAATGAAAGGGACACTGCAGCAAGATCTATTGGTGAGAGATGGGATATTTGTCTGGTCATTTCCACATAAAACATACTAGCTACAACTATAATTGGGTTATTATTTTTCATGATGTAATCAACTGACAATTCATATTAATACTGTAGAAGCAAAGAAACCTTGTGCTAAATTAAATACAATGCCTAACACAGCAAGATTTATCAGCATAGCAACAGTGTGGCAACAGCTTATATTACCAACTTACCATATATATATAAATATATGTGGGGACCTCCAAAAAATGGTGTAACATCAGGGAAATGTATAATGCATTATATATATTAGTGGGACCACAAAACAATGGTGTAAAATATGGAAAAAAAATAAAATTAGGGTATGTAAAATCGTGGCTTCATTATATGTATATAGCGCTAACTAGAACGCTAGAGGGAACAACATTCTGCAAACCACTGGCTAGTAATTGTGCTAAGAAAGTAGAAAACACCAAGGGGCAGATTTACTTGAGGGCGAAAATTCACCCATCGCAACACTTCACCAGGCGAAGATTCGCTGGGACAACAATAATTTACTAAAATGCGGTTTCGTCCTGGCTAACGGGCGCTGGCAAATTTTCGCTAGCGTTACTTCGGCAATGCAAGCAAATCAAAGAGAAGATGCACTAGCATTGAATTCTGCCTAGCGCAAATTCGTTAGAAAATATTTCTTTTAGGACTTTTGCAGCCTATTACCCTGAAAAAAGATAAAGACACCAGCATTTTTTAAACTTAGAAGTTTTTCCACTCAGAAAACATGATTTAAGCAACTGAAGATTGAGGAAGATATATGCACTCCATTGCACTTCACCTGGTCTGAGCTGACGAAGGCAAGTCTGGCGAAAGAGGTAACGTTCAGTAAAATCCGAATTTTAATGAATTTGCTGAGTAACGTCCGTTTGCCAGAGCAAAAAGTCCCCTGGCGATAAAGTGCTAATCACCACTAGCGTCTATCTCTTTTGCTTGCGAAGTCATGCCTGCATAAATCGGTAAAGTCCCTGCGGGTGGTAACGCTAGCGAATTGACGCAAGCATTAGCCACTTCGCCCTCGAGTAAATCTGCCTCCAAGTGCTGTCCTGACAAACAAGGAGTTTGTGTTAGTCATGGAATGCTACATATGTGCAACAGTTACTACTTTATAGCAGTACTGCTCTATTATAGCTTCTGAAAATATTATACTATGGTTCTCGACTAAAATAACATCACTATAACAGTAATCACACTTCAGTCATGACACAGACTGATACAGGTGCTGCGCTATTATTCCACATCCATTGTGCAGGCACCATACTCTGAAGTCTATAGCTGATCTTTGCAACCCATACCTGTAACTGATGCTTGTCTGTGAGCAAAGATAATACATACATCATCATAGTGTTACAATACCTTTATTGAATGGGAAACTTTAGATTGTTGTTCATTTGTCCAGCTGTAACTATACAGTATGTGTAACAGGACCAGCAATAATAACAACGAGAAGGTTGGTGAACTGGCTTAAAAATGCTACCAGACTTAGTTCCACACTAAATACAATTGCTGACTTCCCCATGGCAAGGTACCTTCCAGTTTTACTTTTCAGATAATGTTTTTTTGTTGTAACTCTTTATTAAAAAATTTTCCTTCTTTTTTTGCCAAACAATTGCATATGTTTACATTTCAAAATTGTTTAACACATCATATTGAAAAGTATAGTACAGTGGTGAGTTGTGTGTTATTATACGTTCTGCCCCTATGGGGCAGTGGCAGATTGTGTGAAGCACTTAGCTTGTATGTAAATTTAGAGAGTAAAGCCAAGGATTACAGAAAAGGGAACAAAGGTTTCATTGTATGAGCCAGGGGGGTCATAGCCTATGCCTGTGCTTACTTTTGGAGGGAAGGGAGACGTCTGTACCATCAGTTTTTGGCTTTCTTTTAAGGGAGGTGTCCATATTGGGTCAAAGGGTCTTTATCTAGTTGGAGGATGCAATAAGTCCCATTGTGACCATACTTTGTTGAAATTTGGTAGCTGGGAGCAATGTAGTGCTGCCAAGTATTCCATACGCCTGATATTTTGAATAGCGGTTTTAAGCTCAGTTCCTGTAGGGGGTTCTAATTTCTTTAAGTTATGGGCTATAAGGCATTTGGCTGCAGTCAGTATGAGATTAGCCTGCTTTCGTACATAATTTTTACGTTTGGGAAATGGCTTCCCTAGGAGGAATGGCCGTGCGGCCAATTGCAAGGGTGCCCAAGCAGGGGTTCTAGTAGGGCCTGTACTTCCTTCTAGTAGCTCTCCAGAAGGGGGCAGGTCCAGAAGATGTGGTATAATGTGCCTTCCTCTTCACATTGTCTCCAGCATGATGATGAAACCATTGGGTATATCGAGTGTAGTTTCTTAGGTGTCATGTACCACTGCATAAGGATTTTATAGAATTTTTTTATGTGTGACACATACTGAGGCTTTTCTGATATTTTCCCATATTGAAATCCAACTGGGGAGGTTTGGCTCTTCTTCTAGGATTTATTCCCATGATAACATGTAATTGTGTTTGATAAAAAAAAGATAGATTGTAATTTCTGTTTTTATCATGTGACTATGTTGCCTCCCTTTTTATCTTTCCCTTTTGGTCCAACAGGGAGTTATTTTACTCATTGCTGGCTGTGTAGTGCTCTCTGCCACAGAATACCACAGCCGTTGTTGGGCCACTGTTACTTTATTCTGCAGTGTCTAGCACTGGGGTTATGTTTAATAAACAATGTGTCAAGGACAATACAGAATACTGATTGGATTTTTTTTTGTACATTGTTGGAAGACAACATAGTGCTTATAGACATATATTTTTACCCTGTCTTTATCAAGATTAAAGTACTGTCTAGCAGCCCAAGGCTGTTAATTTAAAGGTCTACTGAGGCTTTACCATTTGTTTCTGGCATTAGGTCATTTTTTATCATCTCAAAATATATTGTAAAATAAGTTATAGCTGTTTTTGGGATCTTTAGAAAATTCCTAGGCAGAATAGTATAAATCAGCATAGGCAAGATTAAACCTGATTTCATTTTACAAGCATGTTGACAAGCTCAATATTCAGAAGCTGATGAATAACTTAAAGAAATACGCAAAAATATGACTAATCTTGACTCTCAGGGATGCCAGACTAGAGCATCCAGGTCAGGGGTGGCTGCATTCAGACAGCATTATAGCATGAATAAGCAATGCTGAACACGCAGCCCTGCCCCACATACCATACATTTACTCTAGAATACCCCCGGCTCCGGTGGTGCATATTTATACCAATAAGGCTGCAAATGAATCTCGGGTAATGTAGTGTTACAAGTCAGAACACAGTGTAACAATCAGAACCTCAGGGAGAGGCTTTAGTGCTGAGCCTATTCTATGAATGTTGATGAGGGTTGTTCCTTACGTCACATTGCACAGGCGCCCTGTATTGGACCAAAAGCTCCTACACACAAAACACGTACACACTCTGCCTGCCTGCACAAGCCGTATTCATTCACATCTGGAAGGTTGAATGCTGTGCATGCCCCATTAAAAACCCTTGCTCCTTGCTCAGTCAGACGTGATCTGGAAATGTAAGGGCTTATATGATGCAGCGCTGTATTACACCATGCATGTTTTAAAAACATTTCCATGGGGGGCAAGGAAGCAAAATCATTAAACAAATAACTAGTACCCATATTTTGGTTTCCACATAAACCTAACAACACTGCTTTTCTATAAATATATAAAGTAGTAACCGTTGCACATGTGTAGCAATCCCAACTCCTTGTTTGCACTTGGTGTTTTCCACTTTCTTAGCACAATTACTAGCCAGCAGTTTGCAGAATACATACAGTGAAGCCTCAATTTTAAATACCCTAATTTTAAGGTAATTTCTATATATATGACACCATATAATACATGCACAATAAATTTTTATCTGATTTTACACCATTTTTTTCTCGCGCCCTGAAAATTTTAAAATAGGGGGGGGGGGGTTATACACTACATAAAGTACAGTAACAACAGCAGGAAGAGCTTGTGTGCAACAAAATGTCACTAGTATAAAATCTATGCTTATGCATTATATTTGAATCTAGGGGAAAGCTGCATTATCCCCAGAGTGGCAGAAGGGTTAAAAGATCAGAGTCATCCAAAAAGAAACAATGAGGTAGATGCAGGGGAGGTGGATGAGGTGTATATATATATATATATATATATATATATATATATATATATATATATATATATATATATGCGTGTGTGTGTGTATTATACTATTGTAGATATATAAATAGAGAGAGAGAGTGAGGAGGCAGTTATTAGAGATGAAGAGGTTAGTGTGGGATAATTCAGCAGAATGAGAAGGGAAAGGGTACAAGACTAAGAGGACAGTGAATAGATTAAGGACAAGGATAGGTGGGGATTCAATCGGCAGTGGGGCAATGAACTAAATAGTTGAATGTGCTTTGTGGCAAATGCTCTGGAGAGAATGGTTGTAGCCAAAACCCACCTATACCTATAAGATTCAATAATGAATGTATTGACATAGCTACACACAAGTTCATTTATAGTCTTTATAACTCACAGAGTTTGGTAGATTTTCTTAAACACAGTTGCCCTTACAAACACAAGTTAACACTAAGAGGCATAATAAATATGCCCCTTACAGTTAATTTTACACACACAGATACACACACAGACATACATACTGACATTCACACTCTAACCTAAACACACTTGACAGATTCACACTCATCTGCCCTGTAAAAGAAGCTGGTTCATCAGGAGGAGATTCTTTACTCTGATTCTCTCAGTCCTCACACAGTTGAGAGGCAGGGAGCTTTATACGGAGAGAAGGGGCGGAGCTACATCCAGACTGCAGCTCTGAGCAGTAGAATAGGCAGCTGAATAGATCTGGAATGGTCCATTATTTGAAGGGGGTGCTGACCTCAAGATCTTGTATAAATTTATTGCAGGTTTTTAATGGTAATTTTAAGACGTGCTAATTTAAAATAGAACAAAACAACATACATATATAAAAACATGGAAAGAGAATATCCTTTTTTTTTAAGTACAAGTCTGGGGGGGGGGGGAAGTGCCTTTATTTGTGGACGCCCATGATTGTGTGTCTGTCTGAGGACTTGCTCAGAAGCTGCAAGCGGTGACTGTGGTGCTGAAACAGCTCCTGTCTCTTCCCTGTTCCAAGGCAAGCACTGGGGAGGGGAGGTGGTGCTGAAAGAACAGCTCCATTCCAGTGCTGAATGTGCTCTGTCCTATGCTACAAGGATTGAAAAGGCATCTTAGCTTTATCAGGACAGTTTCCTTTTCACATGCGTTGACTTTTAAGGAATGTTCTGGGACCTGTATCATTGCTAATCTGATGTATGATGAATACAAGCACATTTCTACTGTAGGAAGTGACTGCTATTGGGTCAGCTGGCACTACTGGCAAGCCTTTTATTTCTTTGCAGGTGATATCGCAAGCATACAGGTTGCTGGGCAAAGGCTTGGAGTAAATGCTTGACTTCATCTGGGATGCCCTGATGCTGGATCTCCACCTATTTCATGGCGGTGGCACGGAAAATCAAAACTTTGCTGACTGTCAACATTTTAGTCTTCGTGGGTATCATTCTCTTCTCCGTCTACTGCAGGATCCAAGACAGGTCCCAAGAACTGGTACAGATTGTAAGAAGTTCTGATCGCAGAGTAAGGAGCAGGGGCACCAAAGTGGGGACTCTAGTTGACCGGGAGTCTATACTTCAAAGGCTGGACCACCTAGAGGAAGTAGTGTACAACCAGCTAAATGGTAACATCTTTTCCCTTCTCATCTCACCTAAAAACTGTTTATTTTATTGTCTGTGTGTTCATTTTCACTAAAAACCTAATTTGATCAGTGAGACCTGGAGTGTTATGCAGCAGATCATGTTTCTTGTGGTAATGATAATGTTAAGCTTTATAATGATCTGCTATAGTACAACTCCAGCAGCAGCAATTTAAATTGAAATGCATTCATTGCATTGCAAGCTTTGCTGATGCTAATGCTAAAATAGAATTATTAATACACTGTACACTTAGGCAGTCCACAAATGTATACATTTCTATTGTATCCCTCTACAACATCTGTGAAAAGTATATACAATAATCAAATCATGATTGAAGGTGTATTTTACTTATTGAATAATGCCTAACAGACTATTTATGTATGAATTTGTGTCCATTTTTCATATTTTACCCATGTAGATATTGCTAATTCATACTCATGATGTTTTCCATGTAATCACACAAACTGAATGTTTGAACCACAAAGTGTTCAAACCAATATGCAACTGATATGGAAAGTTTACATTAGGACAACAAGAGCAAGTAGGAGGTTAACCAAGTGAAAACTACAGTTTAACTAAGTGCACTAAAGCAGGAGTAATCCTACAGTGAATAAGACAAAGGTCAGTGGGCAATCATTCCATTCAGTGAAGTGAACTAAACAGTTTAGATTAGAGCTTTTAGTCATCTATGTGCTACTGAAGTTTGCCCATTCACAACAATCGTAAGTGGTTTTGAAGGTGTTAAGATGTAATTATCAGACTGGTTTTAGAATTAAATTAAATCAAATTGATGGTGGTTCTGAAATATACATAATAATGTATAGTAATGTGTTGTGAAGGAGCTAAAGAGAATATTTTGTTTTAAAAAGAACAGAAAATGGATTGGGATGAACAGGAGAAATTACATTGCTTGCATCAACCACAAAACCAGTATATGTTATTGTCTCTGTGCACCTGTTCATATCATGCATTTATACTGGAACTATAAATGTGCAGAATAATTTTATCTGATCATGTTTGTGCAAATATTACATGGAGGAATATTAACAACAACAAACATGGTTTATGCTCCATATATTTTACCTGTGACAGAAGTGCTGGTAAAAATTTCCAATTAACAGTGTTCTTAGGAATCTCAGTTTCACAACCAAGCATCTGGGTCCTTTTTTATTTATTTTTTTGCTGTTACTGAAACAGATGTATAATGTTAGGTAGTATGACTAGCTATAAACAAGCACATTCAGTTATCCATTCCAATGCGTGCACTATTCCTCAATCAGTTTAGGCATGGTATATATAAACATTTATAATCATACACCTGAAGAAAGAATAAGAATGAGAATGCAGTAGGAATCCTCATGTCCAGCCAAATTACAACAAAATGTAAAAAAGTATTATTAAAGCAGCTTGATAAATTGCAGTACAAAGGGTACAGTGAATGATGAAAATGGAACAGAGTGCTGTATGTAGGGCAATTATTTGCTAACATTTATGCCCTTAAGGTGCCTCTCCATTAATCCAGCACTCTGCACTTTCCTTTAGTCCCAAATATCTTAGTATATAATAAACAGACATTCTGTAAGTTCTAAACACTTTTATTTCATGGAAATCACCAATAAACTGAAAGGTCATATACTTTACAATTGTAGCCTGAATACAGAAGGCCCTATCTGAAAATCAATGTAGTAATAACTTAGAGCTGTGGCATTCATTATTGCCAATATTTTAACCTTTAATATTAGATAATATTTGCAGTGAGAAACTTTTTGTGAGAGTAAAATAAACCTGAATGTATTTTCTTCATTATTCATCATTTTTACCAGTGAACAAACTGTTTTTCAAACATACCTGTAAGCTGTTATGGGTTCAATTATATTCTCCATTATTTAAAAACAATACTATTTCCTTTCTGGGCCAGATGAAGTCTCTCTGTTTAGCTGTGAAAACTTTCTTTGTAGAACCTTTTATAGAAATATATAGTGAAATCACAATGTAATCACTATGTATTAGTATTAATTAGTAGTATTGGCTTGGTATCCATTATCTGAAAATCCATTATCCAGAAAACTCTCCATTATGGGAAAATGTCTGCCATAGACCCAATTTTAATCCAATAATTTAAAAATTTAAATTTTTAAAAATGACTGCCTTTATCTCTTAATAATAAAACAGTACCTACTACTTCACCCTTTAATGTTTAAATTATTTTTAGTAGATTTAAGGTATGGAGATCCAAATTACAGAACAACCCCTTATCCAGAAAACCCCAGGTCCTGAAAATTCTGGATAATAGGTCCCATAAGTTTAGTATATAAAGTATGGCATTTCCAGCCATATTCATTTTTAGGGTAAAGTTCCCCTTTAACACGATTGCAGTGAAAACACTTTTGTCTCTCTTATGCCCAATAACAGATAAATACCACGGGCATTTGCGACTTACTGCAGATCACTAAATAATACTTATAGTTCAGTAATTCCCCCAGTAGGCAAGATGGCTTCCATGAATTTTGGTGTTTGGAGTATTGAGATGTCTGGGTAAAACTAACTGGGTACAGTCTTGCAGGGAAAAGTGACACTGTAGGGTTACACACAGACTGGCATGCACAACTGCTCTTTCGTGTGTTTAGGTCCAGCTGGTCTTATGAATTCTCCAGCTGAGCTGGTTTTAAAAATATTAAATCATAATAGTTACTGTACTTATGTAACCAGGAATTTTATATAGTCATAGCTCAACTGAAATGACAAACCATGTTAAGGCTACCAGTGGGGAGCAGAATACTTCCAAGCAGCAGACTGGTCATCCCTACATATTAACTGTATTAAAAACCCCATTGAGATATAGTAATTGGCCTTTCACTTGCCTTATATCATTTTTTGTTGCTGACTGTTGATAATAACTCATCAACGTCTGTGAAAATTGCTCTCTTTCCCACACTGAGCACAACCTTTAATGCCAAAAGCAATTGTAAGGTCAGATGCATATTTTATTTGAATTGCTCCCTTTTTCCCGATTTCTCTCTTTCCTGTAAGATGAAACACTCAGCACAGCATGTAATTAGATATAATTCAAGTGTGTTTGTTGCCTGCCTTTCTGCTTTCCTATCATTGTTGACAAGGCCCCGAAATATAAATGTGTTGTATTAAAATTTAGTGAGATGCAAGACAGGAAGATATAAAATAACACTTAAAATTATGCTTTTTACTGGCTGTACTCATTCTCAAATTGAAAAAAAAAACATGCAAAAAAAATGAAGGTTTAAAGGAGAATGAAAGCTTAACGAAAGAAGTAGATGTACATTATGTTTTATGCTTTTATACTAGCCCATGGCAAACACAGTAAAGATCTGTGTCTCCAAAGATGCCATAGTAGCTCCCCATCTTATTTTCTGCTGATTCACTTCACATGCTCTGTGCTGCTGTCACTTACTGAGCTTTAACCATATAAGGCTAATTCATAGTAATTAATCAGTACATAATAATTAGTAAATATTTTAGATTATTGGTACACAGCAGCTCAGAGAACAGCACAATTAGCATCAGAATTAAAAATCAGCCTTGAGCTTAACTTCTCAACATATGCTCAAAGCACACTGAGCATGACCATGTTACGGACACTCCTAACAAAATACAAGATGGGAAACGCCTGTGATAATTTCGAAGGACTGGATCATTGCTAGAGATGAATGATAAACCTTTAGGCGGGTTCAATAAGATCAGCATATAAAATATGGCATTTCTAGCCATATTAATGTCTATGGGTTTGGTTCTTCTTGAAACAAAATCCAAAACACAAGACTTAATGATTTGTACAACTGACACTCAGGGAACATCAGTAATTGCATTTGGGGAAAGGGCAATGCTGTATGTGCCACATGCACATTTAATCACTCACTTATTCTGTATAAAAAATGTCCACAGTTTTTCACTTTAAAGATATTGTAATTGCAGGAGGTTTTGGAGAGGTATGTGCAAGTGTGCTAATCACACTATCAGTTCCATTCACTGTTCTGGAAGATACTTATTTGGTGTAATTACCGAAAAGATCCAAATGAAAGCCACAATACAGGCTGAAACAAGAGTAGTGTATGAACTTTGACAAACATTATGCATTGTAAAAAGGGGTCTATGTGTGTAGTTCTGCAACACTTTAGTTTAAACTGCTGAAGAGATAACTTGTTGGGATCACATAAAGCTCATGAAACTGATGGAACTCAATGTTCTGATTACATATGCAGCCCATATATTGAATGCCTCGTGCAATTCAACAAATTGATCATTAAGAAATACTTTGGAACTTCTGGTACTTTGGTCCTAAGGGGCTCATTCATTTGCATCATGTCTTGCTGCACTTTGAATCTTAAGTTTAAAAAGGCATGTCAATTCTTCCCCAGCCAGCCCTTCATGAATTCAGGTCTCTGTTTACAAAAACCCTGGACACACAGCATTAAGAGGCACAAAATGGTGCTCTTTAGTGCTCATTCAAAAAGCACTTGTGCCCAGTTCATACCTTATTTCTGCACAAGAGCACAATATGGTGGAAAATATTGCTCCTGTTCATTCAATAAGCACTCTCGTCAAAGTCTTGCTACATTCTGCACCTCATAGTCAGGGGCATGTCTTGCTGCTGCCACCCCCTCCACACTTTTTTTCGGTCCAGTGAGGTCCAGGAATGTTTGGAGGGTCTAGGGTGCTAGCTCAGAGGAGTGCAGATATGCTCACTGTGCTAGAAGAGTTGAATTTCTGTTTTGAAAACAGTAAATTTGGCTCTTGGCGTTACCAGGAGCAGCATTCTTGCCTCCCCTGGTAACCAGTGGGGTACTCCCACCTGAGGCAAGCTTCTCAACTCCCTGCTCACAGTGGATTAAAAAGTGCAGTCTCTTTTGTGCCCTGTATCTGGTGGTTCTCTCTAACTTTCTGGTTTTAATGATGCAAAAAATAGGGGGTTGGTAGGGGAAGGAAGAGGTGAAGTGCTCTCAAATTTTTTTTTGCGGAGAAACAAAAGCACTTTCCTCAGGTATGAGACTCCAACAAGGAATGTGAATAAAGTCAGCTTGAAAAAGTGATGTAACATAGTAACTAAGTAAGTTAGGCTGAAAAAAAGGCTCTCCTCTATCAAATGCAACAGTTTATGCCTGACACGTAGTTCATCCAAAGGAAAACAAAAACGTTCCTTCTGAATCCGCTCCAATTAGCCTAAGAGGGGGGAATTATTAACTGATAATTGGACCAGTCCCATCATCAACCTTATATTAAGAGCTATTTTTAATCGCCTTGAATTTTCACTTGCCAAAAAGCCATCAAATCTGTTTTTGAAACTATTTATCTGCCAATACAACTGATTCAGGGAGAGAATTCCACAACTGCCCTCATTGTAAAAAAATATATGTGAATATTTAGATGGAACATCTGATATAAGTAATTCTAAAATAAAAATCTTCATAGTCATATTTAGATGGAACATCCTTTCTTCTAATCAGAATTGATGCCCTCATGTCTTCTGGAAGGACCTACTGGTAAATAAAGCAAGAGAGAGTTTATTATATGGCCCCCTTATACTGTGTTTATACTGTACACAGTTATCTTCTCCACTGTAAACAACTCCAACTTGGTCAGTCATTTTTCATATCCCAGACTTCCAGACCTTTTATCAGCCTAGTTGTTCTTCTTTGTATTTTATCTAATTAAATAAAATCCCGTTTGAGCACTGGAGAGCAAAACTCTGTGAAAAGTACTCTGTAAAGTTGAAGAATCGCTCTCTCCTCCTGTGAATCTATGCCTCTTTATCTACAGTTTAAACTTGTTTACACTTGCAGCTGCTGACTGGCATTGCTTGCAACATTGAATTTATTATCTACAAGAACCCCATGGTCCTTCTCCATTATGAATTTGCCCCATTAAGACTATAAGTGGCTTGCATGTTTTTACATCCCAGGTACATTTCTCAATGCTGAATCTTACCTGAACACTTATTAGCCGCCCAGACTGCCAGATTTAATTGCAGGGATGCCATATCCTGGATGGAAGTAATTGAGATGCATAATTTTGTGTCAGCTGTCATTTGGCCACCCAGAATGCCAGTTTGTCAAGATCCTGCTCAGCGCCGGATTCGCTGGGCGGGCGCCCCTAGGCCTTGCGCTCCGCACAGTCCTAGCGCCCGCCCGCACTACCACACGCTGGCGCAAAAGCGCCAGCGTGCAAGCGCCGGAGCTCTGGGGAGCACAGGCAGCTGGGCGGCATGCCGCCCCCAAAAATGTGCCGCCCTAGGCCCGGGCCTATGTGGCCTCGCCACAAATCCGGGCCTGATCCTGCTGCAAGGATGCCAAATCCTGAAGGGAATCAATTGGGCTATATTTTGAGATGGAGGGGATTAAATAGGTCTTGAAAAGCTTGAGCTCAACATTTGCATCTCAGCTTTTCACACTTCTTTGACAATAGTGTCATTTAATGTTACTATGTTTATTCAATGAACATGGGCTGGCCATTATGCTGGATAGATCGTGCTAATGTGGCTAAGAAATATAGTAATTATTTTTCACAGAATTTTTCAGCTTCCACATTCAATGAAGAGGTGCCAATGATCTCTTATACCTTAAAGATAAGAAGATAACCATTAACCTGAAATACTGTATAACGCTGCTGATATATTGAATAAATGATGTAATGCGTTCTTGTAAAAATTAGCTGAGTAGTAGACTTTTGGAATGCTTGCAGTTAGCAAGGTTTCACTTTTACTCCACAAGGTTAATGTGTATGTTTCTTGGGAGAAAATGATCTTCTGGAGGTGTGTGGATGTTTGGTTGAGTCTGTGGTTAGATTATATAATTATGGTTCCCTGAAAATCTTTATATGGTTGCCACAGTAGCAGGCAAATCTGACGTTTTTATGGTGGAGAGTGCAATCTTGTCTGAACTAGACATGAAACTATGGTGAGACTTGACTTTTTTAACAAGGTGCAAACTCTCTTTGTATGGGTCAATTATTCACTCAGAGAGACATTAAAAACAAATACTGATGTAATTTTCTTTTCAAATTGATCTGTGTGTATAGAGTACATTATGTATGCACCAAGACATTCATGCAAAATTATTTTACCGGATTAAAGAATCAGTATTTATTAAAACTTTTTTTTCATATTTTTATTAAAAAAAAAAATTCAACCAAACACCCAATCTTGAATGCCCTTAATTTACTAAAAAAAAAAAAACATGTGTGGGAAAGTTGCAACAACATTGTGCAACAATTCGAATTGTACAACTTTTTCCAGTTTGACTCGGAAAACTGTGACTTTTTCGGATTGTTGCGCAAAAACCTGTGCCAAAATGCCTGAAACCCTCGAACAGCATGAAGGCAAGAAACATCTCCCAATAGTAAGAGGGGCATCTGCTATTGACTTGTGCATGACTTTGACAGGCTTTAGTTGGAATATATTCGGAATCGGATTCGTTGCAGTTTTGTTGGAGTTTTGTTGCATAATAAATTCTTAAAAAACTTGTACTTTTTTTTTTCTGATTCTTTGGGACAAAGAGCCAGACCAGACAAATTCAGCCTTTGATAAATGTGCCCCTAAGTAATCTGGGGCAATGTTTAAGCTACATATAAATTTCCATTGTTAATTCAATGTGTAGACCTCATATTGTTTCTTCATATATATATAAAAATAGAAATCTCCTTTAACTTGACAATCAAACTGAAACTGTGTAATACGGCTTCAGTTTCTAATAACCTGCAAATAATGGACAAATGGTAATAGAGTTGCAGATATCTTTAAGTAGAAATGCAATTAAATATGGTAACATCACCAACAATAACAAAATAAATAAATAAAGTACAGGTTCTGTCTTGCTTTCCACATCATTAAGAAGACATTAAAAATAGCATGCAGGACTAAATTACAATCCCTGGGGATCCTGCTCACGGCAAAAACAACTGAAGCTTGTGCCACATGCAAATGCATGAACACTAGCATTATTTGGCATTTATATTAGAATTAACTGCTTGGTTTGAATACAAGAATGAAACAAAAATAGCATGGAAATAGGGAGGATGGGGGAGAGCATTAGTACTTTGGAGGGTTTGGAGGGTTAAGAAAACCTGCTATACATGTCTGTTGTTTTTAAGTTTTAGGCTGTCTAAGTTATCTAAATTCCTATTCTTAAAGTGTCTTCAAGGGGAAATATACCTCCTTTTTGAAATGATATTTTTTAATAGAAATGGTGCATAAACACTTTCTGAAACACCAAAAATAATCAGTGGGTTTTCTTTTTACACAGACATATCTGATTCCACCAATTGATTCCACCAAGAACTAAGAACTAAGATACTATAATACAAGATCAGAATCACAAGAACCAGAGGCAAGATCATGGCAACAGTTTAATTACCAAATACCGAGCAAAGGTCAGGGGCAGGCTTATAAAGGGTTAGAATTGAATTACAGTTGCATAAAGAGATAGGTGGAGAGGTGATGCAGTAGGTGTATAACAGATACAGCAAGTATTCAGAGCAAAACAACACTTAAGGTGGCCACATACAGAGATTTATATGTTGATCTCACTTCATTTTTCAATACTTGTTGTGTCCGTTGCATGTGTGGAAGATGGCACAAACCTGGTTTCAGACAAATAATATACAGTGTTTTAATATATAGCTTAATAATCTATTGGCTTTACAGAGCAATCATGTTTTTGATCAAAGCTTGTCTTTCAGTTTAAGTAACAAAGGCAACCCTTTCCACTGCTTTCAACACTGATCAGTAAAATGTTGTTTAAAACAGTGAATGTTTAGAAAGTAAATTCAGGCACATACTGATGTGTAGGTTGCTATGGCTATGCAATTTTATTCAGGGTGATCCTGGCTCCCCCGCTGCCTGAGGCAGCTTGCTGCTGCCACCCCCACGCACGCACCTTTTTGTGTCGGAGGGAGTCGAGGGGGGGTCCATGATGTTGGCGGAGAGCTCCATATTGCTATTGTGTTGCACTCTCTGCGCTAGAAGAGCCTAGTTTCCAGTTTAAAAACCAGAAATTCAGCTCTGAAAGTTTCCAGGAGCTGTGTTTTTCTGCTGCCCTTGGTAACCAGTGGGGCACAGCGCCCCTGGTTTTATTTTGCATTTGTGCACAAAATGAGCTGATGAAGTCTAGAATATACTACCTACTTATTGTTACCTTGTTGGAGAAGAAACTGTTGGACTGTTTAATTATAATTTCATAATTGGTAATGTATCCCATAAGAATATGGCTGATAAAATCTATAAGAAATAGTCATTTTCTTGTCAAAACCTTGTAAAGTAACCGTCTCTTACCCTGCATTTGGGCATTTCACTGTTTTAAAATCACAACTGTGCAACTGTTACTGTGGCCTAGTGATGCCAAGTGACTGTTCCTTAAAGAATTTTTTTTTCTGTTATTGGAGCCTCAATTGGTCAATGCTAGTGACTGACAATCACCTTGATCACCAAGGAGGTTTTTCTATTGTCTTCAATTGGTATCCATTGTCAGTGAATCTATTGCAAAGCTGCTGCATGTACAGGCCACCCTTTCTACAAAGCACTTGTTTTTATATGCTGTCTTTAAATCCCCATAGTCTCAGATTTATATACAACATGCATTATTTTAGTTACTCTGTTCTCAACTGTTTATTTTATAGATGCCATTCTCTAGATAGGACCCAAATACAATAGCAAGGTAAGGTCTCACCAGTGACTTATAAACTTGCAATATATCTCCCATTTCCAGATAAAATATTTCTTCTCCCAAAACCACTATTCTGCTTGTTTTGCAATTTTTCTTTTACTGAATGATTTCTCATTCAAGTCAACTAAAAAAAGCCAGAAGTCCACCTTGTCATTTGTATTCTGAAATCATAAATTTGTTACAGACTTTGTTCTGGAACTGTATTTCAGTGGATACAACATTATTTTACAAAGATTTGTATTAAATGTAAGATCCTATACAAGTTGCGCAACTGGGGCAGATGTGGGTGCTCAAGACATTGTTCATCTATCATGTCTGAGCAGCGCTATGTGTGTGCTATTCGGAGAAGTAGCACTCTTCCTTTTGCCCAACATTATGGAGGGGCTTCATCAACTCTGAGTTTTGTTTCTGTTTGTTTGTCAGGATATTAACCTTGTGTCTGTGTGAGCAAGTGATACTGCTCTGTGAGTTTCCTTCCAGGGCTGCTCCCACACACACCTTTTATTTCAGAGCATCATCACTTGGATACTTGATCAAATGCCTTCTATTGCTTTACTTTCCCTTCTTTATTTATTACTTTGGGGGGCGGTCCCAGGCACTTTCTTTGGTGTGGGATGGGGTTAGGGAGGGGGTATGGTTTGGTTATTATCCAGGCAAACATTTATGGACTTGGACCTGTCTGGTGGGAGGGGGTGGATTGGAGGCCATTATGGACAGAGGAATGGACTTTGAGAAATGGCTCTCATCTGATGGGAGGATGTGGGTGGGTATGGCGAAGGTTTCATCACGACCTCATGAATCTGGGAGATAAGTCTCAATAATTAGTTTTCTGTTTGTTTTGTTTTGTTAGTTATCTGTCATTTTGTTTGTTATTTTCATGTTCCGTTTTATATAAATAAATAAAGAAAAATTCTTATACAAGTTGGGCAGCATGAGATGGCATCAGAAACTATTTACAGTACATTCAAATAATCAGTAGGGCATATTAGTACTTGTACGTTTACCCTGACTGCAAGTACAAGAGCACTAAGATAAGCAAACCCCCTGTTCACTAAAAAGTATTCAGCACTTTATTCAGAACAAGGTAGGCAAAGAGCTGTGTTAACATGCTGGCTAACATGAATGTTGCCAAGTCTTCTTAATAAGGCCAAATGAATGCACTCACTCAATTGAGTGAGTATTGATTGACATAAATTCTTCTAGGACTATTAGACCTTTGCTAATATGCTTGGATATGATAGGTATCTTGCATATTAAACTCTTCTAAGTTTATTAGTATACTCTTTATTGACATTTTAGTAATTTGCTTTACTAACAAGCCATTCGCTTCCCTGGGGGCCTATAGATCATTGATTTTGAATGACTGTAAACTATTGAATGGTGATATTTTACTCCATTATGTTTAAACTGCATTAACTTGTAGCTTTTTTGAGCATTTAATGAAGAGACACACATTTTGCCCAAGTTCAGTAACCCATAGATATCTGTACAAGTGACCAGTAAATGCTGCCTGCCAATTGGTTACAATAGATGACTAGGCCAGTAACAAACATTGCATTTATTACATAGCCTCAAAATCTTTTTTACTTTGCACTTTCTCAGACCACTTCAATGTATTCTAAAGCAAATATCTCACTGTCTGTAAATTTAATCCTGCCAAATACCAGAAATGACACCAGCTAACACCAGCTATGACACTGGCCGGACTTTGAAAATATTTGTTGAAACTGTGCCCAATTTATGACAATGATGTTGCTTCCATTTTTATGAATCGAAGGCAACTGTGTTAGGTGCAGCGCAGTTGCTGGAAGAGAAACAACCTTTTGCAATGATGCTGGAATTCTGAAAGAAAAAGGTGCATTATGGGAAAAACACAATGACTGCACTTGAAATTGCATTCACTCAATGTGCCTTTATAAATGAATATGTCCTATTGTCATTTTCAGAGTCCCACTATTCTTCTACAAATTCTTAATATCAACCCTTATCTCTCAATGGATTGATGTCTGGTCATTATATAAAAGGACAATCTATGCTGAATTATGTTCACCTTAAAGGGCATGTAAAGGCAAAAAAATTAAATCCCATTTTTACTTTCTTTAATGAAAAAGAAACCTATATCCAATATAATTTAATAAAAAACTGTGTACCGTTTTTTATAAGAAACCTGACTGTATGCAGTGAAAGTCTCCCTTCATTTACTGCTGTGGATAGGAATTGTCAGATGGTCCCTAACTGCTGAGCAGGGAAACAATCATACTTATGAACAGCAGGGGGAGCCCCCGCCTTACTTCCCAGCCATGCAGAACTCAAGCATCTTTGTTTATGACGATCCCTAAGCAGCCCAGACCACACTGAGCATGTGCACAGTCTTAGTCTTGCAAAGATGTTTAACAAAGTTATAAGATGGTGACCCCCTGTAGCCAATAACAGCTTTGGGGAAGAGTTGACAAAATTGTTTAATTAGTTATCCACATGGCCCAGCTGAGGTCACCGATAAGCTGTTAAAACATTTATTTATTTGTGCCTAATGAAGTGCTGCTGCACTTTTGCAAATGCTTTTTATGTCTTAGTTTGTTTATTAGGGCTTAATTCCTGTTGAAAAACAAACAGACCATTTGATGGCTGGTTGATTAAACTGGTAACAACAGATGTGAACAGGTCATTCCCTTTTTTTATTAGCGACTAAATTGAATCTGTTAGGCCTATGAAAAATTAAAGAGGCCCATTTACTAACAATCAAATAAAAAAATTCTATGAATCTCAAAATATTTGTTTTTTTCTAAAAAGATTGAAAAATTTGAGATTTAGAAAGTGTAAAAACCACAAAAACCTCAAAGGCAAAACTTCTCCATGTTGTTGAGGTGCTATACAAGTCAATGGGAGTTTTGCTGATTCTATTGGACCGCTTTAAATCAATTCAGACTTTTAGAGGTTTTCTGATTTTTTTCCTCTTGAAGTTGTCAGAAAAAGTCACATTTTTAAATGTTTTCAAGGTATTCGTATTTTTTATCGCATTGTTCAGCTATTTTTTTTCATTCATACTTTTAAATAATAATAATAATAATTTAATGATAATCATGGTTTTAGAGTTTGTCCGTTTAGTCATGGTTTCTAAAACCACTAAAATATGATCTTTAATAAATAAGCTTCCATCAGGGGAATGTAATACAAGTCTGTAACAGAAAAACTATTCGCATTGCGAAAAGTTATGCCTTTGCGCAAATAAATTTTGCTTTGTGCGAATTTAATATAGCTTTTCATGGATCTGGAAATTGTTTAGCGTCCACTTCCGAAAGTGGAAGGCCGTTTGAGAAAAAGTCATTATGTTTGCTCCACCTTCAAGCACTTCTTAAGAGTGCACAATTCAAATTTGCAATGCAATAACAGTTTAAGGAACAATATTACATTGAGAGATGTAGATTTTTATTCTTATTGGTGCGAATTGTTTTTCTCTTTGCGACTTTAATTACATTTCCTGCCCATGTGTCAGAAAGAAAATCAATTATTTTTATTTTTAGATATATAATTCAATGTGTGGGCTATAAAGTAATATTCTCCAAACTGTCTTTAACATCGGGGGCATTCTTTGAAACAGGTCCAAATGTAGCTAACTGCTAATTTAAGATGGCTAGGCAGAGTTCTAAGCATTAAATTAGTGCGGCACTGCACCAATAAAAACTATATACATAGGGGCACATTTATTTAGCTCGAGTGAAGGATTAGAATGAAAAATACTTTGAATTTTGAAGTATTTTTTTGGCTACTTTGACCATCAAATTGGCTACTTCGACTACGACTTCGACTTCGAATTCGTTCGATCGAACGAATTGCGGTAAATCCTTTGACTTTGATATTCGAAGTCGAAGGATTTAACTTAGATGGTCGAATATCGAGGGTTAATTAACCCTCGATATTCGGCCCATAGTAAATGTGCCCCATAATGTACTTTCATTTACTTGGCTAATCTATGCTAGTGATGTTTGCCAATTTGCCTGTACATGAGAAGCAAGGTGCAGTGTGCATATTGAGCCTTTAGGCATTAACTCTAGCCCTACTTGTAGCACATGCAATTATTAATGAAAAAGTAACAAATATTTTGTCAACTTACAGATGTGGAATCAATGGTAGGCTGAACGCTTAGTAACAAATGGTTCCAGACAGACAGGTGCTATGTGATCTAATTTAATATCACATATAACAAGTAGGTTTAAAGAAAGTAGGGAGGTATGCCTCCAGTGTACATATTATGAAAAATCAGGCTTTTCTAGAGAGATACAATTAAATTAAATTAATTTTAGTGGTCATTATGACCATAAGTGCAGAGTGCAATTTTGAGTACAATTTGTCATGCTTGTACCCACAGTGCATTGGCTTGTTCCAATAGAACTGAAGTACAAAGTGCAACTTTAGACACAAGTACCTATTGAATGGGGAAAATTGCACAACTGTGGCACAACCCTACAAAGGGGGACTTGATTAGATTGACTTTAAAATTGGTTGCTAAGCTAGGTTAAAAAATAGATAGTTGAGTTATGTTACAGTGAATAAAACTGTCGCTATACAATACTTAGAGGTACTGCATTATATGTTATGAAATGGTAGGAAGAGGGGGGTTTAAATTAAATTAAAAAAAAAAACTCTTCATTATAACTTTCTTTACAGCTTCATTCTCTCAGTCAGTTATAATCACAAAGTAACAAGAAATGAGGTTTTATGTTACCGTAATTTGTTCATAACATAAAGTGTGCAGATTGCTACTTTGAAGAGGATTAATTTGGTTTCATGTTGATGGTAATTCTCGCCTGATAATATTATATTTTGTAATTGGCCTAGGATAAGAAAAATGATGATATAGCAAAGATAACAAGTAAATCAAATATCCAAGGGTTTGGTGAGAGATTAATAGCAGTTAGAGTGAAAGAACAGCACAAAGTATGGATTAGGATTTGGGAGCATTAGGCAGTTAAAAATAATTAGCCAGGCTTTGCAATATAAAGATAATACAGTACATTCTAATAAAGTTCTACAGATATATCATCCGACAGAACTGCTCAGGGAGGGAGGGGTAAGTAAAGAGTTAGGGGCATTTGCCCGGGGGGGGGGCAGCTAGGCTGGGGGGGAGGAAGGAGGGAGGGAGGTCTTTGTAGGGTAAGGAGTAGGATTTTTTTATTATGGGTTTGTTTCTCCTTTAAAGGAATAATTCAGTGTGAAAATAAAAACTGGGGAAATAGATAGGCTGTGCAAAATAAAAAAATGTTTCTAATATAGTTAGTTAGTCAAAAATGTAATGTATAAAGGCTGGAGTGAACAAATAATACTAATAAAACAGCCAGAATCCAACTTTCTGCTTTTCAGCTCTATAACTCTGAATTAGTCAGCGACTTGAAGGGGGGCCACATGGTACATTTCTGTTCAGTGAGTTTGTAATTGATCCTCAGCATTCAGCTCAGATTGAAAAGCAACAGATATGACCCATGTGGCCCCCCCTCAAGTCTCTGATTGGTTACTGCCTGGTAACCATAGTAACCAGTCAGTGTAAACCAAGAGAGCTGAAAAGTAGTGTTCTGACTGACATGTTATACATCAAATCACTCCAGCCTTTATACATTACATTTTTGGCTAACTAACTATATTAGAAACATTTTTTATTTTCCATCTATTTACCCAGTTTTTATATTTACACTGAACAATTCCTTTAATATATACTAAATACATTTAGTATACTTTACTACTGTATGTCTGATTGATATTACAAGATAATTACTCTTTTCTAATAGAACGTACAGGCGCAGTGACTAATAAGATGCACAGTCACTTTTATCCAAGGACATTTACAGCAATAAATGGAGAAAATAATATGACTCACTATCAAAATCTACATTCAGACTTTCTTCAGAATGTGTAAAAATGCCTAAAGAATTCACAATTTCTACTGTTGTTTATATAAAGCTATGTGATGAAAATACACAATTTTAAAAACACAATTAAAAGCAATGATAATGGAAGGATTGAGTAACACATGGTCGTGTTGAGAGAAGAGTAGTGATGGGCGAATTTGCGCCGGTTCGCTTCGCCGAAAAATTCGCGAATTTCGTGCGAAATTCTCAAAACTGCGATTTTTGCCGCGAATTTTCGTGGGCATTTCGCGAAGTTATTCGCTGGCAGCGAATCGCGCAAATTCGCTGCGAATTAGCACCGGGCGAATAAATTCACCCATCGCTAGAGAAGAGTGACTAAGCTTATAAAGTGTATGAAAGGTAGTCCAAGTTGGCTTTATTTACACTGGAATAGTAGAGGAGGAAAACTATTTATGAATGTGTAAGGGGACCATATAAAAAACTCGCTGATGCTTTATTTACCAGTAGGTTCTTCCAGCAGACATGAACGCATCCATTATTTTCTGTGCTGGGATGATTTGTTTTCCCTATGTGTGTATATATACAGTATATATATACTGTATAAATATATATACATTCTATCTTAACTGCTGAGTTCATGGGTCTATCAAGGCGTGGGGGGGGTTGTTATACTCTGGTCTCATTGCTCATTTACTCACACTGGGCAAATGGCACCTGGGCAGTAACTTATGACAATAAAACCAAATTTTTGCTTCCATTGTTCTACCTGAAACTGGCAGTGGACAGTAGTGATGGGTGAATAAATTTGCTGGCTATTTCGCTGCTCGCGAATCTCCCGCAAAAATTCACCGGCGTCAATTTCCGATTTTCACTATTTTTTTGTGAAAACGTTCGAATTGCTTGTTTTTTTCGTGAAAAGGTCAGAATTGCTCAATTTTTTCTTGAAAACATTCAAATTGCTCAATTTTTTTGTGAAAACATTCAAATTGCTCTGTTTTTTCATGAAAATTTTCAAATTTCACAAACTTTTCATGAAAACTTTTGAATTTCACTAACTTTTTCGTGAACTTTCCGATTTCACTAAATTTCCAAGAATTTTTCGACGTTTCTAGTTGTAATGTTCTGTCTACCTTGTTCCACTTTGACTTGAGTATGCTTGGCTACCAGATCTTCACATTGTTCTGTAGCAACACTAGCTCCTGCCTCCATTCAGTCTAATTCCAGTCCTGTGGTTTGACCACTAGAAAGCAAAATGTATAGCTGTATTCAGTGTTAAATTCCTTCCTCATATGTAATTAAAAATAATGTGGGGCATAAATAACCACAATAAAAAGTGATTTGTCTTATATCTCATTTATTTAAAAAGGTTTACCTAATTTAGTTTACTTCACCGGGCCACCCCCTCCCATGTGATACAGTTATATCACTGAATCCATCCATTTCATTCTTATGGTGACTGAACTATGTGCTTCAGTGCTACACCTATATTAATTCCCAGGGATTTATTTTCAAGGAGGTATCAGGTACATTGTCATCTCAAGACAGTCAAAGGACTAATTCTGGAGAGAGTACAATGAAATGGATATAGAAAGGAGCATGCTTCTGCATTTCATCGTTCAGTAAAATTAGGACATAGAATAAAACGAGAGGACTTCTGATGATGTATCAGGTCACGTGCTTTCAGGGATATCATACTGAAGAGCATGGCCATTAATTATTTTTGGCTTTCTGGCTGGCAATATCTGCTAAATGAAAATTATTTGTGACTGAACAAAATTATTTGAATCCAGGAGATATTATAAAGTCCAGTTCAATTTATGAAGCATATGGAGGTCTGACTTTTACCACCAAAGCCTGTAGTGGAAAATGTATATTCCATATTGACCATGCTTATAAATGTAATCATTTATTCACCTGCTACTGCCTATAATATAAAATATTTGATGGATGTCATATTTTACCCACAATGTCAATTTTTATCCCAGTATTCCAGGTAAAACTGGCACATGGTGCAAATACAGACAATAAACAAGTGAAAATAGTAAAACCATTTGATCTAATGGCATTTTGACTGGTAAAATTGTGTGCTAATTTCTGGACATATTCCTCACCTGTGCAAATGTAAATTGCCCATTATACAGTATGAATCATTTATTTATTTAATTTATTTTTTACAATTTTTCTATTCAGAAATAAGATGAGCAAGGCACAATATTACAGGGCCATAAAGCAAACAAAAATGTAATTACAGTTTCATATAAATGTTATTCATATCTAGACATTTATTTAATAAAAAACATTTGATGCAGACTCTGACTTTATAGACAATTGTGTTGCTGGACTACAATCTGCACCATTATCCAACATATAATCAAAGGTTAAAGCTCTCCTCAACTGAAAAGATTTTTCTTTACTGATGCAGAAAACTGTGAATGACATTTGCAAGCTATATGCCCCCACTCCACTGTTAAAAGCATTTATTACTAGACTGTATTTGCTGTACCACGTGAGCCCTCAAGCTCTGTATTGTAGACTTGAAAGCTACCAGCTGTAACTGTAATGCTGTGTACTCATTTGTATGGTGGTGTTTGCTTGTGTGCGTGCTTAAGTGTATAAATAATAACAATAACGAGAATGTAACAAGTAGGGAACTGTTTAGCAAGAAATGAGAGGTGAGATATGGGATGAAAGCCAGAGGGAAAGAAGCATGTCTAGCTAGTACTGCTGTTCAAGATGAGTTGTGACTGTGAAGCAAGATAAATAATAAAGGACATAATGAAGCAATAATACTATGCCTGTTTGCATTTGTAGAGGATTATGGCACATCTGGGCTAGGGTTAAGAAAGGAAGCTGGGTGCCAGCACAGCATGATAAACTACCAACTTTCTCGAGATGTTACACTGCATGGGCTTATTTACATGGAGAGAGGATGATAGTATGATTTCAAATGCATGAAAAGAGAGTTGATCGAGATAAATCTTTAGTGCCTAGTACCTTGTTAACTGTAGCGCACACCACTCTAGCTGCAAAGGGGGAGCTTCTTATTCTACTGATTTGCAATCAATCAACCGCTGGAAGTCAACTGCTTTCAGTAAACAATAGCTTTCTACTGATCAATTCAAGCAGTTTGTTGCTTCTTGTCGGATAATCACATTTCTGTATCAGTTTTCTGCAAGATGGGCCGAAAGTACTGTGAGTGGATACCTGATTTTTTTTAATAACTCTATAATAAGCCAAGGTTTAGTAAACTACATTATATTCTCTTTGATCTCAGGAACACAACAGCCCTGAAAGGAGCAAAACAGAAGAAAGCAA
The DNA here is from genome assembly GCA_038501925.1 of Xenopus petersii. Taxonomy (NCBI): domain Eukaryota; kingdom Metazoa; phylum Chordata; class Amphibia; order Anura; family Pipidae; genus Xenopus; species Xenopus petersii. Next base: position 149,194,974 of record CM076673.1, read on the forward strand.
TCTCCACATGGAATGCCATTTGCAGAATAGCTTCAGTGCAAGCCAGCCTTGTTAGAAATGTTTGCACTCACACCTTTAAAGGGCATGTAAAGGCAAAAAGATAAAATACCATTTTTACTTTCTTTAATGAAAAAGAAAACAATCTCTAATATACTTTAATTAAGAAATGTTTACTGTTTTTATAAGAAACCTGACTCTATGCAATGAAATTCTCCCTTCATTTACTGCTGTGGATAGGAATTGTCAGATGGTCCCTAACTGCTGAGCAGGGAAACAATCATACTTATGAACAGCAGGGGGAGCCCCCGCCTTACTTCCCAGCCATGTAGAACTCAAGCAGCTTTGTTTATCATGATTCCTAAGCAGCCCAGACCAGACTAAGCATATGCACAGTCTTAGTCTTGCAAAGATGTTTAACAAAGTTACAAGATGGTAGCCATCTTTGAAAGCATAAATTATTTGTTTGATTAGGCTTGTGGTGCATTAAGTTCATGTTTATATTTGTATACAAAATACAGCATTTATAGCCTTATTCTATTTTAGACTTTACATGCCCTTTAAACACTTTTCATTTATGAAAATGTTCAACATTAAAATGTACGGAAGTTTTAAAAGAAAAGACATTTGTATACATTTTTGCAATAGAATGAACCACCCCAAGTTCCATTTGCAAATGTTTGCTTTGATAATTTCAAAGTTATTTAACATAATGGCCTGAAACAATGGAACACTGAAAGCAAAGCAACTGCCTACACATTTAGACTGCACATTAAACCATTATCTATAGGAAATACAATGCCAGCTGTAAGATATATGAACTTGTAGGTTATATATAAAGAAATATTATAATATTATAAGAAATAATATTTAAAAAGTCCTATGCAGTTGGACCAGCAGTGTGCTTTAGGAGAACACAGTTGCTTCTATAACTGATAATCCTGCTTTTTTTTTAGCATTGTCTGGGAGGCAGATGCACATTCAGATGCTCCGATCACACTGCTCACAGAAGGGGAGGAAAGCTTTAGGATATTTAACTGCTGTCATCTGTCACTAATACCAACCTGTGCTTTGGTAATAAGTTAGTTGATATTATAGGTCAAAGATCTGATCCAATCTGTGAATGACGGAGGAAGTAAATGGAGTCATAAGAATAGAGAGAAAAGCATTATTAAATTGTCTCTGGCATACAGAAGCACACCAAGGACTAATGTTGCTGAGCTTATAACCTATTGCAATGCAGCAGAAAGCTTGGAGGAATGTGAAGAAAGAGTATTGTGCTTCCTCTGAAAAAGATCTGTTTTATTGTACAGGTATAGCTTCCCTGTAAATGTTTTATAGACTGGCACAACATGCGCATATACAGTATATTAACAAATGTAAAGGTTGAAGCACTCATGTAACAGCTTAGCTCTGCAGCAACAAACGTTCACTCATGGGACTTCGTATTGATAATGATTAATATAAAAAAAGGGATTTATTTATGTCAGCTTTTCATAATAATAACCCCAACATAGTAAAATGTATATTCTCACAATACAAATAAAATAAAAATGAAGGTAAAAATTAAGCATAGAAGGCAACTACAAGAGGACAGTTCTCCTTTGTATTTATGTATACTCACTAGAGGAACTGACAAAAGTGTCTATAAAGTACACAGGTCTTAAAGTGTCACCAAACTGTAAAAATGTCAAACATAAGCACAACAAATGCACAGAAGGTATATTATAGTTTTCTGTATTTGTATTAGTGAATTTCTCCCATTATGCCATATAATTGGCACACAGATATCCCCATATAAGATAGTCTTCTAATGAACTCTAGAAATAAACAATCGGAACGTCTTGGACATAATACTATATTTACTGCACTTATTGCAATGACCAAGGCTTTTTTTTTAACGCTATGCACAGTGTTAGCGCCTGCACTTCCACCGTACCTGTGGCATTATAGAGTTTCTTCACTTCTTTTGGCACATTTATGTGTGCTAAAAGGTTAATGTTGTCTCCTAAACATCAGATAAATATTTTTTATCAATATAAAATGTGGGTCTTAACATCAACATCTTCATTCAACAGTTGTCTAAAACAGTTACAGATTATAAAGACTATTTTTATCTGAAATAAAAGTTCAATGTATCGGTTGTTACAAATATAATTATATTAAAAGATTTAAAGATCTTAACTATTTCTCCATATAGGAAGGAGTTTTTTTTTTTTCATTATCAATGTATATGCTAATGGAGAATTTTGGAGTAATAGAACACTTGACTGTGCTGATCATGAAAACATGGTTTAAATGTTTCACATTCATTTACCAAGTATATTGTGCTTTGAAATGTGCACTCCTTTCTTGTTATGTACAGAACAAAACATGTAAAAAGTCTCACTCCATGTGGCAAGTTCCTGGAAAGTAGCACCACAAATGCTTTCAATCCTGGTTCTGCAGAGTAAGAGATAAAACACTGAACGCGGTGGATTTTCTGTGGTATGCCATTAGTTTAATAAGCCCCTGTGAAACTCTTGATAAGCAGAGCGACCTTTCATTAAAGAAAAAAACCTCACTCTTTTATTTTTCTCTTTCCCTTACGGGAGCCGGGCTTCAGCTGCTAGAAGCTTGTCATTGGAAAAACATACATTCTGTAAATTGGAGGAATATTTTAACCACACACTGAATCATAGACTGTCATAATGAGTGATTCACTGAAATTATTTTTAGTTCTTTGCTATTGCTATTTTTTTAATTTTTGCTATTATGAGCTCACATTGAATAACTTATTTTACTCCTGACAAAAAAGAGGCAACTATGAAAGCCTAACATATGCAATTTACTTATTCATTTACATTTTATTCTTACGGTTTATTAAGTCGAATGCTTTTCTCCGACAAACATTTATCTTACTTTAGGCTAAATACCAATTCTATCAATAGCTAGATATCTCAGTCTTATATCTCCAAGCCTCTGCTCTCTCATATTGGTTGAATCATGTGTAATCTCTGCAAAGAGTAGATGAATATGTTGGTGCTATATAAATAAAGGATAATAGTAATTGTTTTTTTAATAATAATTTATTAAATACAGCCAGGATGAACTATATTGATGATAATGCTGAAACACATCCAAACCTTTTTGTCTTTATACGAATACATAGTTAAGGCTGGCACCAATCCGGACCAAGCAGTTGATGCCAGGAGCCAAAATATAGTTTAAAAGAATTTAGGATTTTAATTTATTTACATGAATTTATTTTATATGAATATACAACAAATATTAATAATGTAAAATTACATCGTAAATTCTTTTAACCTATAATATTTCTCCACATTGGAACCAGGCTGTATTCCTGTGCAACCTCCCCTTTCTAAAGATCTGGGGCATGCGCACCCAGACCCACCATCATTCCCAGTAAGCTTATACTGGCACCCTCTAAAAACTGTTTATTCCAATAGTTCAATTTTATGTCTTTATGACTTATACATTCATGCTAGTGCTAGTTCATGTATGTAGTATCTGCTCTGTTTGCATTCACAAACCTAATATCAATTATTATTCTTTATTGTTCTCCACATCTTCACCTCTGATCTTCTGTCCTTATCTACTTTCATTTCTTCCCATTCACATCTGTAACTCCTTACTAAAGACATGTTTTCATAGATTTTTTTTTCTCCTACGCTAAACCACTTAGGGCCACATTTACTAAGGGTCGAATTTCGAAGTGGTAAAACTTCGAAATTCGACCATCAAATTGTAGAAATTCGATAGTCAAAGTTTTTTTTGATTGAATTTAGCTGTTTTCGATTGAATTCAAATCGTTTGATCGATTGTAGATGTAGAAATCGTTCAAATCAAACGATTTAATCGATCAAACGATTTTCAAAAAAAAACATTGACTTCTAAAAACTTAGCCATATACTGGCTATAGGTTCTAGGAGGTCCCCATAGGCTAACATAGCAATTCGGCAAGTTTAAGGTGGCGAAGTGTCAACGTTTTTTAAAGAGACAGTACTTCGATTTTCGAATGGTCGAAGTTTTTTCAATTTGAATCATATTTTGACCTATTCGATGGTCGAAGTACCCAAAAATTATTTCGAAAATTCACTTTGAATTCACTTTGAATTCACTTCGACCCTTAGTAAATGGGCCCCATAGTGTATGGTCCTTTACTTCTCACCTACATATCCTCTGTCAGTGTCCAACGTCTGCATTATAGCATTTTCATCTAAATATTTATATTTTTAACTGGGTAGACATATGGAGTAGCGAGTAAGCCATATCAGCCTGTCTATGGAGACAAAGCCATATATACTGTATACAGTACGTGAGTGCTAGTTGTGCTTATTACGTATTATCAGCTAAACATGTTTAACATGGTTTTATTTTTTTTATAGGTTTAGCCAAGCCTATGGGACTTGTGGAGGGACCTGGAGGGCTAGGACAAGGTGGTATGGCTGCCACCTTAAGAGACGACAGCCACGAATCAGAAACCAAATATGAGGAATACGGTTATAATGCCCAGCTCAGTGACAGGGTCTCACTTGACAGGTCAATTCCTGACTACAGACCCAAAAAGTAAGTGAGAAAAATATGGGGGAAGGATGATTATATATATATATATATATATATATATATATATATATATATATATATATATATATATATATATATATATATATATTTAAATTATTATTTAATATGGGGCCTCTCTGTATATATATATATATATAATACATCTGCCTTGGAGGAATCTAAACAGTATTTGTACTGTTTTTGAATTGTTACTCATATACTTCCAGCCTGTGTAATTCCTCAAGTGACATCTGGGAGATATTATCAATTATCAACTACTGTATATACTCGAGTATAAGCCGACCCGAGTATAAGCCGAGGTACCTAATTTTACCTACGAAAACTGGGAAAACTTATTGACTCTAGTATAAGCCTAGACACAACTACAGCCCTGTCTCCCAGCAGCGCACATTCTGCCAATGCGACCCCCCCAGCGATCAACCGGACTTCTTTGCAAAGTTGATGGTGACAGAGAATTGCCAAACGGATTACTGTGTGCATTGTCCCACTGTCCCACTACCATGTGCAGAGGGTGCTGTTTGATATTGCCATCACAGTTAATCTTTCGTATAACCAACAGAGGGCACTGTGTGATATTGCAGTCACTGTTATTCTTCCATATAACCAACAGATGGCGCTGTGTGATATTGCAGTCACTGTTATTCTTTCATATAACCAACAGAGGGCGCACTGTTATTCTTTCATATAACCAACAGAGGGCGCACTGTTATTCTTTCATATAACCAACAGAGGGTGCTGTGTGATATTGCAGTCACTGTTATTCTTTAATATAACCAACAGAGGGCGCACTGTTATTCTTTCATACAACCAACAGATGGTGCTGTGTGATATTGCAGTCACTGTTATTCTTTCATATAACCAACAGAGGGCGCACTGTTATTCTTTCATATAACCAACAGAGGGTGCTGTGTGATATTGCAGTCACTGTTATTCTTTAATATAACCAACAGAGGGTGCACTGTTATTCTTTCATACAACAAACAGATGGCGCTGTGTGATATTGCAGTCACTGTTATTCTTTGATACAACCAACAGATGGCGCTGTGTGATATTGCAGTCACTGTTATTCTTTCATATAACCAACAGATGGCGCTGTGTTATATTGCAGTCACTGTTATTCTTTCATATAACCAACAGAGGGCGCACTGTTATTCTTTCATATAACCAACAGAGGGCATTGTGGGATATTGCAGTTTCTCCCCAAGTGTACTGTTGGTATAGGAATGATTAAAAGTGACTGCAATCTCAGCTACTCGGGTCTGGTATTGCTGACCCAAGTATAAGCAGAGGTAGACTTTTTCAGCACATTTTGAAAAACTCCTATACGGCTTCAAGTCACATTTTATTTAACATAATGCGCAATTAGTCATCATCATTATTATTTAATAATCAGAGCCACATAACATTGTAAAATATTAATGATAACATCATTTTTATGCATTATATATTGGTGGCACCAAAAAAATACTATAAATGTGACAAAATATAAAAACAGGATATGTAGAATTGAAGTTTTACTGTATAAGGAGAATATAATGTATGCTCACAATACTTGTGCTTATTCATGAGCATGGGAGCATTAATAGGTTTCTATAATAATATCATTTGAAATGAAATTGATATCCTCTATTGAGACAGTAAACTTCACAGACATAAATTACATGACAAAATGTACATTTCTAGGCTAAAAAAATTCCACAGACTGAAAAATACTTATTATACTCAGCAAGAAAAGCCCAAAAAAATCATGTACTAAATTCTAAATCCATAATTGGTCAGTAATATCTTGTAGTCTGGGTGAAACACCTTGATGCTCCAACTGTTTTTGACTGTTTTTGAACTAAAACTCACAGCATCCTGTGAATGAAGAGAAACACTGGAAGTTGTAGATCAACAGCAAGTGAAAAGGCGCACAGCAAAGATCAATGCTGTAATTGGACCCTTGTTGATCTAACAGAACATATCTTTCAAGTATATCCCTGTGCACCCCCTTAACAAAGTGCTGTTCTCAAGGAGAAGAAAAAAGAAACACAGCTAGAGCAGAAGCCTTCTGCTGCCCTGTTCAATGTCAAAGATTCCCTATCCTGTCGTATAAACTCGTCCCTGCATCTCCTTGTTTTAAGATGACTTGGCCAGATTTGTACAGTGAGAAAGAGCTTAGTGCTGATGCTGCCTTTAATTAAATCCCCCTAGCTTTTTCTATTCTGCTGCTGAAATATTTTCCGAGCTGCCTCATACCTGACAACATTAATACTCATGTCGCTGACACAGCCAAAATATTTATTTGACTGCAGCAATGTGAGGATTAATTTACTTCTTACTCCCAGTAACAAGTGCTTCTTTTTATGTTTTTTTTTTTTTATTGAACATTGCTCTTAGCTGTTTTCTGGATGAAAACACAAGATATCTTTTGCTGCTTTTCCCTCTGTTGGATTCTTATTGATTTCGTGTTTGTTTGGCACCGGCTAGGTTTGCTAATTAAAAAGTGGCCTTAATTAGAGCACAAGGCATGGAGTGTGGATCTTGATTATTAAGTCCAGGCTGTTAAGCAATGAACTAGGGACTATCACTTCCAAATGAAGCAGTATCGTTAATCCTTTACCCAAGTCCCTCTGTTACATGTGTTCAGCATATCATCATTTAGAACTTGCCACATTTCTCAGCAGTCAGATCAATTTGATGCAGACCCCATCTAATGACTGAACATTCCAACATCTAGCGGAGATCTACACACTAGGCACCATTCTGTTCTCCTTCTGTTGTCTTCTTCATCCCTCTGCCTGCTCAGTAGTAGTTTTACAAGACCAGAAATGCAGAAACTCAGATACAAAGCTTTGCTGTGGTTTATTTCTTGTGAATTCTTTAATACTGGTAAAGGTGTATACCTGTCATTTCTTTTTGACAAATGAGTTATTACTTCCATAGCTTGACAAAGCTGGCATCTGAAATTAGAAGGTGAACTTTTAATTTACTTAAACAGAAAGCAGGACTGTTGTCTTTTCTTGTAGAGTCTTTTTCCTTTGATAAAGCTTGATTTACTATTATTATCATGTATTTATAAAGGGCCAACATACTCCACAGCACTGTGCACTAAGGAGCTGACCCCAGGGTACCTTTTGTTACATTTCACACCTCTGAGATCCATTAAGCCAAATGCAAAGCAGTCAATGCAATTGAAGTTAGATTTCTCAATCCATAGTTACGTATATCCCACTCACTCTCAATGTAGTAATATTGTACAGTCCCCAACTGCGGGCAAATGAATTGTATAGTTCCAGTGCTCCCTCATTGAACATACTCATAGTTGCACTGCCTTTATTTTGCACAGCCACCAATGACCCTTCAGCAGTATTTCTCTACTACTACTCAACCACCATACAAGTGTCCCTGCAAATACATTGAGAGAAACTGGTCTAGACTGTCAAATGCCATGGAGAGTTGGGACAATGAATTTTCATCTTTAAGTGAATTTTTTTCACATGGACTTTCTTCTTCATTTCAGTTTGCAGGCATTTAACAGCATGTTTCAAATTGTGTGAAAAAATCAGGACATACAATACATTCAATAGATATGTCCTGCAAAGATGACAAATTAGCTTATTTCATGTCTGCACAAGCCATAGGCACATCTTAAAAAGGGTTTAACCTGTGCTTAGACCATGGAGATCTAACCACCAAATTCTATAAAGATAAGTGTTAATTTGTTTTTTTGTTTATGGGCTTCACTGCTATATATTTTATGCTTTGCCAACTATGGTGGACAGATTTGAGTCAGGCATCGTGTAATGTTTTTGCCAACAATTATACTGAGAATAAATTACAGGAGCAGTTTAGGCTTGGATAGAAGGGAGGGCAGAAACAGAAAGCACATTTGTTTTAATTTACTAGCAGCAGCTAAGAAAGGAGTTTTGGCAGGTGTTTTGTTTGTCCCCAAAGTTGTTAAAAACTTGCATATAATTACCTACCTAATTGCTTTTTCTGCTCTTGGCTCTTTGTGGACTTCTCTCAACTCAGCCATAATATAAAGATAACATTAACAAGACTCCAATAACTTTATCAGTGTAAAAGAGTATATATATATATATATATATATATATATATATATATATATATATATATATATATATATATAGAGATATATATATATATATATATATATATAAATATATTCGTTTTGTGAGGTGTCACTGTCCCAGCGTATATACATCAATCGATTTGGCTTGTATGAGTATAGTTGTAGAGTATAGTTCCACAACAGAGAGGTTACATCCATATTGATTTACTGTCTTTAATGACATACTGTGTTAAGGTTTAAATGATAGTAGTTTTTCATCATGTAGGAGCAGAGCTCAAATTTAGTGATTTAGTGAAGGGATTAGCCGCAGGCACCATTAAGCTGTAAACTGAGTGGTAATTCTTGATACTGAATTAGTTAGGTAATACAAGTCATGAAAGGTTCTCCAAAGCCGGCCTATTATGTTATATCTTAATTTTGATACAATTTTGCAACATAGTTTATTATTGTGATAAGGTAGCAGTAAATGACAGCTAAACTAATGTAGTGAAAGAAACTTGCAAAGTATCATGTTTTTAACAGTTGAATGTGTGTAATGTTTAGATGTGGAGACAATAGCTGCAATTGATGTTAAATTATACATATATTTTTTATACTGACATGTTTTTAATGAGTGGTATGTAAAACACAGTCGCATTTCGGTGATGATGATAATACGTCAGCTTCATTGTGTCTATTTTCCCGCCAACTTTTGTTTATATGGCTTTTTCACAATTGATTAGACACTTTGAGAAAGGCCTATACCATAAAAGTGAAGACTGCATGAAAGTAAATACAGAGGGTGCACTGCAAGGTGAAAGCCACCCATAAGCATCAAGAATAGAAAGGCTAGATTGGACTTTGCTTTATATATATATATAAAAAAGCCAGCACAGTTCTGGAAAAACATTCGTTGTACAGATGAAACCAAGATCAACCTCTACAGAATGATGGCAAGAAAAAAGGATGGAGAAGGCGAGGAACAGCTCATGATCCAAAGCATACCACATCATCGATAAAACATGGCGGAGGTAGTGTGATGGCTTGGGCGTGCATGGCTGCCAGTGGCACTGGGACTCTAATCTTTATCCATGATGTGACACAGGACAGAAGCAGCTGAATGAATTCTGAGGTGTTCTGAGACACTGTCTGCTCAAATCCAGCTAAATGCAGTCAAATTGATTGGGAGGCTTTTCATAATACAGATGGACAATGACCCAAAACATACAGCCAAAGCAAACCAGGAGTTTATTAAAGCAAAGAAGTGGAATATTCTTGAAAGGCCAAGTCAGTCACCTGATCTGAACCCAATTGAGCATGTATTTTACTTGTTAAAGACGAAACTTCGGACAGAAAGACCCACAAACAAACAGCAACTGAAAGCCACTGCAGTAAAGGCCTGGCAGAGCATTAAAAAGGAGGAAACCCAGAATCGGGTGATGTCCATAAGTTCCAGACTTCAGTCTGTCACTGCCAGTATTAGAAATGAAATAGTACGATCGGCGATACACGCAGAGATATTATCAGCAGCCGACAGAAATTTTCTAACCTGTCCGATCGACCAAAAGAACCGATCTCCGCCCGGCGAAAAATGACGAGACACTCGACACATGGTCCGAAAATCGTATGAATCGAGGATCTTTGCGTCTATGGCCAGTTTAACTCTATTTAAACCAATTTGTAATTCCTTCCATTCAGCTAATATTTACAAATGTGCAATCCACTGTTGACTTCCAGATCAACCTGTTTACTTGGCAGCTGGAAGCAAGCTTAGCATAGTGTCTTTACCTGCACAGGGCATGCAAATCTTGTCTCATTGTCTACACAGATCATTAACAGACTAATGGGTTAAAACAGGGGAAAGAGGAAGCTAAAAATGAGTGTAGCACTGGCCAGACCAGGGTTGACTATAACATAGTGGGCCAGTTTGAACATATTGTAATATATAGACAAACAATCCCTGGTTTATTTAAATGGGGCATTTTTTAAGCAGCCTAATGTACAAAAAGCCACAATGTCCTTAATATATTGGTACTGAGTTGATGCAGAGCACCTCATGTTTGTCTGTACAAATTTTGTGATCACAGACTCACTGCTCCTCCTATACAAAAGCTTGAAATATATGCAGACTTTCATTAGGTGGTGTATGGTGTTCAGACACTAGAGCAAAAATATGTTGGTGCTCTAAAAAAACATGTTAATATTATTAATAATGTGCAGTGAGTTTAATAGCTGATTTTTTTTTTACACAGCTTGATAAAAAACTTACTTAGAAAAACAGCCTACTAGGGACCTCTCTCCATTTACATTGGTCCAACACAGAACTATGGGGGTTATTTACTAAAGTCCATTTTTTTCAGGTCAGAAAACATAATTTTTCATGTAGAAAAAATCTCTTGTTTTTTGTGATTTCTTAAACCTCGATGGTGTTAAAAGTCGGAATAAAAAAGTACTCCAACTCAGACCTGCCGAGTTCATGTAGAAGTCAGTGGCAGATGTTCCATTTACAATTGGAAGATATCCTGATCTGCACTGGAATTGGTTCAATAATTCGAAGATTTCGTGGTTTTCAGGCGATCATCTGAAAATGTTGCAGTTTTCTGTGACAAATCGGAAAAATTAGTATGATTACGATTTTTTCACAATTATATGGAGTCTTTTTCTGCACAAGACATTTTGTGAAAATGTATGGATAAATATGGTGAAAAAGTCTATGCTGATTTGGTTGGATAGGTTTTTAGAAAATAGTGAGAACATTTTGGATTTTGATAACCCCTAAAGCTGGCCATAGACGCAAAGATCCAAAATTATTTTTTAAATATGTCAATAGTAAAAAAATGAAGCAGGAAGGGGTGGGACCCTTACTATCAGAGGGGGGTCAGCTGGTTGATGAAAACAAAATAAAAGCGCAGATTCTGAACTTGTATTTTTCATCTGTGTACACAAATGAAGAACCAGTAAGTGAAGGTTTCCTTCTTAACACTCCCAATTCTAGTAATACAACTAATGATGCATGGTTCACACATGAAGAAATTCAAAAGAGACTTGAACATGTTAAGATTAACAAAGGTCCAGGGCCAGATGGTATTCATCCCAGGGTAATTAGCGAGCTTAGCTCTGTGATTGCCAAACCTCTTTACTTAATTTTTCAGGATTCATTGAGATCTGGCATTGTGCCGAGAGACTGGCGAATTGCTAATGTGGTGCCTCTATTCAAAAAAGGATCCCGTTCTCAGCCTCAAAACTATAGGCCAGTTAGTCTGATGTCAGTATTAGGAAAGCTTTTCGAAGGGTTAATAAAGGATAAGATACTGGACTTCATAGCAAATCATAATACTATGAGTTTGTGCCAGCATGGTTTTATGCGTAATAGATCTTGCCAGACTAACTTAATTTCTTTTTACGAGAATGTAAGTAGAGACCTCGATTCTGGGATGGCAGTGGATGTGATTTACTTAGACTTTGCTAAAGCATTTGATACAGTGCCACACAAAAGGTTACTGGTTAAATTAAGGAATGTTGGCCTGGAACATAGTATTTGTACCTGGATAGAGAACTGGCTAAAAGATAGACTACAAAGAGTGGTGGTAAATGGAACATTTTCTAATTGGACCAGTGTTGTTAGTGGAGTACCGCAGGGCTCTGTACTAGGTCCCTTGCTTTTCAACTTGTTTATTAATGACCTGGAGGTGGGCATTGAAAGTATTGTTTCTATTTTTGCAGATGATACTAAATTGTGCAGAACTATAGGTTCCATGCAGGATGCTGCCACTTTGCAAAGTGATCTGTCTAAACTGGAAAACTGGGCAGCAAACTGGAAAATGAGGTTCAACATTGATAAATGCAAGGTTATGCACTTTGGCAAAAATAATATAAATGCAAGTTATACACTAAATGGCAGTGTGTTGGGAGTTTCCTTAAATGAAAAGGATCTAGGGGTCTTTGTAGATAACACGTTGTCTAATGCTGGGCAGTGTCATTCTGTGGCTACTAAAGCAAATAAAGTTCTGTCTTGCATAAAAAAGGGCATTAACTCAAGGGATGAAAACATAATTATGCCTCTTTATAGGTCCTTGGTGAGGCCTCATCTGGAGTATGCAGTTCAGTTTTGGACTCCAGTCCTTAAGAGGGATATAAATGAGCTGGAGAGAGTGCAGAGACGTGCAACTAAATTGGTTAGAGGGACGGAAGACTTAAATTATGAGGGTAGACTGTCAAGGTTGGGGTTGTTTTCTCTGGAAAAAAGGCGCTTGCGAGGGGACATGATTACACTTTACAAGTACATTAGAGGACATTATAGACAAATGGCAGGGGACCTTTTTACCCATAAAGTGGATCACCGTACCAGAGGCCACCCCATTAGACTAGAAGAAAAGAACTTTCATTTGAAGCAACGTAGAGGGTTCTTCACAGTCAGGACAGTGAGGTTGTGGAATGCACTGCCGGGTGATGTTGTGATGGCTGATTCAGTTAATGCCTTTAAGAATGGCTTGGATGATTTTTTGGACAGACATAATATCCAAGGCTATTGTGATACTAAACTCTATAGTTAGTATAGGTATGGGTATAAAGAATTTTAATTAAAAGTAGGGAGGGGTGTGTGTATGGATGATGGGTTTTCATTTGGAGGGGTTGAACTTGATGGACTTTGTCTTTTTTCAACCCAATTTAACTATGTAACTATGTAACTATGTAACTATGTACGAATCGTGGATTTGTAAGATTTTTGGACCATGTGTGGAGAGTCCCGACATTTTTCGTCCGTCGGAGATCGGTTGTTTGGTCGATCGGACAGGTTAGAACATTTCTGTCGCCTGCCGATAATATCTCTGCGTGTATTGCCGATCGTACGATTTTCAGAGGGAGACTGTCACTAGTGTTGTCAGACATAAGTATCGTACGATTGCTGACAGGGGCAGAACATCAGCTGATCTGTTCTTATTTGATCGGAATGGTAAAGACTTTGATCTGAATGATTAGTGGAGGGTCGGGAGATGGGAAAGTCCGATCGTACGTTGATTCGTACTATCGGATCTTTGCGTCTATGGCCAGCTTAAGTCTCACTGCCCAAACAGTTGTATTTCCCACTTGGGTAGTGCTATCCCTTTCAGTTATGTCACCTTAAGATGTAACCTGGCACTTTTCTGACATTCAGAAATCTTACTGTTACGCTTGACTTTGAGGTCTTGTAATACATTACTTGGCACACTCTCTCTGTAAACATTAGAAACAGTTTTTAGAAATGTATGTGGGGATTAATCTTTCATCCATTAGCTTTGTGTGCATGAATATACTCTCTACCTTGTCATTAGGGTGAAAAGTATACCTATGAACTTTGCATGTCAATAACAAGCTCACATAAAGCAGCCCATATTTAAAAAACCTGCGTTTGGCACTTCCCTGAAGCAGAATGAGAACAAACTCATTGAAAAGGCTATGTTTCGCTGTTAGACAGCTTTGTCAGGGGTATAAGTAACTTATACCCCTGACTAAGCTGTCTCACAGCGAAACGCGTTGGGTGGCGTAAATGGAAGGTGGTGTGGTTAGCTCCCACTCTTCTCAACATATATAGGTAGAAATTGAATGAAGGGAAGGGTGGAAGGGAGGTTTCTTATGGTGACTGGAGCCCAATAATTTAACCCGCACTGTGCCATTAGCGAACATGAATATTAGAATTCTAAAAACAAATTACTTTACCCACCATCTTTCCATCCTATGCATGTGTTTTTAAGTTTGTGTTATTTTAGGGACATGGTCCTGCACACAGTGGCATAACTACTGAGGAAGCAGACCCCACAGTTGCAGGGGGACCCAGGGTACAGGGGGCCCGGCGGGGCCTGCTTCCTCAGTAGTACAATATACCTGCTATACTGACACATTTCCCCAGGTACACCAAGTGCTGTTTAAACACATAATGTAATAGCATCTGTGCTGTATAGATTGAGTTCCGCAATTAACTATAGTCTGGCCGCTGGAGAAACAGAAAGTTATTAACAACATCAGTCCCTGAAACGGTTAACCAGCTGAGGTCTCACTGCAGCCCTAGAGAAGAAGCATTTCTGCAGCATAAGTCAGAGGTATCGTAACAGCTTCCTGCTCCTCACACCCACCGGGACACGCCCACTCCCCTCCTCCTGTAGGAAACTACCGGGTGCTTATATACACACAGCAGCCATAGGGCGTACCAGTTTCCGTGTCTGTCATACATACGCGTAGCTCTGCAAACAGGCCCCATACAGTTCTATGTATATGGAAAAATGTGTAGTAATGGGCATGTGAGTGCGTCTCATGTGTGTTGTATTTGAATTTGTGCTAAACACAAAAATTGGAATGTGACGCATTTTTCATAACAAACTTCTAAAACTATGAAGCAAACAGTAACACATGGCAATTATAAAGTGGCAGCATGACAGCTATACAGATATAGCATGATGAACACTATAAACATATGAGTACAGGTGACTAGTTTCTGGGAGCTGTAATTTTGTGTTTAGCACAAATTCAAATACAACACACATAAGACGCACTCACATGCCCATTACTACACATTTTTTCATATATATAGAACTGTATGGGGCCGGCAGCAGAAAGCACTCACCTGTTTGCAGAGCTACACGTATGTACAGTATGTATGACAGACACGGAAACTGGTATGCCCTATGGCTGCTGTCAGTGTCAGACTGCGACACCAGTGGCCCAACCAAAAACCTTAGACCAGGGACCCACCAAAAGACCTTAGAACAGGGGCCCACTCTCAGTACTATTATAATTCCTCTCCTCACGCAACCTCTATTCTGCTATTTTCTTTACATGCTATAATTTATTATTCAATCTATTTAGTCTCTTTGTTTTCATAGAAACAGGGAATGGCCATGAAATATGCCAAATATTTTGAAGCAGGAGGGCCCACTGACACCTGGCCCACCTGGAGTAAACCTGGTATCCCTGTGGGCCAGTCCAACACTGGCTGCTGTGTGTATATAATCACCAGGTAGTTTCCTACAGGAGGAGGGGAGTGGGCATGTCCTGGTGGGTGTGAGGAGCAGGAAGCTGTTCTGGGGTATTTATATATGGAATTGCAACTGTGACATCCTTCTATAGTTAAGAAAAATTCTCCCAGTTTTTTGTGCAGAGGGGGGCCCTGAAAAATCTTTTACAGGGGGGCCCTGGAATCCGAAGTTACGGCACTGCCTGTACAGCTATGAAAACAATAAACTGTGAGTCTGTGTTGGCAGTGCAAATTAATTTTTATTGGAACAATCAGTAAAGGTCACATTTTAGATACTTTTTTATAACAATTACCTGAACTAGTTAGCTTGTTACATTGTAGATGGAAGTGTGACTGGGTCACATTCCAATCTAATTTGTTTCAGTTTTGTTTCTAATAAATTAGAATTTTAAAAGACCAATGAAATCAAAGTTTGTTTTTTTTATGGCCGAATAGGTCCTTTTTCGATTGAATAGGTCCGTATGAGATTGAATTAGAATTGTACGAATCGTAGTTTTCTCTCTTTATAGTATTATATATATTCTCACTCGGTTATTACTGAACTACTATTTTTTTTCTTGAAATATGACCATTTGCTACCAAATGTTACTATTTTTAGTGATTATATAGGTATCCTGGTAGCATCATTTTATCATGAGTTATTGAGCTTGGGCAAACACTTTTGAAATCTGCAGGGATAAAAAAAATCAGGCAATGTTTTCCTGCATGTGCAAAAAGTTCATGTGGCGATTCTGCTGATCAGCAAAATGTTCACTTGGATCCAAGCGAGTTATGTTTTTTATTGGCTTCTTGCTGTGATAAATCATCTTAGCTGTGCTAGTAAAAGATTTCTGCTCGCAAATGAAAATGGCTCCATATTTCTTTAAAAATAAATATAAACATATAAATAAAATACACAAAAATCATGAATACCTTGTAAAAACTTTCCAACATACCTTATAAACAATGTATAGTAAGGCTATAAATTAAGATGAGCTCATAGTGAAATCCCTTATACCATGTTTCATTAAAACTTATATAATATAAGAAACATGTCACCCATTACTTAAAATTATGGGGATATAAGGAATCAGCTTTTTAACTAGTACAGGTATAGTATCTGTTATCCAGAATGCTCGAGACCTGGGGTTTTCTAGATAACATATCTTTCCATAATTTGAATTTGGAAATCATGTAAAGATCAAATAAACCCAATAGGCTGGTTTTGCTTCCAATAAGGATTAATATTATCTTAGTTTGGCTCAAGTACAAGCTACTGTTTTATTATTACAGAGAAATATGAAATATTTTAAAAAAAATTTTGAATTATTTTATTATAATGGAGTCCATGGGAGACAAACTTTCTGTAATTCAGAGCTTTCTGGATAATGTGTTTCTGGATAACGGATCCCATGCCTGTACCTTGATACAGTCACAGTGATATCTAATATCCTCATGTATTTCAACAGGGAAGACATTATAGGGGAAATGTAATAAGATTGGCAAAGAGCAAAACTTTCAAATAAAAATTTGCCTGTTGCAATGTAATATTCTTTGTTAGGCTTTTATTTATTGTGCATTGCAAACTCGGCAGTTTAGTTAAATATTGTTGCAAAAAATAGTTTGTGATTGCAAAATTTTATTTTATACACTACGAATGTTTGCACAGGAAATTTGGTCACAAACTTTTTAAAGTCATTGAGGTCTTTAATCGGTCAAACATGGTGCAAACATGGTCACTAATGGTTGCAAGCTTCTTTGTGAATGTTTTTTGCGCTAGCGAAACATATTACATTCCCCCTCTTATGCTTTATATTGCTTAAAAAATACCATTAGGGCAGTTATATGATTTATTTCTTCCCATATTTTGAGTGATTTTCCTAACATCTGCAATACTGACCTCATTAATAGTGATGGGCGAATTTGTGCAGTTTCGCTTCGCCGAAAAATTTGCGAAATTCGCGAAACGGCGAAAAATTTGCGAAACGGCGAAAAATTTGCGAAACGGCGCCGGCGTCTCATTTTTGACGCCGGCGCCCGTTTTGCCGACGCCGGCGCCCCGTTTTTTTCCGCGAATTTTCACGGCCGTTTCCCGAATTTATTCGCCGACGGTGAATCGCGCAAATTCGCCGCAAATTCGCGCCTGGCGAATAAATTCGCCCATCACTACTCATTAATTTCATGATGTTTCTATGAATTGTGGAGGCTTATTTATATAAGGTCGGATTTAAGAGGTAAACTCCCAATGCCAAAAACCTGAAATATTTGTGTTTTTTTAATATAAAAGCATTTTTTGGGTTTTATTATACCCCGAGGATGCAAAAAGTCAGAAACCAAAAATCCGGCATATCAGACCTGCCGAGGTTGCATATAAGTCAATGGGAGAAGTTCCAAAGATATCTTGATCTGCACTGGCAGTGTCGGACTGGGACACCAGGGGCCCACCAAAAAACCTTAGACCGGGGGCCCACCAAAAAACTTCAGACTAGGGGTCCACTCTCACTACTATTTTTATCCTCTCCTCACTAAGCTCTATTCTCCTAGTCTCTTTTCTTTACATACTATGATCTATTATTCCACCTATTTAGCCTTTTTTTCTCATAGAAATAAAAAATGACCATGAAATAGGCCAAATGTTTAGCAGCATGAGGGTCCACTGACACCTGGGCCCACCGGGAGTTTTCCTGGTATCCCTGTGGGCCAGTCCGACCCTGTGCACTGGGTTTTGTGCAATAATCCGAAGATTTATGGTTTTCAGGCAAAAGTTTTTGGGTGGAAAAATCCAAAAAATTTGTACGATTAGTTTTTTTCATGGGTTTTACCCGAAAAGAAAATTTTCGGGAAAGTGTATTGATAAATAAGGAGAAAAAAAACATGCAGACTAGGTCAGAGTAGTTTTTCGAAAATATTGAAATAAATTCGGACTTTGATAAATGGGCCTCGATGGATCACGATTGGATAAATGGGCCTCGATGGATCACGATTGTCATTGAATTTATTAAAAGATCCGACTATAAAAATTTGGAACAAAAAAAGCGCTGAATGATGCGGTAAAAAAATAATGCCATTGACTTCTATAGGAAATGAACTGTTACCTATGACTAAGGGATTAATTCCCGAAACGCGTTAGGATTTACAGCAGCTACCCCAATAAATCTCTTCCAGAAGTGCCGTCTGCCTACCTTGAGTTTATTGAATGTTAGCAGTGTGGATACTGCTTGATAGAGCACCTGGACGAGTACAAGTGGTGAGCAGTAGCGGTCTTTAACTCTTTTTCTCGATCTTCACATTGACTTCTATATGTTTGCTTTCATTAAGTCTATCTTCATAGTCCAAAATGTCAAAAAAGATTGACCAGTCCATGTAACAAGTTAAACATTCGGTTTCTACTCCCTAGCTGTCAGTGGCTTCCACTGTTCTCATTGACCATAAATGAGACAACACAAATTTAAATCATGAAAATCAAATGCAAACCACTGCCACTGATGTACAATTACTACCTGCTGCTAAGTAACAATGATGATGCTTCTTTAGTGGTTGTTTGTAGACAGCAGAAAGGTAATATCATTGTCTTTAGTGATGTAGCGAACTGCCGATTTGATGTTCGCGAACGCCGTTCGCGAACACCGGCAAAAAAGCGAACAGTTCGCGAACAGTTCGCGAACAGTTCGCGAACTTCGAACGCTCGATAAAATCGTTCGATCGAACGATCGAAGGATTTTATTCGTACGATCGAACGATTTTCGTTCGAATCGAACGATCGAAGCTATTCGATCGAATGATTTTAATTCAATCGAATGCTTATAATCGTTCGAACGAATGGAAATCGTTCGATTTTAGCGATCGAACGGTCGAATGGTCGAATGGTCGAACGAAATTTTACTTCGAATCGAACGCGAACACCAATTGGCGAACGTCGCGCGACGTTCGCGAACATTCGGCGGACGCGAACAGTCGAAGTTCGCGCGAACTAGTTCGCCGGCGAACAGTTCGCTACATCCCTAATTGTCTTATGAGGTATAAAGCTGCGGAGGGTAATCAGAAAACAAAAGCATTCCCTGATGTTTCTCCCTCACCTGTTTTTAACCAACCTATTCCTCCTAAATGTTCCTATTTTAGCATGAGTACTAGACAAAGTGAACATTATTCATTTTGAACCATTAAAAATGGGGGGGGGGGACTCTGGCAGATGCCAGTCCATCTGTCTGCTTATAATCAGCCACTGGTTTCACATTGGCAAGTCTCAAATGAATTGCTATAAAGTTGCTGCTCGCAGACATTATCTGGGTGTAAACAACATATGGAGCAAAGACATCAGCATCGTCCAAAAGGCAGGGAGGCAGCGTTACTTCACACTGTGTCCTAATGGAGAAGACAAGGCATGCAGAAAAATATCATTATGACTTGAATGCCTGCAGAGGCCAGATGTGTATAGGTGACATTTGCTAGTAGTTCAACAAGCTTGTTTTTATGATAAAGGTATTAAGAAATCAGGAGGTTTTTAATGCTATTTTGTAAGAGCTTATTGCTTTTTCAAAGCTATTCCCACAAAACACTAGTTTTAAGAAGTTGGAAAAAGGTAAACAAAGGACAGAAAAATCCTGAGTAGAGGCATCACATGGGAACATTATTTTTAATTGACTCCCAGGAATTGGAAACATAAGGGAAACCCCCAACAGATGTTGTGCAAATTATTTTGGAATTAGTTTGAGCTGCCCTGGATAAGTGTTCAGAAAAGTGGATGGCTCAGCATGCAAAACTCCAGCTCTTGATCAGAGACTCATTATAGAAAATAAAAGTTGACTGATATTTTTTACATCATGAGATGGACTAAAAGTATTATAAATGGAGAACGTTAACATACACCACTTATATAGTCAACTTCCATGATGCAAGTTTTAGTAGCAATGCTCTGGCTCCATCCTGCACATGTTAAAAAGGTCAAGAGAGTGTAGTTAGGCAAGGTTAACCATAAAAAAACAGAATAAAAAAAATTATATTTATTTTGGCTACATATAGTTTTATTATTTGAAATTTACTCCAATATTTTATGGATATTCCCTCCAAAAGCTTAACCACAAACTTCAAACAAATAGCCCTTTTGTTTCCTGGCTTCAACACTGCACATTAGCAATTTGTCTATTTTTTGGTACAGTACCAGACATAAAAGCAGCCACACAGTTAAGCTCCTTTAGTAGTCTAGATGGAATTCCACAAGGCCATATTTCTTTGTCTACCTTCAAATGAGCCAGACATTTACTGGTTCCTCATCGGTGAAAACATAAGAAAGAAAGAGATTCTCCCTGTTTCCATCAAATATTTTACCTTAATCTGATACAAATATCTGTACATCTGTTTAAAGTATTTAAACCTTTAAAGAAAAACCCACATACCTTCTGTGAATGTCAAAATAAATATGCTGTTCAGATGCACTTATCGTAATTACCATCTACAATTCAGGGTCACAGTTAGACAGTTGTCTCTATGACATTATCACATATGCGACCATGTTATGATCACTGTTCTCCTTATGTTCACCATAACAATTATTGGAGATGTAGCCTTATTTGCACAGCCAAAAGTGCTTCATTCTGAGCAGGCTCTTGAATTAGCTCAAACGATAAATTCTTATTTACCATATAATAACTAATTGCAATTACATTTACATATAACGTAGTGCAGATCTGAATTAATGTGTGTAAAGTCATTTAAACTGTGCATTATGGGTGGAGATTCTTGAAAATGAAAGACTGTACATCAGTTCGACTAGGATATATTTATGGAAGCGTAAGCATGGGAAACGTGCATGTGTTAATTAAATTGCTCTATAAAGGTAAATAATAAATTTATGCCATTTTCATGAATTCTGAATAATAAAAGAGCCTCAATTTAGATGGCACACATTTTGATCTATTATAAGGTTTTGACTAGTGTTCTTGTATAATGGTTCTGAGCATTATTATAACTGCAAATAAGAACCACAGTTGTATCCACAATGTCAATAATCTGCACCATAATTGCCTGGTAATGCTGAGTCATTGATAATAAAAAAATGCTGCCTTTGACATACTGCATTTGCCACTCCTGAGTGCACTCTACAGTCACCAGACTTTAACTGATCGAGCACAAAAGCAATCATTTGTTTCTTAAGTCCTTGAGATTTTCTCAAGGCTATCAACCAACTATGTTACTTCTGAAGAATGAACTCACCAATATGCAATATGCATGTTTCTGTAATATATCAATATATACTTTCCTTGGTCTATTTTTTTCCAGACACGTTAAGCATAGTCTATGAGGGTTGCCCCATAAGCAACCATTTTCTGTGCTGTCACTAGTAAAGCCATGTCCTGCCCAATAACTGGACTGTGGTTTTGTGTTTATGTGGGGGTATTTGGAGCAGGTAGCAAGCTCACACTTGTATCGAAGCCTTCTTTGACATGTAACGACCTTTGGAAAAAGTATGAATCTATTAAATAATTCTAAAACTTATATCAGATAAGGTGATTTTCTGTAGAAACAAAATACCTTACATTGTCCGAGAATTGCTATGCCATAGATATTCTATTGATGAAAAAATAAGGCATAAGGATGTTGCCCAGTATTTTTTTTAAAACTTTCTGGTCAGGATCATTGTGTAAAGAAAACTGTTGGTATCCAAGAAAATTTGCAATTACAGAACCAAATTCTCTTACAAAGACCCTATACAGCGACACGGTTTTCTTGGCACATCCACAATCTCCTAAATGTTTATTACACACTTCAAAGGCAGACTGTTACAGGGGAGATTGTTAGAGTTGTGCAAGTGTGCTGATTTCTGCTGTTATCAAAGTGCCAGCAGGTTCCAAAGAGAGAAATATGATGGATCCCTGGAGCCTTCTGGAAGTCTGAAAGAAACAGATAGCTATGCTGTTCCCTGCATACAAAGCCATCATTTAAGGAAAGAAGGCTTGGGGCAATTTACATTAAACTGTATATATTTATGGAGATGGTTAGATATATAAATAGATTTGGATACTAAGGCTTAAGGTCAGGATTTTTTATAGGAAAAACATTATTTTATTATTGGTGTATAATTTTGGCATCTGTGCTGATTCTTTAAAAAAATGTCTTTTTGATTTGCTTGAGTTATATATGTTCTTTCATAGTGTGTTATTCAATTTTACTTTGCTTTTCTGTGTTTTAGAGATCCTGAACTATGGTGGTCAGATATTCTGACCTAACTAAAAGATACTAATTTTGTATTTTTTTGGGTTATAAACATTCTCTCACCTTGGGTTATTAGCTATTGTTTTGTCATTTTCCTGCAAACATTCCTGAGATCTTATTGTGGGGTAGAGATGTCGCGAACTGTTCGCCGGCGAACTTGTTCGCGCGAACATCGGGTGTTCGCGCTCGCCGGAAGTTCGCGAACGTCGCGCGACGTTCGCCATTTTGGGTTCGCCATTGTTGGCGCTTTTTTTTGCCCTCTCACCCCAGACCAGCAGGTACATGGCAGCCAATCAGGAAGCTCTCCCCTGGACCACTCCCCTTCCCTATAAAAACCGAAGCCCTGCAGCTTTTTTTCACTCTGCCTGTGTGTGCTGAAGAGATAGTGTAGGGAGAGAGCTGCTGCCTGTTAGTGATTTCAGGGACAGTTGAAAGTTTGCTGGCTAGTAAAGTTTTGATACTGCTCTGTTATTGGAGGGACAGAAGTCTGCAGGGGTTTGAGGGACATTTAAGCTTAGGTAGCTTTGCTGGCTAGTAATCTACCTTCTACTGCAGTGCTCTGTATGTAGCTGCAGTGGGCAGCTGTCCTGCTTCTGATCTCATCTGCTGACTGCTGCAATAGCAATAGTCCTTGTAAGGACTGCTTTTATTTATTTTTTTGTTCCAATACAGAGCAGTATCAAGCAGATTACTAGCCAGCAAACTTACTATCATCTGTCCCTGAAATCACTAACAGCTCTCCCCCTACACTATCTCTTCCAAGCACACACAGGCAGATTTTTCAGATACATTTTTGCCCTTGATCCCCCTCTGGCATGCCACTGTCCAGGTCGTTGCACCCTTTAAACAACTTTAAAATCATTTTTCTGGCCAGAAATGTCTTTTTTAGATGTTAAAGTTCGCCTTCCCATTGAAGTCTATGGGGTTCGCGAACCGTTCGCGAACCGCTCGCATTTTTGCGCAAGTTCGCGAATATGTTCGCGAACTTTTTTTCCGACATTCGCTACATCCCTATTGTGGGGTGGTCAGGTCACTAATACTGCTCTACATGGTATTAGGCTGCATTTCCATTTGTATAAATCATTGTGTTGCAGAGTATGCTGGAGCTTTAAAAACAATTACTCATAATAATTACATATTGGTTGTGGGTCTTATTTTGATACGGTCAAGGTTACATCACTAGTTGGGTCTTTACAACCCTTTAGGGTATAGAGTATAAGAGAGTGTTACACTACACTTTTGAAATATATTTATGGATTGCAAGGTGAGTTTGAAAACTAGTTCTGCTCATATGCAACCAGGCCCCACTCATCCGTGCTTATTCCATTCTGAGAACTAAACATTTTCTCACTGCTCTGAAGGGGAATGGGAGAAGGTTGGGAGCAATGACTGTATTGCTATTTTGACGATTTTTGCATTCAGGTTCTAAGTGTTGATGTATATGTGTGGTTATATTTACAGACCACCTTATTTTGTTGTGTTAAGAGTAGTGATGGGTGAATAAATTCTTCAGACACAAATTTGCAGCGAATTTCTGCATTTCGCCACAAGCAGATCGAAAAAAAAATTATTCGGACGCCCATTGACTTTAAAACATTTGGGCCAAATAGTGGTGCGTATAAAAATTGTTGACTTTAATGCTTTTTATGAATTTTTTGCCGTTTTGTGGATTTTGTTGTAAATTCTCAAATGTTTTAGTGAAGCAAAACAGCACAGATTTGCCCATAGCTGGTTAAGAGATTTTATATTGACATTGACACCTTTTCTTGTCTATTAAAGCATTTTGCGCTGGCACATAAGAAAGGTCAAAAACAATAATCTAGAGTAGATTTTGGATTGGTGATAGATTTGACTCCATTGGGAATGGCCAAACCCAAAAATGTATGGTAGAGGTAGAAGAAAACAAAGAGAAGGAACTGAATGCATAGCTTGTCATTGTAGAACAGAATACTGGAGTGTGTCAGTTAAAGTAAGTGGACAATGGGGCCTAATTGTGAAAAAAATTATTGCCACCAGCTCGCTCAGAAAATTGTTAAAAATAGCAATGTTGTGGTGTCCATATGTGCAAAGTCAGACTGGGGGGCCCAGTGGCCACTGGGGTCATACTTCAGGCCCCTTCACACTCCCCGGCCCCCACCACAGTGGGTGAAGACTCAGATCCTTATTGGAAGCAAAACCAGCTTATTGGGTTTTTTAATGTTTATGTTATTTTCTAGTAGACTTAAGGTATAAAGATCCAAATTAACGGAAAGATCCCATACCTCTGTAAGAAGCATATATTGACAATTTAACATGGACAATAGAAAGACAAGTAGATGGATGAGAGAGAAAATTGATAGAATGAATGGATGATCTTTGGTCGTACATTTCAATGCAGTGACTCTTTCATACTGTATGTTCCAAAACTTGTGTGTCATTGCCCTAAGACTCAAGTCCATCTCCAGGAAACTTTAATGTTCCTCTGTCCACCAAACACAGTGTTACTAGGGATGTCGCGGACTGTTCGCCGGCGAACTTGTTCGCGCGAACATCGACTGTTCGCGCTCGCCGAATGTTCGCGAACGTTCGCCATTTTGGGTTCGCCTTACCTGGCGCTTTTTTTTGACCTCTCACCCCAGACCAGCAGATACATGGCAGCCAATCAGGAAGCTCTCCCTCCTGGACCACCCCCACACCCCCTGGACCACTCCCCTTCCATATATAAACTGATAAACTGAAGCCCTGCAGCGTTTTTTCATTCTGCCTGTGTGTGCTTGCAAGAGCTAGTGTAGGGAGAGAGCTGTTACTGATTTCACTGATTTCTTTGAGGGACAGTTGATAGTAAGTTTGCTGGCTAGTAATCTACTTGATACTGCTCTGTATTGGAGGGACAGAAGTCTGCAGGGATTTGAGGGACATTTTAGGTTAGGTAGCTTTGCTGGCTAGTAATCTACCTTCTACTGCAGTGCTCTGTATGTAGCTGCCTGCTGTGGGCACTGATCTCTTCTGATCTCATCTGCTGACTGCTGTAATAACCCAATAGTCCTTGTAAGGACTGCTTTTATTTTCTTTTTTGTTGTTTTACTTTGCTACTATAACAGCCCAGTGCTATTAGTCTAGCTGTGTTGGGGAGTGGGACTGGTGTGCTGCTGTGCTGCTCCTAGTAGTTCAGCAGCAGCAACCCGAGAAATTTTTTTTTTTTAAATATACATATATTTTTTTTTTCTTTTACTTATCTTACTGTTCTTTAACGTGTACAGTGCTGTTGCTGTTCTTCATAGTAGTGCACCAATAGTAGTGCACTTGCAGGCATTATTTGCCCAGTGTGTTCTTCAAACAACAACCATCTAGCTGTGTGAGCTTGTTCACATTCTGTCTAAATATCAATAATAATACCGTCTCTAGAAACACCACCCGAGTGACGTTTTTCAGGCAGCAATAATATATTCCGTATCCACTGCTGTAGTAGTGTATACGTTAACCTTGTAGGCATTATTTGCCCAGTGTGTTCTTCATTTTCAAACAACTCCCATCTAGCTGTGTGAGCTTGTTCGCATTCTGTCTAAATATCAATAATAATACCGTCTCTAGAAACACCACCCGAGTGATGTTTTTCAGGCAGCAATAATATATTCCGTATCCACTGCTGTAGTAGTGTATACGTTAACCTTGTAGGCATTATTTGCCCAGTGTGTTCTTCATTTTCAAACAACTCCCATCTAGCTGTGTGAGCTTGTTCACATTCTGTCTAAATATCAATAATAATACTGTCTCTAGAAACACCACCCGAGTGACGTTTTTCAGGCAGCAATAATATATTCCGTATCCACTGCTGTAGTAGTGTATACGTTAACCTTGTAGGCATTATTTGCCCAGTGTGTTCTTCATTTTCAAACAACTCCCATCTTGCTGTGTGAGCTTGTTCACATTCTGTCTAAATATCAATAATAATACCGTCTCCAGAAACACCACCCGAGTGACGTTTTTCAAGCAGCAATAATATATTCCGTATCCACTGCTGTAGTAGTGTATACGTTGACCTTGTAGGCCTTGTTTCGCAACACAAGTTTAGAAATGTAGTGTGATTTCTGCCCTTTACAGCACAAAACGCAGCGCTGTGTCAACAATGTATTTTTCAGATACATTTTTGCCCTTGATCCCCCTCTGGCATGCCCCTGTCCAGGTCGTTGCACCCTTTAAACAACACGATTTCCCTCCCCGCCCCTAATTTGCATATGCAAATTAGGATTAATATTCTGTCCAGTCGGGCAAAAGGATACGGCCGAATACTGCTGAAAAAGGCCGAATACTGGCTGAATCCCGAACCAAATCCTGGATTCGGTGTAATACAGATTCGGTGTAATACTACCAGCACTACTCTGCCACTAGATAGTTCTGCATGCAGCAGATGTCCATACTTACATTACTTCGGTCAAAGAGCATTTACCACTCTCGCCACCCCAGGGAATTCCTATCTGTGGTCAGCCTTTGTTCATTCAGTTGGACTTATATAGAAAAGCTGCATAAACAACTATCGCTATCAGAAATTAATATAAATGTATTTTTTTATAAATGTTTTTTATTGGTGACAAAAAGATAATTAGAATAAACAGACATATCTGATTCCAAAATTTAAATGAAACCATGATACTCATAAGAACCATTTCCCAATGGGAATAAGATGTGTCTGTGTAAAAAAAAAAATAATTATACATATTACAATATTAAAAAATTGTACATTATCTTCTGTATCTTAAAAATGTATGCCAGGAAAGGTAGCATTGTAATGTTGTTTTAGTCAGGAGGGTTTTGCTTTAATTTCATTTTTAATCCCAACTTAATAATTGTATACAAAATGACAGTGTGTGTATATATATATATATATATATATATATATATATATATATATATATATATATATATATATATATATATATATTATTATTATTATTATATTATTATTATTATTTCTGCCACAGATTTCATTAAATAGCCTGAGATGATATGTGTATCTGCAACAAATTAATTCCATTCAAATACATTTCCTTTCACTAAAATTGTGGTCTCCCTGGACTCTCTGAACATCATTTCCAATGTACAGCAGGGACATCCATCAGTGGGGCTGTTAATTATGGATTATTTATTACATATGAAATTTAGTCTCTGAATCATTAATTAAAATTCAGATGGAATGCAAATTCTTTGACTGTCTATAATTAAAACAAGAACATTTCACAAGGGTGACTGATATTGAAACTTTATAAAGTCCTCACAATAAGTTAAAAAGGAGAATAAAATGATTAAAGCTGTCCCTTCGGTGACTGCAGTCAATTTATTCATAATGGACATATTCCCAGATTGCAAGGATTTTAACATGAACTGGCTAATTAATGTTGCCGATATCTGCATTTTCACATTGCAGTAAGCTTACTTAACAGACTAAATTCATTTCTGCCTGGAACCTAGGCACAGACCAGGAGTGTTACCCTTCTTTTATCCCTTGAATTTACTAATAAGGTAATTTCCTTCAATGTATATAGTCCCAGCAAATGTATACAGTGCTTTACAGGCATTGCACACCATTACCTGCCCCTGTGGAATTCACTGGTTACCAGGGGAGGCAAAAATTCTGCTGGTAACTAGGGATGTAGCGAACGTCGGAAAAAAAGTTCGCAAACATATTCGCGAACTTGCGTCAAAAATGCGAACGGTTCGCTTCCCATAGACTTCAATGGTAAGGCGAATTTTAAAAGCTAGAAAAGACATTTCTGGCCAGAAAAATGATTTTAAAGTTGTTTAAAGGGTGCAACGACCTGGACAGTGGCATGCCAGAGGGGGATCAAGGGCAAAAATGTTTCTAAAAAATCCATTGTTGACACAGCGCTGCGTTTTGTGCTGTAAAGGGCAGAAATCACACTACATTTCTAAACCTGTGTAATAAAATGCTTTAAAACGTCCGGCGTCTACATGCCAATCAAGTCGTGTAAAGGTTACAGCCTGTTCACACGCAAAGACGAAACGCGGTGCTTACTGCAACGCAAAAAGACGCAAAGAGCTTTAATGAATGATACCGTCAAGTGAGCAAATAATAGTTTTTAATTACTAGTTGAGCTTGTCACCTCCAGGATGTTCGTCCTGTTGGTGGCAATATTTCTGTAGTGGTGTGTTTAGCAGTCACCGTGCTTGTGCACACGTGCACGGTCAGGCAGAGGTAATTCAATGTACAGTGAAGTGAACCAAAAAACACTGATTCTGCAGTGTGGGCCCAGTTTTGGTCTACTTTATTGATCCCCTGCGGTGACCATAAAAGATGCGATTTTGCCACTGTTGCAGAACCCTGAAAAATTAGGCATGTGTACTTTCCTGAAAAATTATCTTTTTTTTTGTCGCAGCCACTGAAGCACAGAGGCCAGAAAAAATATGCCATATAAATGCTGAAAATATTAATTTTGTTTTGTCGCAGCCACTGCAGCACAGAAGCCAGAAAAAATATGCCATATAAATGCAAACAATATTAATTTTTTTTTGTCGCAGCCATTGCAGCACAGAGGCCAGAAAAAATATGCCATATAAATGCAAACAATATTAATTTTTTTTTGTCGCAGCCACTGCAGCACAGAGGCCATAAAAAATATGCCATATAAATGCAAACAATATTAATTTTTTTTGGTCGCAGCCACTGCAGCACAGAGGCCAGGAAAAATATGCCATATAAATGCTAACAATATAAATTTTTTTTGTCGCAGACACTGAAGCACAGAGGCCAGAAAAAATATGCCATATAAATGCTGAAAATATTCAATTTTTTGGTCGCAGCCACTGAAGCACAGAGGCCATAAAAAATATGCCATATAAATGCTGAAAATATTCTGTTTTTTTTGGTCGCAGCCACTGAAGCACAGAGGCCAGAAAAAATATGCCATATAAATGCTGAAAATATTCATTTTTTTGTCACAGCCACTGAAGCACAGAGGCCATAAAAAATATGCCATATAAATGCTGAAAATATTCTGTTTTTTTTTGGTCGCAGCCACTGAAGCACAGAGGCCAGAAAAAATATGCCATATAAATGCTGAAAATATTCATTTTTTTGTCACAGCCACTGAAGCACAGAGGCCATAAAAAATATGCCATATAAATGCTGAAAATATTCTGTTTTTTTTGGTCGCAGCCACTGAAGCACAGAGGCCAGAAAAAATATGCCATATAAATGCTGAAAATATTCATTTTTTTGTCACAGCCACTGAAGCACAGAGGCCAGAAAAAATATGCCATATAAATGCTGAAAATATTCTGTTTTTTTTGGTCGCAGCCACTGAAGCACAGAGGCCAGAAAAAATATGCCATATAAATGCTGAAAATATTCAATTTTTTTGTCACAGCCACTGAAGCACAGAGGCAAGAAAAACTCAGGATTTACCTGGATTCAAATTAAACCAGTAGGGTTTGCACCCTAGTTTGTAACGGTGGTGGAGGGAGGAGGACGCTAAAGGACAGCTGTATGTGGAGTCATGAGGCGTGCAGAGAAGGACAGCTGCATGGGGAGTCAGAATCAGAAACTCAGCACAAGTCTTCCGGCGTGCAGTAACCCTCCGAGATCCACCCCTCATTCATTTTAATAAAGGTCAGGTAATCCACACTTTTGTGACCTAGGCGAGTTCTCTTCTCAGTTACAATCCCTCCTGCTGCACTGAAGGTCCTTTCTGAGAGGACACTTGAGGCGGGGCAAGAGGTTCATGGCAAATTGTGACAGCTCTGGCCACAGATCAAGCCTGCGCACCCAGTAGTCCAGGGGTTCATCGCTCCTCAGAGTGTCGATATCTGCAGTTAATGCCAGGTAGTCCGCTACCTGCCGGTCGAGGCGTTCTTTGAGGGTGGATCCCGAACGGTTCTGCCGCTGCCTTGGACTGAAAAACATTTGCATGTCTGACGTTACAGAGTGGCCAAAGTGCTTTGTCCTTGCAGGTGCGCTCGTGGCAGGATTACTGGCACCTCTGCCCCTGGAATGTTGATGAGTTCCTGAAGTGACATCACCCTTAAAAGCATTGTACAACATGTTTTGCAGGCTGGTTTCTAAATGCAGCATCCTTTCAGACTTGTGGTATGTTGGTAACATTTCTGCCACTTTATGCTTGTACCGAGGGTCTAGTAGAGTCGCAACCCAGTACAGGTCCTTCTCCTTAAGCCTCTTGATACGGGGGTCCTTCAACAGGCATGACAGCATGAAAGACCCCATTCTCACAAGGTTGGATGCAGAGGTATCCATCTCCGCTTCCTCGTTATCAAGGACTGCATCATCCACGGTCTCCTCCCCCCAGCCACGTACAAGACCAGGGGTCCCCAAAAGGTCACCACTAGCCCCCTGGGAAGCCTGCTCCTGTTGGTCCTCCTCCTCCACAAAGCCACCTTCCTCCTCTGACTCCACTTCTGACACCTCTCCCTGCGTTGCAGCAGGTGCCTGGGTTCGTTCTGGTGATTCCGACCAGAAATCGTGCGCTTCCTGCTCCTCGTCACGCTGGTCTACAGCCTCATCTGTCACTCGTCGCACGGCACGCTCCAGGAAGAAAGCAAAGGGTATTAGGTCGCTGATGGTGCCTTCGGTGCGACTGACCATATTTGTAACCTCTTCAAAAGGCCGCATGAGCCTGCAGGCATCGCGCATAAGCACCCAGTAACGGGGTAAAAAAATCCCCAGCTCTGCAGATCCAGTCCTACCACCCAGTTCAAACAGGTATTCGTTGACGGCTCTTTGATGTTGCAGCAGACGTTCCAACATGAGGAGCGTTGAATTCCAGCGAGTCTGGCTGTCGCAAATCAAACGCCTGACTGGCATGTTGTACCGCTGCTGAATGTCAGCAAGGCGTGCCATGGCTGTGTAGGACCGTCTGAAATGGGCCGACACCTTCCTGGACTGCCTGAGAACGTCCTGGAATCCTGGGTACTTTGAGACAAAACGTTGTACTATTAAATTCAGAACATGTGCCATGCAGGGCACATGTGTTAAATTGCCCAGTCTCAGTGCTGCCAACAGATTGCTTCCATTGTCACACACCACTTTTCCGATCTTCAATTGGTGTGGGGTCAGCCACCGATCGGCCTGTGACTGCAGAGATGACAGGAGTACAGATCCGGTATGGTTTTTGCTTTCCAGGCACGTCATCCCCAAGACAGCATGACAACGGCGTACCTGGCACGTCAAATAGCCTAGGGGGAGCTGGGGGTGCACAGGTGTGGAGGAGGAGGACCCAGCAGCAAAGGACGAAGAAGAGGAAGAAGACGAGGTAGAGAGCGAAGGAGGAGTAGAGGTGGTGGCAGAACCGCGTGCAATCCGTGGCGGTGACACCAACTCCACTGTCGTTGTTGAGCTACACATTCCCTGCTTCCCAGCCATTACCAAGTTCACCCAGTGGGCAGTGTAGGTGACATACCTGCCCTGACCATGCTTGGAGGACCATGCGTCAGTAGTCATATGGACCTTTGGCCCAACACTAAGTGACAGAGATGCGGTGACTTGGCTCTGCACATGGTGGTACAGGTGTGGTATTCCCTTTTTTGAAAAAAAATTGCGGCTGGGTACCTTCCACTGCGGTGTCCCAATTGCTACAAATTTGCGGAAGGCCTCAGAGTCCACCAGCTGGTATGGTAAAAGCTGGCGGGCTAAGAGTGCGGACAAGCCAGCTGTCAGACGCCGGGCAAGGGGGTGCCTCGCAGACATTGGCTTCTTACGCTCAAACATGGCCCTCACAGAAACTTGGCTGGGGGCAGATGACTGGGAATGGGAACTGGTGGTCAAGGTGGAAGGCGGAGTGGAGGGTGGTTCAGACGGGTGAAGGACAGCAGAGGTAGAGCAGTAAGATGCTGGACCAGAAGGAGGGTGGCTTTTAGTTTGCCTGTTGCCTTTGAGGTGTTGCTCCCAAAGTGCTTTGTGCTTGCCGTTCATGTGCCTTCGCATAGAAGTTGTACCTATGTGGCTGTTGGGCTTCCCAAGACTCAGTTTCTGACTGCACTCATTGCAAATGACAACGCTTTTGTCAGAGGCACACACATTAAAAAAATCCCACACTGCTGACCTTTTTGAGGCTGGCAATCTGGCGGTAACAGTAGAAGTCGGCGGCGTTGGCGGCAATGGCGGGTGCGTTGG
Organism: Xenopus petersii; assembly: GCA_038501925.1. Taxonomy (NCBI): domain Eukaryota; kingdom Metazoa; phylum Chordata; class Amphibia; order Anura; family Pipidae; genus Xenopus; species Xenopus petersii. Next base: position 149,227,929 of record CM076673.1, read on the forward strand.
CCGGCTGACCACAGGTGCCGATACATGTTGTTGCCCTACTGTTCCCTGCGAGCTGTCCTCCCTGCTTCTTCTAAGTCTTATTCTCCTCCTGCCTCTCTGACTCTCCGTCTCTCCATCTGAACTATCCTCCTCTTGCTCTCTTCTACTGGGCACCCATAAAACATCAATCTCCTCATCCTCATTCTCCTCAGATGCATCAATTTCTTCTACCAGCTCACAGAAGGAAGCAGCAGCGGGGACCTCCTCGTCATCACTCATTATGTCCATCTCTGTTGTGTTCTCTGCCAGAATTAAATCTGGTGTAACGTCCTCATCTCCTTCATCTTCTTCTGCCAATAATGGTTGCGCATCACTCAGTTCAAGAAACTCATGTGAAAATAACTCCTCTGACTCCAGTGAAGAAGGGGCGCCGGTGGTGGAGGAAGTGTTACGTGGGGTGCCCATAGCAGTGGAGGATGAGGATGTTGTGGTAAAGTTAGAAACGGTAGAGGATGGGGTGTGCTGTGTAAGCCAGTCAACTACCTCTTCAGCATTTTGGGAGTTCAGGGTCATTGCCTTTTTAAAACTGGGCAATTTCCTAGGGCCACAGGATAGCATAGCAGCACGGCCCCTAGTGCCTCTGCGTGGCGGCCTGCCTTTGCCTGGCATTATTTTTAAAACAACAACAACAACTCAGGTGGTGTTTCTAGAGACGGTATTATTATTGATATTTAGACAGAATGTGAACAAGCTCACACAGCTAAGTGGCAGTGGTTTGAAAATGAAGAAGAAGAACACACTGGGCAAACAAGGCCTACAAGGTCAACGTATACACTACTACAGCAGTGGATACGGAATATATTATTGCTGCCTGAAAAACGTCACTCGGGTGGTGTTTCTAGAGACGGTACTATTATTGATATTTAGACAGAATGTGAACAAGCTCACACAGCTAGATGGTTGTTGTTTGAAAATGAAGGACACACTGGGCAAACAAGGCCTACAAGGTCAACGTATACACTACTACAGCAGTGGATACGGAATATATTATTGCTGCCTGAAAAACGTCACTCGGGTGGTGTTTCTAGAGATGGTATTATTATTGATATTTAGACAGAATGTGAACAAGCTCACACAGCTAGATGGTTGTTGTTTGAAAATGAAGAACACACTGAGCAAATAATGCCTACAAGGTCAACGTATACACTACTACAGCAGTGGATACGGAATATATTATTGCTGCCTGAAAAACGTCACTCGGGTGGTGTTACTAGAGACGGTATTATTATTGATATTTAGACAGAATGTGAACAAGCTCACACAGCTAGATGGTTGTTGTTTGAAAATGAAGAACACACTGAGCAAATAATGCCTACAAGGTTAACGTATACACTACTACAGCAGTGGATACGGAATATATTATTGCTGCCTGAAAAACGTCACTCGGGTGGTGTTTCTAGAGACGGTATTATTATTGATATTTAGACAGAATGTGAACAAGCTCACACAGCTAAGTGGCAGTGGTTTGAAAATGAAGAACACACTGAGCAAATAATGCCTACAAGGTTAACGTATACACTACTACAGCAGTGGATACGGAATATATTATTGCTGCCTGAAAAACGTCACTCGGGTGGTGTTTCTAGAGACGGTATTATTATTGATATTTAGACAGAATGTGAACAAGCTCACACAGCTAGATGGTTGTTGTTTGAAAATGAAGGACACACTGAGCAAATAATGCCTACAAGGTTAACGTATACACTACTACAGCAGTGGATACGGAATATATTATTGCTGCCTGAAAAACGTCACTCGGGTGGTGTTTCTAGAGACGGTATTATTATTGATATTTAGACAGAATGTGAACAAGCTCACACAGCTAGATGGTTGTTGTTTGAAAATGAAGAACACACTGGGCAAACAAGGCCTACAAGGTCAACGTATACACTACTACAGCAGTGGATACGGAATATATTATTGCTGCCTGAAAAACGTCACTCGGGTGGTGTTTCTAGAGACGGTATTATTATTGATATTTAGACAGAATGTGAACAAGCTCACACAGCTAGATGGTTGTTGTTTGAAAATGAAGAACACACTGAGCAAATAATGCCTACAAGGTTAACGTATACACTACTACAGCAGTGGATACGGAATATATTATTGCTGCCTGAAAAACGTCACTCGGGTGGTGTTTCTAGAGACGGTATTATTATTGATATTTAGACAGAATGTGAACAAGCTCACACAGCTAGATGGTTGTTGTTTGAAAATGAAGAACACACTGAGCAAATAATGCCTACAAGGTTAACGTATACACTACTACAGCAGTGGATACGGAATATATTATTGCTGCCTGAAAAACGTCACTCGGGTGGTGTTTCTAGAGACGGTATTATTATTGATATTTAGACAGAATGTGAACAAGCTCACACAGCTAGATGGTTGTTGTTTGAAAATGAAGGACACACTGAGCAAATAATGCCTACAAGGTTAACGTATACACTACTACAGCAGTGGATACGGAATATATTATTGCTGCCTGAAAAACGTCACTCGGGTGGTGTTTCTAGAGACGGTATTATTATTGATATTTAGACAGAATGTGAACAAGCTCACACAGCTAGATGGTTGTTGTTTGAAAATGAAGGACACACTGAGCAAATAATGCCTACAAGGTTAACGTATACACTACTACAGCAGTGGATACGGAATATATTATTGCTGCCTGAAAAACGTCACTCGGGTGGTGTTTCTAGAGACGGTATTATTATTGATATTTAGACAGAATGTGAACAAGCTCACACAGCTAGATGGTTGTTGTTTGAAAATGAAGGACACACTGAGCAAATAATGCCTACAAGTGCACTACTATTGGTGCACTACTATGAAGAACAGCAACAGCACTGTACACGTTAAAGAACAGTAAGATAAGTAAAAGAAAAAAAAAATATATGTATATTAAAAAAAATATTTTTCTCGGGTTGGTGCTGCTGAACTACTAGGAGCAGCACAGTAGCACACCAGTCCCACTCCCCAACACTGCTAGACTAATAGCACTGGGCTTATAGTAGCAACTAGCAAAGTAAAAAAACAAAAAAGAAAATAAAAGCAGTCCTTACAAGGACTATTGGGTTATTACAGCAGTCAGCAGATGAGATCAGAAGAGATCAGTGCCCACAGCAGGCAGCTACATACAGAGCACTGCAGTAGAAGGTAGATTACTAGCCAGCAAAGCTACCTAAGCTTAAATGTCCCTCAAATCCCTGCAGACTTCTGTCCCTCCAATACAGAGCAGTATCAAGTAGATTACTAGCCAGCAAACTTACTATCAACTGTCCCTCAAAGAAATCAGTGAAATCAGTAACAGCTCTCTCCCTACACTAGCTCTTGCAAGCACACACAGGCAGAATGAAAAAACGCTGCAGGGCTTCAGTTTGTATATGGAAGGGGAGTGGTCCAGGGGGTGTGGGGGTGGTCCAGGAGGGAGAGCTTCCTGATTGGCTGCCATGTATCTGCTGGTCTGGGGTGAGAGGTCAAAAAAAAGCGCCAGGTAAGGCGAACCCAAAATGGCGAACGTCGCACGACGTTCGCGAACTTGCGGCGGACGCGAACAGCCGATGTTCGCGCGAACAAGTTCGCCGGCGAACAGTCCGCGACATCCCTACTGGTAACTTTAAAAAGGTTATTTAAAAAAATCCAAAAATTTCTCACTATTTTCATAAACCACTTTATCATGCAAATTTATCAATAAATCTACTCCAAAAAGATTTGGTGTGGGAAAAGACTCTATTAAATCATAAAAAAATGTGAATTGTACTGTTTGTTTAGATTTGACACCCGAAAAATCAGTTCTACGTTTTTCTGTAATGTGGACCAATATCTCTATGATCTACCACTGGTAACTCCCTTTTAAGTATATATAATAAACTGTGATTTCTTTGTTCAGGGTTCTGACTCTTTGTGAGTTTAGAATCCACTAAACTCCGAATACCCGAAATCCGAAAAATTCGTGATTTTTTGTGTTATAATAGGCTTTTAAAAAAATCATTATTTATTTATTAAATCCCGAGGGTTAAAAAGCCAGAATATAAAAACACAGCATCTCAAACCTGTCGAGGTTGCATAAAAGTCAATGGGAACAGTCCCATTGATTTTTGGTTGTGTCAGGGGTTTCGGGCAATTCCACAATGTTTTCGGAGCTTTCAGGTGAATACACTGAAAAATTCTGAGTAAAAAAAAATCGTGAAAATCAGAGCTTTTCCCGCAAAGGTAATTTTCGGGAAAATGTAATAATAAATAAGCGTTAAAACCACGAGCGGCTTAGATCGGAGTTTGTAGCAACCAATACTGAGAAAAATTCAGACCTTGATAAATATCTATCTATCGTTGGACTGGTCCACCAGGAAATCCCATCTGGCCATGGTCCCGGTGAGTCTCACTGCCCTCAGCTCAACAGTTATTAAATAGATACTTTTTCCATTTAACAAATTGACACATTTGGCAAACCTGCTACCCATACCAGTTCAGTATAATGTGTTTGAATCCTTCAAACAATCGAATGATATTCAACTCAGCAATCAAGAATAGACGACTGGCCAATTATTTTATACACTGGAAGAAATCCTTCACACAATCCAGCACAGAAAATAAATTGTTAAAATCCAAAGGCTCAGAAAAGTTTACTGATCAGAAACTATCACTATGTCTAAGCAATTGTTACCAACCATGGATAATTCAACCTTTAATTGTTAGAATAAGGAAACGTTCCAATCATTTTTATATGTATAATGATATCATATGTGAAACATTGTATTTTTTTTCATTTTCACTGATTAAATGTTTTTTTTAACAGAGTGCAGTGTTTGAGCTATTCACACCCAAATGTGAGATTGCTCATCTCTTCTCTCTCTTTGATTCCACATTATAGTTAGAAGCCATCAACAGAAGAGAACTTAAATTTACTGTGGTGTTTCAGTTTGAGAAACAGTAATTCCACTTTAATTTCATTCCAATATATTTTTAGAATGAATCTTTGTGCTTTTTCCCATTCACACTGAGCTTAGAATGTGTAGGACCTGTAAAACCAAGAAATGTTGTTCTCAGTTTTCTTGTTGTACTGCTGAACACCTGTCATCTATCAGTCACATTATAGCATTACAGCACTACTAAAAATGTTCCTTTAAACACCAAGACAATCTTCTTCAGCTTAACAACTGCCTTCTGTGTGTTTATTAGTTCTTGCTTATAGAATATCATGTGGGGTACTTTAGTTCAGAGGTGTTAATAACATACATAGTTACCTAAATTAATTTCCATTTCAGTTTGTATTTTAATTCATGCATCAACGGTTGTTACTGAAGCAAAAATGTTTTATTGTGCGTTTTAAGGGCATATGTCATATGGCGAGGTCTTTTTGTTATGTGTAAACTACAAAGCAGAACTGCTGTTTATGAATGTATTTCATAACCCATTCACACAGTGATGGCATTTGAAATGTGTATTTTAAAGTACATAAGGGCTGATTTATGAAGGCTAAAGTTGCTCCTTGCGCTTTAACATAGGTGTGATTGGTGCCACTGCATCTGTTCCTCCTCCCGTTCACGAACTGAGCGCTATCAGCTTACACAGTTTTGCCACCTCGGTAGCCAGGAAGACTGGGCAAGGGACATCAAGGTCAGGTCTTGTGACATTGGGGGTGGGAGGATAACCCCAAGGGTCAGGGGAGGGGTTATGAAGTAGTGATAGCCTATTGGCTCATCTCTGCACCATTCATTTAATGACCTGTCCAAATTTCCTATTTCTCAAAAAACGAGCTGTTATGGTTGAAAACTGGACAGGTGGCTACCATATGATAAAACTATGGAGATCAAAGGTGGCAGCTTCAGGGTTCTTAAAGTGGCCTGAGTCAGTAAAAGTGCTTTATAGTGCAACATCAATTGTAAATTTTGATGCATTGGACACAATTTCCTCAGGTGCAATCACAGCCACAATTATGCTGAAATTATTTGAAAACTTGAATCTGAACAATAGGAAAAGCTTTACAAAGGGGTATTAAGGCATAATATACATTGCAAATCATAATTCTATAAGTTTGTGCCAGCATGGTTTTATGCATAATAGATCTTGCCAGACTTTTAATTTATCTTAATTTGTTTTTATGAGGAGGTGAACAGGAACCACGAATAAGGGAAGGTAGTTGATGTTATCTACTTAGACTTTGCTAAAGCATTTGATACAGTACCACACAGAAGGTCACTGATTAAAATAAGGAATGTTGGCCTGGAACATAGTATTTGTGCTTAGATAGAGATCTGGCTGAAGGATAGATGACAAAGATTAGTTGTAAATTGAACATTTTCTAATTGGACCAGTGTTGTTAGTGGAGTAGCGCAGGGCTCTGTACTTGGTCCTTTGCTTTTTAACTCGTTAATTAATGACCTGGAGGTGGGCTGATGATACTAAATTGTGCAGAGCTATAAGTTCCATGCAGGATGCTGCCACTTTGCATAATTATTTGGCTCAACTGAAAAACTGGGCAGCAAAGTGGAAAATGGTAATGCAAGATTATGGACTTTGGTATAAATAATTTTAATGTGAGTTATACACTAAATGACAGTGTTTTGGGGGTTTCCTTAACTGAGATGACTCTGGGAATTTTTGTCGATAACAAGTTGTCTAATTCCAGGCAGTGCCATTCTCTGGCTACTAAAGCAAATACAGTTCTGTCTTGCATAAAAAAGGGTAATAACTCAATGAATGAAAACATAATTTTGCCTGTTTATAGATCCCTAAGGATGCAATGCATTTATGAGCTCCAGTCCTTAAGAGGGATATTAATAAGCTGGAGAGAGTGAAGTGATGTACAACTAGACTGGTTTAAGGTATTGTAGATTTAAATTTTGAAGGTAGACTGTCATGGTTGGGGTTGTTCTCTGAAAAAAAAAAGGTGCTTGCGAGTAGACATGATTACACTTTATAAGAGACTATATAGACAGATAGCGGGGGAACTTTTTTTTTTTTTACCACACCAGAGGCCACCCCTCTAGACTAGAGCAATAGAACATTAATTTGAAGAAATGTACGTGGTTTTTCACAGTGAGGGCAGTGAGGTTTTGGAATTCCCTGCCGCATGTTGTTGTGATGGCTGATTCTGTGTTTATCTATGTGCGCAGGATTTCAAGTTGAACTTGGACTTTGGTCTTTTTCAACCCAAATTAACTACAGTATGTAACTACGAAATTGAACTTTGCAGTCTGCACTTTTATTGTAAATGTCCCCTATAGCTAACCAAATGAGTCATGGGTTTGATTTCACCTTTTCTCCGAAAAGCCCAACTTGTACTATAAAAGTCTATGATTTACATTTAAATTAACATTTATCATTCTTACGGAAAATGAAAACTGTAGAGTGCATGCCATGCATATGCTAATTACTATTCCCCCCAATTAATAACTGAGAGGTAAAAAATGTGAGTTAACTCAACCGCTAAATTTGCATGTGATTAACTTACAGTCGTCCCTTGCTGGTGCCTACTGAATGAAAAAAATGAACATATAAAATGAAAAACCTGTTAATGTATATTTTGCAGTACAGGTTATGGTTACTCTGAGCCATTCCAATGTCTATTATCATTTGTTTTGTTTTATTTATTTATTTATTTTTCAGGTTTAGGATGATGACTAAAAATGTATCTCAGAACTCAGAAAGGATCGATCACAAATGGCATATAAACATAATTAAGCATAATACCTTAAAACAGTTTAATTCTGTATTATGTGACTGTAGGATTAATTGCCATTTAAAAAACATCTTCTTCACTGCTTTTAACCATTGTTTCATTGTCTGCTTTTATGGGGGAAGCCCTATTTATTCTGTCAGCGTTAGAGTGAAAAGCAGTGAAGGGTAGGATAAACACAGCACAAAACCCACAGTTTCATTTGAAAACCATATTTGATATTAGTCACTTAAATGATTCATGAAGCAGCTGTAATTCTGCTGGCATATCTGTCTGAAGGAGAAAGCTGTCACAAAGCTGTGATAGTATAGTATTAAGGTTGCTTTCAGGAAAAGGATTTAAGCTGGAAAACTTAATTTCAGTATCTCTCTCTCTCTCTCTCTCTCTCTCTCTCTCTCTCTCTCTCTCTCTCTCTCTCTCTCTCTCAGGTGCCCTCTGCCTTCTTCTCAATGATATTTCTCATCATCCTCAGCTTAGATTAATATAGCTGTGGATATGCAACTGTTGGAGGGCTGCAAGGTTAAACACAAAGGCTATGTGCGTTTTATGGACAGACTGAGTCATTTGAAGACTCTGCATAACAGATTTCATGGTTAATATTATTAGTTGCGTAATTTGCTAGAAGATGTTTTTTCCTTGCTGTGCCATTGACTAGCGCCAGATACATACATAGGGGCATGTTTACTAACATTGGAGATAAATATCTGGAGAGATTTCTGGAGATGTTGCCCATAGCAACCAATCAGATCTTTGCTTTTGTTTTCTAACTTGGCTGTGGCTGTTTAAATCTAATGGCTGATTGGTTGCCATGGGCAACATCTCCAAAAATCTCTCCAGATATTTATCTCCAATGTTAGTAAACATGCCCCATAGTTTGCTTGCAACTCTCTTAATTCCCCTGCTCACTTAAGATGTGATATGTTGCTTTTATGAAGCCTGGCAAGTAGGTCTCAGTTTCTATCCTTCCAACTCAATGTTGACATACTCAGCCCCTTTCTTATGAGTAATAAAGACAACTTTTATTTTGGACATTGCTATCATTAACAGCTGTTCAACTTTCTGTCTCTTGTTGCCCTGCTGTGTGAAAAATAACATGAAAGGGAAATTGCAGCATGTCTCTGCAATACGCCAGACATGTGAGTCTGCTTCCAAGGGGCGGTAAAATCTAGGTTGGTCATTTCTGCTGCACCCCACTGAGACAGACTAGAAAATATTTTGAAGCTTTTATGTCTCAGTTGCTTTTCCTTTTTTAAAGGAGGAAGCATAACTTTACGCTTACATTTTAATAAGATAACAATCTTACAGTACATTTGAGCTAGGGTCTGAAGCTCCTAATTGCCAAATCTGGACTTTGTATGCTTGTGCTTTGAACATTGCTGGGAGCTATAGTTTAGCTGACAGTCAAGCAAGTGTGTGCTCGGCTAGGAGAGCTTGGAGCCTTTAAGGATGCCATCACGTGGATGCCTGTTTCAGCTCTGTGGGAGCAAGTACCTTGTCCATTGGGAAAGGTATTTGGGCAGTTGCGCTACCTGGGACCAATTGTGCTCTTTTGGGAAAAGGGATTTAGACTCTTTGTCTGCAAAGGAGTAGTGTGGGACTTTGCCTGGCAGGGAGGTGCCAGGATGGACTGTCACAGGTTCCCCAGGGTAGTGGATCATGCTATGTAAATGCATATTTTTACTATGACTATTTATTTTGCCTTTAATCTGCACTTTCTTTATTATAAAGTTGATATTGTTGTACAGCAAAGTGTGCGTTGAATGTTTTCCTAATGGGGCCACCCACATGTGTATTCCCAGATCCCATTTGGTGGAGGCACTGCCAAGAGAGGAACTTCCCAGTACCCTTTCACCTTGCAAAGGGGACTCAGGACCTGAATTGGTAAGACGGTACAACCGTCGAACCAGGGGGGTCGCCAAGAGGGTGTTATATATATATATATATATATATTCTTGCTCAATAAATCATCCAAAACACTCACATTAACAGGATCAGCCATCACAGCATCACCCAGAAGGGCATTCCACAACCTCACTTTCCTCACCCCTTCAACAACAAATTCAGTTCCTTCAGTTTAAATTTGTCTATAATGTCCTCTTAAAGAGGATCATGTCCCCTCCCAAGTGCCTTATCTCCAGAGAAACCAACCCCATGCTTGACAGTCTTTTTAAATCTGTGCACTCTTTCTAGCTCATTAATATCTTCTTAGATGGATGTCCAAAATCACACTACATAGGGAAGGTGAGGCCTGACCAGGGACCTATAATATTATGTTTTCATCCCTTGGGTTAATGCCCTTTTTTATGCAAGGAAGTACTTTATTCTCTTTAGTAGCTGATACTGACTAGCATTACACAGATTGTTGTCCACAAAAATACCCAAATCATTCTGAATTATGCAGGCCCCCAACATACTACATTTATGTTGTTTCTTCCAAAAGCATAACCTTGCATTTTTCGACATTGAACCTCATTTGTGAGTGTGCTGCCCAGTTCTCCAACATTGACAAAAATAGAGACACTATTTTCAATACCCACCTCCAGGTCATGAATAATCAGATTAAAAACAAAGGACAGGTCGACTGTTGCCTTCTGGAAAAGCCAGGTTAACACCGTCCTTCCGTACCAAAAATTGGTATATATCACGAGAGGGTGCCACAAGAAGTTTGAGAGCGTCTGGGGAGAGTGGCTGAACTATGAAGCCGCTCACTAAGATTGGGGTTTCTGTGTGATAATCTGCTGTATGCTGGTTCCACATCCATTATTTATGATTTGTCTTGTTTATACTTTTGTCTCTGTGTCTGTGTTGTTGGAAAATCCAAAATAAAAACTTTTAAAAAAAAAAAAACAAAGGACAGGTCAAGGACAGACCCCTGCGGTACTCCACTAACAACACTGGTTCAATTAGAAAATATTCAATTTACCATGGCTTTTTAAACCTACCCTTCAGCCACTTCTCCATTCAAATAATAATATTATGTTTCAGAACAATATTCCTAAATTTAAAGGGAAAGCCAACCCCCTAATAAAAGGACACATAAATCTAAGCAACTTTGCAATATATACTCATTACAAATTTTATATGGTTTTTAGCTTATTTGTATATAGTATATTATTGCTATGTAAAGCAGTGTTTGTCCCTTCTATATGTTGATACGATGTAAGACAAGGCAGCTGATTAACAGACCCGTCTTTGCTGGGGAACTCAGACTTTTGAAACATTGTTTAAAAAGGAACAACCAGGAGTTAAGCAAATGGTTCTCTCAATAACAATTGTTTTTACAAATAAAAAAACACTGTATAAAACTTGTATATTGGAACAGAATTGCTTAGAATTATGTTTTCTTTTATTAGGCAAATTATTATTTTGGTGTTGACTTGCCCTTTAATCTGTAACTTTTTGTTTTGTGTGGTACTGTATCAAATGCTTTTGCAAAATCTAAGTAGATCATATCTACAGCACCCCAATGTTTAACATTCTGCTCACCTCCTAGTGTAAAAAGAATGTAAGTCACATGACGTGGGGCAGCTGGGAAATTGACAATATGTCTAGCCCCATGTCAGATATCAAAATTGAATATAAAACAATCTGTTTGCTCTTTTGAGAAATGGATTTCAGTGCAGAATTCTGCTGGCGCAGCACTATTAACTGAAAAAAAAAAATTCCCATGACAGTATCCCTTTAAGTAATAGTTTCCATGGAACAGAATGCTAACAATGCTTTTATGGATTTAGATCATAATGGGAAAACATCACTAAAAGTAGGTAGTAAAGTATGGGCACTCCTGATGTAGAACTTGACCTCCCTCTCAATAAATCTAGTTCTCATCAGAGAGACTAAGGTAGAATCTATTGTTTAGGTAAAACTGTCATGTCTTTTAGACACTCAAAGGCAAGGTGATTTTGTAATCTATAAATAGCATTTTAGTTTTACACAGAGAAAATTTTCCAGGAGAAAGTTGCAAAGTCTGATTGGAGGGAAACCAACCAGGTATCTCTCTATACAGTTGAAATAAAAGACTCCCTTTTTTATGAGTATACAGGGCCGGATTTACCTTTTGTGCTCCCCTAGGCCCAGCTGCTGTGGCGCCCCCCCCCCCGAAGCAAATCTTAACCCTTAAATAAGAACAGAACTGAACAAAAAAAAAGTGGTACAGGCTGATACATTAGATTTAGCTATATATAACAATGGGTTGGAAGGAAATAAAGTACAGTAAACCTGCCTGTTGTGGCTGGCTGCACTTTTAAATTGCGGATTACTTGCAGCCAGGCAGCAATCAGATTGACAGAATTACCCTGTGCGCGCAGATCTGTGGCGCGCTCACTCCTCTCTCACAGACGCGAACTGCATGGCCATGCACAGAGTGACGTCGTGTGTGGACGCCGACGTCGTCGCGTGTTGTGTGCGTAGGTGCTACATGGTCACGTGATGACGTCATTCTGCGCACTACAAGGGAAAATCTTCGTTCTGACCCGGTTCCCTCTACTCTTCCTCTGTCTTCTCAGGGTGCGAGCAAAGTAAATTAACTTATTTATAAACTTATGGCAATGTTAATAACGTACATCAGTAATTCCTGTTACATTCAAGCTGCTTTCTCTTTTGGGGCTTTTACTGACAGTTATATAGTTGTTTAGGGGCGCTGGCTTGCCGCCCCTAAACATCTTGCCGCCCTAGGCCCGTGCCTAGGGGGCCTCTCCCTAAATCCGGGCCTGTGAGTATATTCTGTAGCTGAGTTTCAAAATTTAGAAAAAGTGTGTTGTAGCTTCAGGTGTGACTGCCAGAAGGGTGAACCTTACATACACAAGCAACTATTCTGTAGGTGAGGGAGAAACATGCAAATGAAAAATTATGGCACAAAAATATTTATTACATAGTACACACGTACAGAATGTATTTATGTTTTATATTGTGATTTGTTCAAACTGGTATTGGAGTCAAGTTTCAGCATAAAGCACTCTTATTAAACGTTATTAAGATCAAATAGTTTTCCTTTAATAGTGCACACACTGGGACAGTCCTCTAAAGGAAAAGCCCTGGAGCTATAAGCACAGGGGCTGCATGACAAGGAATCTGAATGACCAGGAGCCAGATTACACTGGTTTATATTTAGAGATTGGCAGAATCAGGTAAATCTGTGATTTGGTGAGAAAGCAATGAGTTAAGGGGGGGAAAGTTGGGCTGGGGTGGCGATAGAGAGGGATGTCGGGGGAAGAAGCAGTTTACTTCCTTATCTTCTGAGCAGTTAGAAACACCCCCCCCCCCATTTTTGTATATTTTTCAAAAATGTCAGGAGTTTTCTTATATATGTTCTAATATTACCTATTAATATCTGAATGTGGACATTTTCCAGAATTCACTGTTATATTGTGTTTTTTGGTATCTTTATGCTGAAAAAGTGAGAGTCAACATTGTATTCATTTATGTAATTCCAAATGCTTGATCCAGGGAATGTTTCCGATCGCCATTGTTGTCAGGAAGGAATTATTTTCCCTCCTGAGGCTGAAATGGCACTGGCTTCAGGTTGGGTTTTTTGCCTTCCTTTGAATCAAAATAGTGAATATAAGATCTATTTTAATTTTTCTTTGTCACAGCAGTGGTAGGACCTTGCCAGAGTACTGCACTGGTAAATTTAGAAGAGTTAGTGACTGCATGGTGGGTTGATTACAGACGCTACTACTGCTTGTGATAGTTGAAAGCCTGCTTGGATTTGCTATCATTGAGACACTGCAGATTCAGGACTGGCAGATGCAGACAGAGGCCTTTGGGGGCCATCTTTTTTGTAGGTAGAGGCAGCCTAATATCAGTGGTGGATATACAGTAATATCATAGTGCTGATCTCAAGTCTTCAGTGAGGAACCGTGGAGCATAGTAGCTAGCTCTTCTGAAATTCTGGCTTTAGAACTGTCCTATTTATTTGATAAAATGTGAATAAATGCTGTGGCCATTTCATACCATCTCTGTATCCTGGTGTTTTATTAAGGTATGTAACAAGGGGGTTCAGTGATATGGCACATGGTGAAGGGTCAGTTGAATAGTCCTGTTGTCATGGGAACAGCCAGTCCACCAGGTATTTTTGTATGTTATCTTTTGCTTAACAGGCAGCCATGATAGGGATTTTACCTGTGGATGAAGAGACTCCCTCTTAAGAGGGAACAGGAGAATCCTAGCAGCTGAGTTGCAAGGGAGAGACATGGGAGCCTCTAGGAAAATTACAGACATTGTTTTTGTTTCTAAATTTATACTGTGCTCTGTCTTTACATACTTTAATTAAACAATGTCTACCATTTTTATAAGAAACCCGACTGTATGCAGTGAAATTACCCCTTGATTTACTTGCTTTGACGGCTGCAGATAGGAAATCTCAAACGGTTCCTAACTGCTCTGAAGGGAAAGGATTATACTTTCAAACAGCAGGGGGAGCCCCCTCCCACCTTACGTCCCAGAGTAGCTTTGTTTGTTTCCTTGTACAGCAGCCAGCGGCCAAGTAGAGATTTGTATCAGCAGCAGTCAGATTTATATTCTGATTATTAATCTTGCTGTATTGGCTTCTGGCAGATATTATTTGACTTGTGCTGTTTTGATCATTTATGACGATCCCTAAGCAGCAGCCCAGACCACACTGAGCATGTGCATGGTCTTGGTCTTGCAAATATGTTTAACAAAGTTACAAGATGGTGACCCGCTGTGGCCAACTTTGAAGGCATAAATCATTTGTTTAATTAGGCTTCTAGTTTAGTAAGTTCATGTTTATGTTTAGTATACAAAATACAGCATTTCTATCATTATTCTATGTTAGACTTTAGTTTCGCTTTAAGTGTTACATGCTAGAAAAAGTTCTCTATTCAGCAAAGAACAGGCAGTAAGCTGAAGAGCCAGGATTTTAATTGGTAAATCCCCATACAGTGGGCTTCTTCTCCTGGGGTCCATCAACATTTTGGTAACCCATGGATAACCAACACCATGGGCGTAACTACAGAGGAAGCAGACCCTGTGGATGCAGGGGGCCCAGGAGGTATAGGGGGCCCCATGAGGCCCAAATAATGCTCAATTTCAACTTCTATTAGTAAAACAAGACAACCTCTGAATACATGTATGTTGGGGGCCCCTAAAATTAATTTGCTTTGGGGCCCAGTGACATTTAGTGACGCCACTGACCACTCTTTTGAAAGGGATCTTCTTTGATATTTTAGAATTTATCCTCATTCAACAAAACTATTTTATTTCATATGTCACCACCAAATGTCAGTTATTTTTAAAATGTGCAGTTTATGTGCCTGAAATTTTACTTGTAACACTCCATTGTTAAGGAAGCCAAGGGTATCCACGTTAACAGCGAGTAATCTTTCTGAAACATTTCTGTTCTCTGGAAGAGAAGGTCAGCATGGGTGAGAAATGCTTGGGATTTCTCATTTCAGCAAATTATGTGGAATAACAACAGCTCTCAAAATTTGTGATAAAGCACTCAGGAGGGAGACAACTGCACAACTGATTGCAAGTCAGTGAGTATGGGTCATACTCATATATTTATAAATAGTAATTGAAATTATTGTACATATTAGTGATGTGCAGGTCAGGTTTTACCTGATCCACACCCGACCCGAAACCCGCCCTCCCTTCACCTGTGCCTGCCCGACTTCTGGATTCCTTTTATAGACGCGCGCCGCCCCGGCCCACTGATGATGTCACAAACGGGGTGGGGCGAGCAGGTGCGCGGCTATAAAACCGGAAGTCGGAAGCTGGCAGTGTAAGGTGGCAGGCGGAGACAGCAGAAAGAAGAGCTTGACCCAGACTCACTGGCCACCCGCAAATGGGGGTGCGTTTTCGGCCCGAACCGGTCCCACCCGCGGATATCAGGTTGGCCCGCACATCACTAGTACATATCTTGCTAAATGTGGTAGCATATAGACCTATACTGTTGCATTGGCATCAACTCTTTATCTAATCAGTTCCCTTAGCAGCCATGAAACCCAAAGTTGCAGCAACTACAAAAGGTTTGTAGAGAAGTACCCCAAACTTTACCAGGTATAACTATGATTGACAATTTTTGCTTTCAAGCCACTTCAAGATTTGATTGTTAGAATACTGACTGTCGTTGTGTTTCAGCCTGTAGTGAATATTGTCCTATTCTCTCAGGCAGTCTGAGCTTTCTTGTGAATACATCCATTTAGGTGTTATAGAAATAAAATGATCCTATTACGGTAATGGAAATAACTAGTGTCTTGACACTACAGAGAAACTATAATGCCTATATTTCTCAAAGATGGACATGCAGTACAACACTTGATTTTAAAGCTTGCTTTCTTCTTAACTGTTGACTTAACTATACCTTTTTCTGTTTGAATTTTCAAACAAAGCTGAAAGTGATACTTGCAGTAACCTTGTATTTATGCTGTGCAAGTAAAATGGTTTCATTGCCAATGAACACAATAGAAAAATGCAAAAGTTAAAGTAAAATTCTAATCACTGAGATTTACTGGAGTAGAAGAAATATATTTTTCAAAGTGTTAGCTAAATGAGATGTTAAAGGAGAAAATAAATGTGGAGGATAATGACCAAGAAAGGGGAAGTGAATCACATATTCTATGACATACCCTGTGTATATGGGACATAAGCAGAGAGATCAGAAAAGTATCTACCTGGTAAGTTTGTAATGTATGGTATCCCAAAACCCAGAACAAACCCCAAGGTTCCGGTCTCTGCTCACGCTTCTGCCTCTAACAACTACCTTTTGCTTTGGGAGGAGCCTTCCGCTACTCGGATGCTGCCAGGTCTAGGGGACCAAGAGGGAAGTTCTGTGCAGGCAAGGGAACGGTAAGTTATACAGGAAGGAGGGGGAACAGAGATTGCAGGTGTAGAACAATCAGGGACAGTACTAATGTGTACAGAATCATGAGCCAGTGGCATAGTCAGAATTATCAGGCCGGATTAGTACCAGACAGACAGTGCAGTAAAGAATTAGGAGCCAAGAGTGTAGTCAGAATAAACAGGCTGGAGTCAAAACCAATCAGTAACACGGTACAAAGTCAGGATCCAGAAGAGTGGTCAAACCGGCAAGGGTCGGTTCAGGCAGTGATACAGCAAGGTCAAAAAAGCAGGCAAAGGTCAGGAACAGAAAATGGATCACACACAGGAACTATGAAACATATAGTGATGTTGAGCAATGAGTCAGTGCAGTGTAGGGGGTTTTAGAGCCAGCTAATGGGTTACGAAGATCACATGTGGCCAGATTGACAACAGGGGAAACAAGCCATGCCTACTAGCAATTACAAGGATAGCAATATAAGTAAACCAGGACCTTAGCTGTCTGCAGCAGCAATGCAGAACGCATGGAAATACCAGGTCACTGGATATTGCAGGATTAAGTAGCCCACCCAAACACAAAAATCATCTTCCGCCCATGATAAGGGGTGTGTTTTGGTACAAGTATCTTCAATGAATAGTGTCAATATTTGATTATAAATGAAACTTGTAACACTCAACTAAACAAAAGTGTCTGTTGACACAAACAATACAAAACAGCGCACAACTCTAAACATAAAATAAGTGAATAAATCAGTAAAACATACTCCAGACCATATTCCCTTGGGCCTTGTGGTAATTGACTGTGGTAATTAACTTTGTGCCATCTAACAGAAATCTATATATGTACGAAATTAACATGCAACAGCACAATACGTTTAGCATAATTGCCTTGGTGCACAGTAAGAACCTGGATATGGAATAAACAGAGACCAGGGCTCAGGGAACTTCAGTACATGTATAATAAACCAAAATTCTCCTTAGGGAACGTTATAAAGGTGCATATACAAGCATATCCACAGATCCCATCCTCCCTGACATCAGCATGCACAACTCCTTCCCCACTTAAAGTCACAGTGCCATGCATAAATATAATAAATACCAGCAATATGAGTAACTGTGCTATACCAGTATATCCAAATGAAATTCAAATACAGTATAAAAAAATCACGAGCCAAATAACATCACTCAGAGGTTCAAAGTTATGTTAGAGAATCCCAATTCAGTGTATTCCCTGTATCCCTATAATTTATTCATTTGTAAAGTGCATTCATATATATAAAGTCATTATAGTTCATTCATTGCCCAGGTATCCACTAACAAATTGATATTTAATAATTACATAATCCTTCATCATTCAAAATTCGTTCCGTTTCGCCGGAAAATTAGCAAATTTCACTGTAAATTCGCGAAAAGCATTGAAGTAAATGGGCATCAAAATCATTTTTACACGTATTAATTTTGACGCGAGCGTCAATTTTTACACGCACAATTATTTATTCCAGATGCATTAAAGTCAATGAGTGTCCACATCATTTTAACATGTGACTATTTTGACGTGCAACAAATTTTTTTTGCATCTGAAACCGCAAATTAGTGTCTGGGTAATTTATTTGTTCCATTACTACCTTTAAATCATGAACATAAGTACAAAGGGATGCATAGAAAAAGAGTCATCTTAGAGCTTGAAAGATTGCATTTGCCATTATTTCAATGTGACAAACATAAAAATGAAGTTCAAAGACTTAATTCTAAAGGGCGAGTGCAGTGCATGTCAGTGTGTTACTTTTAGACAGCTGTCTTGTGTGTTGCAGGATACTTCTACTGAAAGTCCACAAGTGCTCACACATAATTTATGACCTTCTTTGCAGTCTTAGTTCCTGCACCGTTAAATATATTACTTGCAAAAAAGGCATAAAAGCAAACCCAACCTATGCCACCCTCCTAATTATCTTGCCCTCATACTGTCCCATGTGGCTACAGAGATGTAGCTTGCATGGTAATAAATTTGGATTTCATGCTCCTGTGGTTTCCTACAATGAATTCATAACAACCTTGTTCCTTTTGCATTTAATACAAAGCCAGAAGGTCCTCCTGTAGGAAATCTTCAGCCTAAATGCATTAAAATGGACTTTATATGGACTATTTGTTCAAGATGACTTTGACCTAAATTTTGGATGTCATAATAAAAAAACATTAAAAATGAAAAAAAGTATGTTATCATGTAAATGTTACTACTTCTACTGTGGTATTCTAGTAGAGATATGTCCTGTTCTTTGATACCTTTAATGTCACACTTTTTCTCACTATTAAACTTGAAGAGGTGTATGCTTGACCCTGTTTTGTCATGACAGGTGCCCGGTTGTGTCTGCACCCCTCCAATCTGGCCCAACTCCTGCTAAATGATACACACACCACTGGTTTGGAAAGAGATGGACGCAGTTGTTTATTTACCAAAGTAATACCATTTTCAACTTTTAACAAATCGTTTGTACAACAAACCTTTTTAGCCAACCTTTTTATTATTCTCCCCCCCCAGTGGGGGGAGGGGGAGTGTGACTGTGCCTCAACTGGCAAGATTAGTTCCTACTCCATTTTACCTGGGCCCTAAACCGGGCTGCCTTCCTTCCCATGAGGACCTAGGCCTACCAGGCTACTTCCACTTGCCGAGAAATACCCAATTTTAACTTCCCCTGGGGCTCCTTGTAAAGGTACCCTCTGCCAACTGCGACAACAAACACACCATCTAACAGGGAGGGGGGGGCAAGATGCTGCGTCCTGCTGCTTCCATGTACCGGCGCCGAATGGTAAGTATTCTGCGCAGCTCAGCCTCCTCTGCGAATCCCGGGGAACCAGTTAGCCAATCCCAGCACACCTTACAAAAAGGGTGTGGGAGTGGTACTTTTCCTAAGCCCCATCAAGCCCTGCTTCCCTAGGCGGGTCCCATTCTCCTTTATTAATTAATTTATTAATTATTAATGTTGCCATACACCTGGGAGCTGCACCACCATAGGTGCTTTTCTGCCAGAGTGCAGGGTGTACTTCCAAAATCCTATTCCTATGTAGAGTGTAATTGGCCCTCTAAACTATTTAAAGCACTGTTCCAAATGTACTATTTTTAAGTATTGACCACATTATTTTCAACAGATGACCAAATGAAAAGTTGCTTAGAATTGGCCATTCTATAACATTCTTAAAGTTTACTTAAAGGTGAACCACCCCTTTAAAATACATCATTATCACATATCTTTACACTAAAATGAATGCTGTGACATTTTGTGCCGTGGGGGGCTGGGGTATGCTGGGTGTGTCGTGTGATGTCAAAACCAAGCTTGCTCCATCTGCATAAAGCCTTCCTTGAAGAGCATTTTTGGATAGTGCTGGTTACATTTTGCAAAACTAGAGGAGGTTTTTCAGACTTTTTGACTTCAGTTTCTCATTTGTGGTGCACCATTTGGTAACATACATAGTAGCATAGTAACTTATACGATTGGTTGCTATGGGTTATTAGACAGGTAGCAAACTAAGACTATTACTGTGCCCAAAATTGTATTGATGCTTTGGCTGCCCCCAGTGAACAGATGCCACAGCTTAGTTACCTTAGCCCTAAATGTCAAGGATTTTGATATACAAAATGCAGACAAAACTGTTCATTAGCAGTGGATGGAAATCCCTCTTGATAAAATGACAAGCCTGTTAAAGAGGTAGTACACTAAAAGGCCAGTCATTTTATCAAGAAAATATTTTGTTTGCAAATAGTTCTTTCTGTTCAGACCCTCACCTATTTACCTTCCAGTCTTTCATTCAAACATTGACTGGTTGCTAGGGTAAACTAGATGCCAGAAATCAGATAGCTGCAGAAATTCAAAACTAGAGAGCTAAATATTGTGAAAACCATGAAAAAAAAGAAAATTAATACCAGTTCCAAATTGTCTCAGAATATTTATGTCTACATCATACTAAAGGTTAATTTAAAGGTGGATTACCCCTGTAAGACATTATCATATTTAGCATTAATAATTAAATATGCTTTCATCTAGTATAACTAGTATTATTAGATAAATATGGTCTATGGAACCATTTGCACAAGCAATCAGACAACACGCAGACTTTATGGGGTGGCATTTAGAAAGCAGGCAGGAGCGTATACAGCTATATGCTGATGATACACTAATATATTTAGGAGATCTATAATTTAGGGGACCACCCTGCACAGCCTTATTGAGGTGACAACAAGATTCACACATCTTTCAGGACTGGTCACTAGTGTTGCTAAGTATATTATCCTTCAGGTGGATACCCAGCAATTTTAAGGGGAACTGGTGCACTTCCCATTCCCCTTATTCAACCAGTTCACTTATCTGGGAGTGGTGATCAAGTTGTCCATCTCTGAATTCTGTAATGTAAATGTTTTGCCATTGATGGCGATTATAACAAAAAAAATCAGAGCATGGGAATCCCTGATGTTAAGTCCAATGGGCAGAGTACAGCTTATAAAAATGATCCTTCTACCCAAATTGACGTATGTTCTTCTCCAAACTCCTATTCTGATCAGCAGTCACTACACCAACTGGACATGATATTACTGGGAAGTATAGTCTCCCCATTTCAATGGCTTCTCATCAAGAAACCTCAAGCATCTGAATATCCAAATCAGATCATGCGTTTAATTTGGGGAAAAGCCACGCAACTCACAATGATTAATAAATTACTCCCTCTGACTCCCTTGTGGGGCAATCAGTGCTTTCCAGGTATTGCTAAATTAGATAAAAATTATATATGGGAAAGATGTGGGATCCTCACAATAGGAGAAGTGTGGCAGGAGGATACTATGGTCCCTTTTGAAACATTGCAAGATAACTTCCAACTGCCCAGACATCAATGGTTAAGCTATACCCAAATAAAAAAGAGACTAACAGCACCAAATAGTCAGCGACCAATTCAGTTAGCCCAATATAGTCTGGTTGATTATCTATCGCAGGGCTCTACAAAAGGTCTCATATGCAAACATATATTCAGGTTTACACACAACACTTTTTAATAAACCATTGGATGCTCTAAGAGGGAAATGGGAGAGATTAGGGTGCTGGAGGAGGAATGGGAGGAGTTGCTGGCTTCTCCATTATCGGTTTCCATCACTAATAGAGACAGAATGATACAACTTTACCTCAAACATAAAGCATACTATTATCCAGCTAAATTACATCTTGTTTTTCCCACATCCTCCTCTGAATGTCCCAGGTGTCACACCTAATAGGCTTCCCTCAGTCACATGGGATGGGATTGCACAGCCTTGGCGCCTTACTGGGCAGAGGTTCTTGACACATTAGACATAATTTTAGAGACGCTCCCGAGAACTGCAGGTGTGTGCTTTGTGCTGTGTTTGTTATCTGTCTTAATGATACTTTCACATTCCTACAGGGAATCTTTATCAAAGAGAGTTTGTTCTTAGCTACAAAAAACTCATCACAAGGAAATGGAAGACCCTTTACCTCCCACATCCGCACAGTAGATTCAGAAGGTTAAACATCAGTGTAATCTTGAGAGCCTCATATACCAAAACAGAGGCAGCATTAGGAAATATCAGAAAATCTGGGATAAATGGCTGGAGTGGGTGCAGGATTAGTGTAATACTAAACAACTGGAACAAATTGGTTCTTTTTTCTGGTTGATAGTATACACTTTATTTGACAGATGTTCAATATACCTCAAATGTGTTCAAACTGTTGCCTTCATATTACATTCTGTGTCTTTATGTAATAATGTATAACCAATGTGTGACATATAAACCGTGTATGTAAAATTAATAAGGGACAAGAAAGTCCACTTTATGTATTGTGATAAGAATTTCACATAAAAACATGGCATAATGGTCTTTATATTGCAATAAACCCCAACTGTATCTGTACAGAAAATGACAAAATCCAATTCTGGACCACCTGGATTCATACTATTGCATGGGGGTTGGGGATGCAATAGATTCAAGTTGAATATACTATATAATGCAGTTTGTTGCTTTCCAAATGCAATAATAAAAGTAATATTTTGAGAGCTATCACCACGTACAGTGATAACTTCGGTAAGATTCAGTAAGATTGTGTGAAATTGCCTCAGATGATGACTCCTAATGAAATGTTTATTCTCTAATGTATCCTCTGCAGATGCAAGCAGATGACTTACCCGGATGACTTACCTCAGATTGCAGTAGTCTTTATATTTGTGAATGAAGCTCTGTCTGTTATCCTGCGGTCTGTCCACAGTGTAGTCAACCACACTCCTTCCTCTCTCCTAAAAGAGATAATACTGGTGGATGATAATAGCGACAATGGTACGTACATAAAAAAAAAAGCAAGATATCAGTCAGTTCATTGATAGGCAAGGACATCCTTCCTCCTGTCTCTTCCTCCTCATGAGGAAAGTTCAGGCGACTTCGGAAAACCGAAGGCATCTGAGTGCCATTCCGCCAGTGATTCATATTCTAGCTGGCGGGAAGGCATTTCGGAGAGATTAGTCGCCCAAAGAAGAGGAGATTTTTCTCTGGACGACTAATCTCCCTGGAACGCTACTCAGCACTTCAATGTAACTAAATATATATTTTGTATTAGCGAACTAAATATAGAGGCAGCAGACCCCATAGTTGCAGGGAGCCTGGAAGACAGGGGGGCCTAGACCAAGGGTTCTGCTGCGTATACATTCCCAATCTGCTGCCATTTTGTATCTTTAAATTTGCACTCTCACTGCAACAACCATGCTCATACATTCACAAGCAACTGGGGTTGCCAGGCCCCTCAAAATATTTTTTGCCTGGGGTAAATGCTAGTTATTCCACTGTTCTATATTTATCCTTTTTTATTGCATTTCCTTGTTAATGTATTGTTCTACCGTACAGTGCTATATGTACAAATGACACTTTATGAATAAAAATATAAACATGTGTGTCCACAGAAGAGGGAGCAGTTGCCCCACACTATCTTCTCCGCTAGTTCCAAGTAATTGTTTGTAAATTTGCCAACAACAAAAAACATTATTTATACTTCCCAGCCCAAGGCAAACCTTAATCATGTTTTACTCACACATTGATATTGAAAGGGACTACAGAGGATTTGAAGGGAAGCCTGCAGAACTAGTAATAAAGTTAACTTGTATGTTTTAATTAACACTGAGTCTGCCACCTATGCTGAGTAGAGCAGAGTAGTATTAAATAACTAAAATAGTTAGTTAGCTAGGAGTGTATTCATTTATTACCATATTATGTGTAATAAAGTTATCCACTGCATTGTCATGAATAGGTTAATCTTCAGTGGAATACTACCCTATGTTATATTAGATTGCTACCCCCCCCCCCATTTAATTTGCCAGAGATACAGCAGCATGAGCATGTAAGGTGGTGTATGACTTGAATGTGCAAGATATTCAGAGGATCTTGGCCTGGCCATAGATGTTGAGATTTTTAAAAGATCCGATCCTCATCGTGAGACCATGATTTTCTCGGAACGATCGTACGATCAACTAGAAGACCAATTTGCCAGGAAAACAAAGGGGAGCTGCCTGCTTGGCCCTGCAAACATAGATAGATTGTACTGGGACTGACAAAGATTTTTTGACCTGGCTGATCAATTTCCTGACAGATGTCGGCCGAAAAATCGTAAGATGTACGATCGTTCGAATCCCACTAACCGCACAATAATTTCGAAGGATTTATGGGGAGCTTTACTGTATCTTTGCTTCCTAGTTAAAAGTTGAGTTACGCCTTCTGAGTCCTGACAAAGAAATGGACAAGAAATTTTGTGACTTACTGTATATTTTCATAATAAGGGTTAGACGGACTAAAACAGATCCCTTACAAGAGCAAGTGAAAGCCTTCTTAAAACAAAGTATTCACATGCATCATGCGATACCTATACCTATTGCAATGGTTTGCAATGGTTTCAGAATATCACTCATCTTCTACATCATAATGAAAGTTAATTTAAAGGTGAACAACAGCTTTACTAGGGTTTCTACATTATCCCTTTTAAACCGAACGCCTCTTAAGTACTCATAATATATGTATTAAAGATATTTCCATGTAAAATAAAATACAAAATTTCATCAGTGTTTCCCTGCGTAAGCTATTCTGTTTTATAAAAAAAAAATATTTTTCTATTTTATCCTGATTTGCTATAGATTCTTGTGCAGAATTGCTAATAATCAGCAGCCTATTCCAGTTGGCCAGAAATTCTGTTTATTTCTTCTAACAGCAATGCTTAAAGTAATTGAGATGCTACAATTACCCTGAAATAGGCCCTGTTACTGATTACTTGCATTGATAAGCATCCATCTATTTTGCTGTGCTGGTTACATTTACTACAAAGATATTGCTAAACATGGAGGCAGTGATTTACAAAATCAGTTCAATTTTTGTATGTTTGAAA
This sequence comes from Xenopus petersii, assembly GCA_038501925.1. NCBI lineage: Eukaryota > Metazoa > Chordata > Amphibia > Anura > Pipidae > Xenopus > Xenopus petersii. The sequence goes on from CM076673.1 coordinate 149,252,862, forward strand.
AAAAAACATTTGCTTTTGTGTGAGCATTAAACTGCAAATTGAGCCTGTGCTTTGAGAAAAACATGTTTATCATTTGTTGTGAAGCTTCTTAAACTGTGATTTCTTCCCTCTCTTATAAATAGTGGAGCTGAAATATAACTTGGATCAATATGTGAATAAGAGATACCCAGGGCTGGTGAAAATTGTGCGTAATACGAGACGGGAAGGACTCATTCGAGCTCGGATTCAAGGATGGAAGGCAGCCAGTGCACCAATCGTCGGCTTTTTTGATGCACATGTGGAATTCAATACTGGCTGGTAAGAACCAGCAATATCAGCATCTGCAGCATATGCTACACAATAAATATTAAATTAAGGTCACTCTGACATTTCAGTTTGCATGGTATAGGAGGCATAATCCACATGAACATGAAGCTGCAACTAACAAAATAACATATCTTATGTTCAGTCTGTCTGGATATTTCAACAGCTGACATGTTTTTTTATTTACTTCTGCCTTCTTTACTATTGGAAAAAAGAGCATACATTTAAAGATTACTGATGTTCATAGGCTAATAAAATCTCTAATAAAAAAAGAAAAGGAGCAAGAAAATTGTCATAAACAATCTTTGTGGATATGATAAATGGATGGAACAAATAAAGAGCGAAATAATTTTTTTGTTGGGCACAAACAAAGTCACCAAGTGCCGTTCAACCCAAATCAACCTCTATTCTTTATTTAGACCCATACTGACTGATAGCTACAAGAACTTTGACCCAACCAGCAGCTGCGCACAGTAACAGAAGGGTTCATTTACCTTAGAGCGAGCCATTTTGTGCCTATTTAGAAAGGACTTCTGCCCAGGGGAATGACTGCACTGTAACATAAAAATCAGGATAAAAATTCTGTTATTAGATGCACATCACAGCTACAGGGGATGTAGGCCAGCCCCGTCCTTCCCAACTGCCTTAGGCAGGAATTTTTTTTATAGTAATGCAAAGTATTATAGTGGATGTATATTTAAATGTAATTGAGATATAATCGACATATTACATACCTTTCAAATGTCCCATTTTCTGGGGGACAGTCCTGATTTTGACAGCTCAGCCCTCAGTCCTGAATTTTTATCCAGAGTTTCCCTTTGCTCTTCTGCAAGGACGCCATAAAAAGATACATTTCTGAAACTTAATTACGTAAGAGGTTTTTGGCAGAGGGCCCAGAACACCTGCACATAGATACATCTGTAACAATTTAAGATAAACAGGTCTCTAAGGAGAATTGTGACTCCCAAATTAAAGGCCAATTTCACCTCCAGTAGCAAAACTGACAAACTAACATTTAAAACATGGCCCTAAAACTCCCAGAAATGTGTTTAAACTTTCCATAACCTGCCAAATGTTGTAAAATGGACATGGTGGTCATTACGGGGTGTGGTCATAAAATGGGTGTGGCCAAATTTTTTTGCTACACAAGCCAGATCTTTTTTCCCTCTTTCCTTTTTTTAAGTGTTGAGAGATATGATGATATGATATCAGAGACCATATATTAAGTGCTAGATGGGGTGCAAAGTGCAAAAAAAAAAAAAATGCATTTGTACCCAATGTCTTTGTAAATGAGCACTATTATAAAATCTTCACCCAAAACAAATACACAAACGCATGTTTTGTAAAACATACCTGCACAGTCCCTACGCAAAGACACATAGGGGGTTATTTATTAAAGTCTGAATGCCAAAAACCCGAAAAGTTTTCTTTTTACTATAAAATACGAATTTTTTGTGAAAAAAAAGTATGCAAAAAAGTCCAAATCCGAAAATTCGTTATCTCAGACCTGCAGAAGTTGTATACCTGTATAAGTCAATGGGAGAAGTCCCGAAAATATCCTGATCTGCGCTGGGTTTTGTGAAATAATCTAAAGATTTTGTGGTTTTTGGCCAGAAAATCTGAAAAATTGGTATGATTCTAATTTTTTCCTGCACAGGATATTTTCGGGAAAATGTATTGATACATAAGGGGAAAAAAACAGTGTGGAATTGGTCGGAAAATACTCGGATTTTAATAACTAACCCCCGTAGTGTGCTTTTTTTGTTAGTGCCTGTAAACTACAGTATAGCTTATGTTATTTTCATCCATAAGAGCACAGTCCACACAACCTGTTCTCTTGACTGGAAGGGAAGGCAGTGTGATATATATTTTTGTATATTTTAACCCTTTTCTGCAAGTGCGGGCTGATTGAACATCTTCCTTAGTAATTAAGGGTTGACAACAGGCTTTTTCATACAATTGTGAAATAAGAACAAATGACACTTTCATTTGTTGACTCATTTAAATATTTGTGAATATTAGAAAATGCTGACATAGCATATAATTTATCTCCAGTTTAGTTTAGGGCAATGACAAACGGGGATATTTGTCGCCCCAGTAAAAATTGGTGGGGTAACAGATCTCCCTGAAGATAACTGTCCCTTTGATAACATTGTAATCACTGTAAGTAAATGACATTGCTAGCAAATCTTTTACGCGGGCGCAAATCTCCCCATGTGTCATTGCCCTACATCCTCTTCTTTGGAATGTTTATATATTTGTATTCAGCCTGTTTTTTTTATACACAGCATATTGATATAAAAAGGATAAAATATAAGGATATTACAAGTTACCAAGGAGTTTCATGACCATATAAAAACACTCGGCCTTCGGCCTCGTGTTTTTATACAGGTCATGGAAGGATAAAATATAAGGATATTATAAGTTACCAAGGAGTTTCATGACCATATAAAAACACGAGGTTGAAGGCCGAGTGTTTTTATACAGGTCATGGAACTCCGAGATAACTTCTAATATCTCATATTTTACAACTGGGGGTACTTTATTTATTATAATACACAAATTTCAGTGAGTCATGTGACAGAAATGACATCAGAACTCACCGTTTATAACTGATGACATCAGAACTCACCGTTTATAAGGATATAATTTACAAGATATTCATGGCTTTTGTGTATTATATATATACTGAATATATGAAATTGTGTTAAAATAAGTTACTTCCATGTTTCTGCCAAATACTTTCTAGACTTGCTAGACCATTAGCATATATATGGCCAACTTCCTTTTACTTATTAAATAATACTCCTTGCATTCTGATATGAAAGCCCTTAAGGAGGAAAGATACTTATTATTTTTTTGCATTTTTATTAAACAGGGTGCTTTTGTACCAGGTGAAGCTTGGAATTATATAGCTGTTATACAGCAATGTATCCTTAACCTAACAAAAAATGATGTTATTCCAGAACAAACTGCCCTTGAAACTTGCTTAGTTTCTCCTTTCAACTGATAGAAAATACTTGTGTAACATCAATTAACTGAGAGTAGCATTAGGTAGCTGTTAGCAACCCTGAAGATTTCTCCATATGTCCTTCCATCTGTTTGCCTAGAGGTGACGTATAACTAGTTTGTCTTAGGAACTTTGTTTATGGACAATTTCTGACCCTTTGTGTTTGAAAGGTACATTCAAAAACCTGCAGAAAAAAACACAAGGTAACTATAGCAGCATTCATTGATTTTAGCTTACAAACCTGCATTGAAAATAAAATGAGCCAGAAGTCAAACTTTTTTCAATTGTATTTCTATAATGGAAATATTTTTTTGGCTGGGTTCTCTAGCTTCCAAAAATAGATTTTTATTTTATCCCAAGGCCCTCCTGTCATTTATTGCTTTCTTTATTTAAAAACCACCATGGTAAGGAGGTAAATGGCAATGCAGGACGGGGGGGGGGGGTGCTGATTGAAGCTCTTGCCTAGGGTGCCAAACTACCTTGGCCCGATGAGGGATGTCACTCATATGTGAAAAAAGTTAAGTCATATTAAGACATACCCTTAAATCCATATGCCTCCTCCTCCCCTGTGTACAATACAGTACCCCAGCATATGATTAAACACCTTAGGGGCCCCTAAAATAATTTTCAAATGTTAACAAACCCCCAGAACAAATACCAGGCTTATGTTCCATAGGGATCATAGGTCAGGCAGAGTATGGGTAAAAACACAGGGTGCAAAGAGCAGGCAAAGTATGACACACACAGGGAGCATAGGGAAGACAGAGCAGAGCAGGAGACAGGAAAATCAGGACCAGTCTAATATGTACTACATACAGTGACACAGTGCTGGTACCCCATTAGCATTTTGAATAAGGTGTGAACAGGTGAACAATGTGGGCAGTTTCAGTCTGGGTCTCAGGTGTGATCAGTACAGGCCTTTAGGATGTGAACAATAGAGGTGTCACAAGTGTGAACAATGCAGGGGGGATTACTGTGTGAATTTGAGGTATAAACTATGCAGGGGCCAGTTAATCTCTGTAGTGATACCTTTTAAAGTTTACAAATGGTAAGAAGACACAGCATTCAGACTTTGATGTGGAGGGCCACATAAGGGGGGGGGTTGCGGGCCACATGCCGCCAGTTGGACAGCCCTGCCATAGACTATTTAGTGGGTTGGTGGGGGCTGTTTGGGCATCTATGTACTTGAAATGCCAGTGCCTATTTTGAATCCTACTCCAGGCCCGATTTCCAAGCACTATTCAGCAATTTGCCAAGCAGTTTCAGATCAGAATTTTACAACTTTCACAAATCAATGCATTTACAGAAACAGTTTGACAGCAAATATTCATATAACTTCTTTCAATTATGCAAATCTACTTTGTTGTTCTCTCTCGAATCCTTGTCAGAAACATTCCTGTGTCCCTCAAGGGGACCTTTTACCACATTTCCCTCTACAGGGCTGAGCCCTGGTTACCAGCTTTGCCAAGCACTCTGTATGATCTATTGTCTGAAGCACTCCAGGGCCTAACACCATGTTGACCTACTCACTTAAACCCTCACTGGTAGGGTACCCACTGGGAAGCTATTTCTACTCGAACTGCTACATTGTGCTTTAACAAAGCTAAACTTTTAAACTCCTTACTCACTTGAGTGCTGGCTGTAGTTCTTCTATCACTGGTAGTGATGGGCGAATTTGCGCCGAAAAATTTGCGAAACTGCGTTTTTGATGCCGGCGTCCTTTTTTTTGACACCGACGACTGGTTTTTTACGCCCGTTTTTAACACCGGTGTCCATATTTTTGGACGCTGGCGTTCGCTGGCGTTTCGCAAATTTATTCGCCGCAAATTCGCCCATCACTAATCACTGCGTATCTACGGTAGATGTTCCTCCCATGTGGCACAACTGCCCCTGTGGCTTTTTTCCATTTATATGATCCTAGATTCCACCCACATAGAAATGTCTAAAAATGTTCCTGTACCCTAGCCCTCTAGTGGCTGAACACTATAATTACTACTAACATATTTCTAACCTATATCTGTACTGCTAACTAGTGGCAAGAAATGCTTCATTCACCCTCTTACACTTTCCACTTTACTTAGACTGATGCACCAAAGGGAAGGGAAATTGTTCTGTATAAAATGTAATATGCTCCTTTACACTGGTTTTAAATGTACTGCTTTTATACCTGACGAATGACATAGCCCTGAAACATTGTGCACTTCCTGATTTTCTCATATTTTCTCATATGGGAATTTTAGGTAAATATGTAATTAGTTTCAGTTATTAGTAGCTCACCTCCGGTTGCCATTGACTCTCTGGCTATAGGTTTCCTTGTCTTGTAAGAAATTACAGAGGGTTAATTTTAGTTTCAAGGGATCATTACATGAGGACATAGAGAGCATGGTCAAAAAGTAGCAGTGGATGGAATTATATTGATACAGAAGGGGCAGCAGAACAATATAATTCTAGCTTTGTGGATTGTCACATTCTTTCAGAGAATCTGGTAAATAAGCACATAATATAATGAATATTTGGAGCTGCACAACCATATGGCTGATATAAAACATTGACTGCTCAAGATGACTTTTCACTGCAACATGATCATTCATGATCATAACCCTATAGTAACTGTTAAATTGTAGATCAATCCAGTCTTTACTCTTAATTTTCCAAAAATAAATAATTACCTATCTTCTGACCCTTACTAATGTTAACATTCCCGTTGCATAATGTATTGGGGAAAAAAACATTTCTACCTGACATAGTGAAGTTCTATCAGCCTTTCACTATCTTTCTGGAATGTAAAGTTGCCAGCTGCCTGAATGAGCAGGCTGAGAATGAAATAATTACTTACTTTGAATATCCTACAACTGACAGCTTATTATACCCGTTAGAGCATAGCTTAATGTGCCTGCAGTTCCAGAAATATGGTTTCCATTGCAGATAATAACACAAGGAAAAAAGAGTTTACAGTTTGTCTAGTGAAAGGCAATACTTGGACAGAATCCTTATCTGGTTCTCCACTCTCCTTAACAGCAATGCAATCTGGTCATTGCAAACAAGGGATATTTATTATGGTTTTTAACTTCATTCTAGGCTGCCTCTGATACATAAACCAGATATCAGAGCTCTACCCAAATATATCCTGGATGCTTTTTTCCAGAGCATGTGAGCAAATAAATCTCAGGCTGTTGCTTAATGTAGATTAACTGATGGAGGAAGATTCCTGAGTTTGATGTTAAGTTTACCTAACGTTTAGGCCCATTCTGGACGCTCAGTGCATATTTGTAGTGATGATCAAAGCTGCCCCATTCGTCTTCCAAAAAATTGTCAAAATTGCAAATTTGCTAAACTATGAAGATTTGTGAAACACATTTAAGTCAATTTGTGTTTTTTTATAGGGATTTTTTGTGCAAAATAAATTGGAGTCAATGGGTTTTTCTTTGCAGGGTCTTTTTTCTGGCTCAAAAATTTTTGTGGTGCATTTTTCAGCACAAAACACATTGAAGGCAATGGGCATTTTTTATGGTGGGGTCAATGATTGTTGTTGTTTTTTTGCATCAACATTTTGCCATTGTTTTGTGAAAATATTCCAATTTGGTCTCAAGTCCAAAAAAATGTTTTCAACACTGCAAATTTGGTATTAAAGTGGAATGCCTATAATATGTTTAGCTAATGAAGAGTTCTGTTGTATTTAGGGCTGAACCAGTGATTACAAGAATCAAAGAAGATCGCAGCAGGATCATTTTGCCAGCAATCGATAATATCAAATACAATACATTTGAAGTGCAGCAGTATGCAAATGCAGCCCATGGCTATAACTGGGGGTTGTGGTGCATGTACATCACTCCTCCTAAAGATTGGTTAGAAAAAGGCGATGAGTCTGCTCCAATCAGGTGAGTTATATTAGCTTTTGTATCCTAAAAGTCTATGGTGCAAATTCACTAAGCGCCGAACGCTAGCGTTAATTCGCTAGCGTTTGGCATTTTTCGTTACTGCGCAAATTCACTAACGAACGCTGGCGTAGTTTCGCTAGTGTTACTTCACACCCTTACGCCAGGCGAATTTTCGGTAGCGACGTAACTACGCAAATTCACTAACTTGCGCAGTGTACTGAACGCTACCTTTTACGCTAGACTTCCTTCGCCACCTCAGACCTGGCGAAGCACAATAGAGTAGATAGGGATTGTTTAAAAAAAAGTGACATTTTTTTCTAAGTCCCAAAAAACGCTGGCGTGTTTTCTACATGATGGGTGATAGGCTGAAAAAGATCAAAAACATTTTTGGGGCTCCCCTCCTTCCCCCCTACATTTCCTGACTCATGGCAACTTACCTAGACAGTGGGCACATGTGTAGGGCAAAATAACATTTTTATTTGCTGATTTGAAGGTTTTCTAGGCATTTGTAGTGCTAGTACGTTTTCCTCCATTGAAATTTGAATTTCGCACCGTATGCAAATTAGCCTTCGCTAGCGAAACTTCGCTTTACATAGCGGATCAACGCTAGCGCAACTTCGCAACCTTGCGCTACCCCTGTGCGCAACTTCGGATTTTAGTGAATTTGCGGAGCACTGGCGAAACTATGCCGGGCGAAGTGCGGCGAAGTTGCGCGTGGCGCAACTTCGCATCTTAGTGAATTTGCCCCTATTTCTTGGCTAGAACAGGTGAAACCTAGATGTAACAGCAATGTAGAGTTACCACACGTGCATTAAAAACCCAACATCAGTATAATAAGCTGCTCAGATGATTACTTTAATCAAAAATACTTGAAGGGTAGCAATCATATGAATATGTTTCCACATCAATTATTTTTTCAATGTTACATTGCTCAGTCCTTCAGTTAGGATAATGTGTACTTAAGTCTCTATATTAAGCTTCTGGATATGCAAAGACTCTTGAAATACCCTATGACCAAATGTCATATACAGCTATAGGATTAAAAGTCATTTAAGCAGCTTGTTGTGTATGTATTTATATTTATAGAGCAGATATGATACACAGAACATCACAGATAATAAAACAAGATAATATACGTATACAGTATATAGAGTACAAATCAGTACAATGTGGTACAGATAATCCATGGCTAGAATAAGGTTTCTATTTGGAAGACCAAGAAAATCTCTGAACCTAACCAAACAAAAAGTCATAGATAAAAACTGGAACTTGTGTCAATACTGCAATCAATATGCATCTATCATCGACTGGTAATACACAAATAAACTCTGAGCAGTTTTACTCAGGACATGCCTGGTTTCATCGTCATCAGAAATTACTCCCATGTAATTCAATATCATCTACCGACTTATGGAATTTCAAGATAACCAGAGTCCTAAGATTTGACTTGATTTCCAACATGATCCTTAAAAGCCTAAAAAGAGAACTGCATCAGCGGTTCTGTATGTACAGACATCTATCATTTTTCCAGTGCATTTGCTCATTTAATGATTCTGTTGGGTGACATTGCAGTAGATTTATACAGATATCCAGCTTAAAGATGATACCATGCATTTGAAAGATTGTGTATAATGCGTTAATGTAAAAGTTATTTACAACTGTAGTTTTTTAGCATTCCAGTGATCTTTACAGAATTAACCCCCCCCAAAAAAATTTATGACATTCGAATAAAAAAATGTCCTAAACAAATTAAAGTGTCATGTGATTGGCAAGGCCATATCTGCTGAAAATAAACCTCTATGTGCTTACACATATCTTTTACCAAATGGGATAGGCACATTTGTTAATTAAGCAGTGCTTATATAACTCTTGTTTTTGATTATCCCATCAATATTTTCCATTGGTTAACCAGTGACCTTGAGTCTTCAATGACCCCAATACCATGCTCCTGTGTGGAATAACATGATTTATTACAGAAAAGTAGAATGAATTAGTTCAATTGACAGGGGACCACGTGGAGGCCAGACACTTATTACATCAGCTGCCTTTTGCAGAATTCACAGTGTTATAAAAATATTAAAAAAATAAAGCTTCTAGGAAGTCAAATATAAAATACATCTGCCTCTTCTGGGGTGAAGATGTTGTAAATCCAGTTATACAGGAAAGCATAACTCAGAAAGCAGCCATCTGTGCCCTTGACATGGTTCACCAGTTGAGGAATTGCAATTTATATATGCCTGCAGCTGAAGGAAATGCAGATAATGAAAGATACGCTGAAAACATCTATGGGCTTGTTATATATTATTTATTGCCCCTATATGTTAAACATTTTAGAATTTCTTGCAAAATTGAGACTATGTTCTCCATATATTGGCTTTTCTCCACTTTGTTAAGTATTTATGCTCTGTTAGCAATTCAGTCCTGAACAATGGTTATCATATTATGTTATCTAGGCATGTTACCATAACCTGATTTCTTTCTTTATGGCAAAGTTAACACATGTGCAACCAAAAAACATCAAATGGGCATTTATTGGTTTTTGTTCTTTTGTGTGTAATTTGCAGAACTCCTGCAATGATCGGCTGCTCTTTTCTTGTTGATAGAGCATACTTTGGAGATATTGGACTGCTAGACCCTGGCATGGAAGTGTATGGTGGAGAAAACATTGAGCTAGGCATGAGAGTAAGTGTCCCGTGAAAGTTTACAATTTAAAACCTATGTGTCCAAAAATATGTTATGATAATGGTACTGCAAGTATCCTTTAAAAAGAAGCAAAAAAATGCATGATGGAGTAACACACCAATGCTTACCTTTGTTAAAATTAAATAAATCTATTTTATCTTCGTTGCAGGTCATAAATGTATGTGTACAGCTTTTTGTTTCCAAAGATATATATCATATTGCTTGATTAGGCTGAGACATTCTCCCACAAAAGTAGTCTTTGTTGTTGTGGTTATAAAGATGGTGGATTTGTTTTGCGTGGGAGGTGATCAGAGCACTCTCCATGCCGAGTCTTCAAATAATGTTCCTTCTTAAAGATTCTGCTGCTGATATTGTGCAATTGCTAAGAAACACACTTCAAAACAAGAGCAATGGGATTGACTTTGAAAGTTCTGCCAAGCAAAGGAGTGTGTAAGCAAAATGAGAGTTAAAACCTTGGGTAAGAGTTGGAGGAACTAAATGAAAGATGACCTGGATGTAGAAGTGTCATAGATCAGGAGCCACCATAGGTAGCAATGGGGTTCACAAAAGTAAAAGCAGTTCTATTTTCTAAAGTAGCTTACCAGAAAGCTTATGTCAATGGGTACAGGGCTTCTCTCATTCAAAGATGTTAATAATTTACTGTACATTATTCTTAGCTGTTCTGGTCCCTGTGTAGCTATATAAAAACATTGTCAGCATATACATGTTACCAGTGGCTTTTGGTTGGTTTGGTTGGCTTTCCACTGAACCATTCTAGCTTTTTTGGCAATGGTACAATTCAAATTACTATTTGTTTTTTTTTTCTGTTACGGAGAGCTTTAAAATGTTGTTCATGGTTAGCAATAATTAAGCAGTTGTGTTTGTAAAATGGTTGTTAGCAGCAATAAAATAAATTGCAAAGCCACTGGCAAAAGCATCGCTTTGAGTTTAGAGAACATTTCCTTTATAAATTGATGCTGCCGGCCTTCACGCAGGAAAAGGCTTTTGTTAATCCAAAAAGCCTGATAAGTAAAATGGAATTGCCGGGTAGGTGTGCAGCAACACATTGACTTTATTTTATGGAAATTGCTCAGGAAAAGAAGATTAAAAAACATAATAATAGTCAAGACACAAAATGTACAAATAAAACAAGCCAACGTTCTTAGCTGCTTTCTTAGTTATTTTTTTTTTTCCTTTTAATCATTTGATGGCAGAAGGGTGTACTGTTTATGTAGCCTTCCCAACCAGAGCCGCTCCTGCCATGAGGCATAGTGAAAACCTTGCCTCAGGGCGCAGCAATTGGCATGTTACAATGAGCTGCAAAAAGTTGCGTCTTGTAACTTTAAGAACTGAAATTTGGCTCTGTAAGTGCAGAGAGCGATATTTCGCTCATTGCACTAGCAAAGCTACCCCCATTTGACCCACTCAGATGCTGATTTTTAAGTGCACTGAGGGAGGGGGTGCAGCATCTGAGCGGGTGTATCAGGTGGCAGCAGCCCCAGGATCGCCCCTGTTTCCAACAGTATGGCTAATGGCCCTCTTGTAAAATGTGCTTTCCTTGTTTGTTCCATTACATACATGGGCCAATACGTTAACATTTTTGTACTGTCTCCAGTTACTAGATTGCTGTTGTGCTAGCAATTGAACAGGAGTGGGTGGAATCCATCAGAGTGTATGTGAATCACAAAATACAACGGCTAATCACAAAAACACAAAGTATAGCATCTCATGTGCAATCAGGAAATACTGCCAGCCACGTAAACATCAAGGCACTCCAAAGGCTCTCCAGGAATCCAGTCCTGAGCCCCCCCTTCCAAATTTTGATATTTCCATTCCACTTTGTATGCATGCCTACGAGTGTAGAGCAGTTCTTTGTTCCTACATAGAATCAGTTTTCATGAATTATAACTAAAATTGAGTTGTTTACTTGGCCTTATTAAGCTTTCTAGACTCTCTGCTAATTGATTATATTTGGGACTCTAAATGCCACATAAACAATTAGTTTCAGGCAGCATTTGTGACTTTTATGACACAACAATGTTCTATTATTAAGGTATTTCTTTATTCTCTGGTATTTATACAGTACTAGCACTAATTAATACTGTATATCACAATGTAGTGTTGATAAATAGCTCCACAAATTAAATGCATGCTGTTCCATAGACTATAGTATGCAATGCACACTTCTGGAACCCTTTTCTCACTAATGCAACAAGCTTGTCTGGTAAAATGGCCAAATCTTAGTTGACCCTAGATGAACAATATGTCAGTGCAATTGCTGAAACATCGTTAAATGAGTTGATGACTGTAAACACTTTGAAGATATGGAACTCGGAAGGTCTTTCTGCACATTAAAGAAGAACTAAACCCTAAAAAATATTGTGGCCTTTTCGTTTGTTTTTTTACGGTAAGAGTTGTAAAGTTATAGAAGTCTGCTTCTGAAACAATAGGCGCATTAGCAAATGTGGGCCTATGTGGGCCTAATATTAATATACTTAAGTGCTCATTTATGAACACAAGCAAAAGTGCAAATTGAATGCATTTAAACTATTTCCAAAGATACATGCATACATGATCCTGGCAACTTGCACCTACCATCAGTAAGGAAAGCCCTGAAGCTTGACAAGGGATCTGAATGACCAGCAGCCAGATTATACTGGTCTAGGTTAGAGATGGGCAGAATTACATGTAGCTGTGTTTAGATGAAAAGGAATGAATTAAAGCAGGAGATGGGTCAGACGAGTCAAAGAGGGATGTGATGTCAATGGAAGAAGCAGTTCACTTCCTTATCTTCTGAGCAGGTAGAAACATCCCACCCACTGTCAGGACTTTTCGATTTGTGTTACTTTACCTATGGTCCTTTTTGAGTCAAAAAGACAAAAACAAATGTTTTTGCCCTTCTGAGACAAATCAGAGACAGCTTAAGATGGGGTATTTCATCAGAAATTATATATTTGGGTATATGATCAGACTTGATGCTTACATGTCTTTTCACTCTCAATTGTTGTGTAACATCGCCTGTGCCTATCAAGTTCTTCTGCACCTGGAGTAGAAACCATTGCAATATCAGTTTATTTTAGAATATCAGAAACAAAATGCAATAAACGGTTGCCATAGTAAACCCTGAATGTCAAATAATATGGTTTCATTCAATAAAACTCTCTTTAACTGTGGAAGCAGAAGGTGACAATAACCTATTGCCTTCACTGTGATTTTGTATGGGGAATAAAAGCTCTCTCCAGAGCTATATAATGTGTTTGCCTGTTTCAGGTTCAGTCAGATAGAAAAATGATTCTAAGCGCACTGCAGGCAGGGTGAATCAGCTAAGTGGTTACTGCAGGTGCCTGCACCCATGTTGAATCAACTTTAATTTCAATTCACGCCCTGCTCTGCCAGCCAAGATTTGAAGGCTCTCAGAAGTTCAATTAAGATTCCCGTTTTCTATTTGAGTTTCACCTGCCTGAGTTCACTGGCATGTTATCCATTTGAGTATTCATTTACAGCGTTAAATCTAAAAAGGAGAGCCAATTCATAAGAGCAAAAATGTTAAACAAGGCATATTGGAGAAAAGCTTGGCAGATAAATGGCTGACAAAGCAATGGTTTGGTGTGCGCAAGTATTTTCTTTTACTGAAATCAACACTGTCTATATGGGCAGAATCAGCAATGTGACATTATTGTATTTCTTTATCCATCTTTCCTTTTTCATAAATTAGAATCTTAGGTTACTGTCTGATTTTGTATGTTTTATTTGCACAGCATGGGGCATTGTTGGAGGCTTGGAGCTGTACTTTGCCCTCATTGCTGTTACTAACCCGTATTTTGTCCTGATGAAGGGACACAACATCAAGCTAAAAAGGAATGCATCAGCAAGGTGCAGCATGTTCTGACAAAAGGTAACACCATCGCTAAAACTAGTTTTAACCAGATGATATGTACAGGGGTCCCTTTACATTTTGCCGTTATAGGCAGGTGCTACTTCACATGCAAATGACACATGTAAGGGTATGTCCCACCCCCGTGTCTTCATTTCCCTCTAAGGCACAAGTTATCTCAATTTATATGACTTAAATAACTGATGCAAAACGTTGTGCCCCCAATATTGGATACGATTTTTACTCCTGGTTGAGGCAGATATTGGAATTCTGGAAAGAATGTTGCTAAAAAAAACATGGTGAATTGGCATATTTTTTCACTTTGCACTTCTTTATTATTAAAATTGCCCTATTGTTGGATATGTTTTAGTTAGTGCAGGAAATTTGCTCTTTCACAAATTAAGAGGATCGGCGCCCAAAAATAGTTTGTTTTTTTTGCAATTACTTTACAAATATATTTAAAACCATTGGACTTTTTAAATTAGCATCTTCTGGAAAGATGTTTGAATGACATTTTCTTTAATAATGCAAAAAAACGACTTCTTTGGTTGGACATCCCCATTAATTAATATGACAAAGGCCAAAGGATCTGGATAATTAACCTGGTGTTAGAGATTTGAATCTCCAGGTTCTGCACACAGTACAGCTAAGTGGTCAGTGCATTAGAACATGGATATGAACATTTTTGAACCCCAGTTGCTGTGACTTCCACATACTATCTCTGGATGACTATAGGTCATCTACAAGCTCCTAGAGATTGACATCAAAGCTTTAGGATGAACAGTTGGTATAGTCAGCCTCTGCAGCTGTCAAATTAAAGCAGAAAGCCAGTCACAGAACACACACATAGATAAAATATATCATAGACACCAACGCTTTTTGCTTCTAAAAGGTTGGAAAAAAATAAAAGTGCTTTCCAGTTCAAGGTCAAGAGAAGCTTCAATTGGCACGAGAAAATGTCAAGGTTTTCTGAACATTGATCTGTCACGTTTTGATTACTCAAAAGATCTTAGGAATAAATTAGACTTGAAAGGTCTTGCAGATAACGTGGCCTACTGAATTTAAAAGGCAAATGTTAAAGAAGGATAATTAGGCGAAAAAAAAATAAAAACCTTTGCTAAGAGACATTTCAGTGGAATGAGATTTGAATTTTGATACAGAAGCTCCAAAGTGATGGATGGCAGAATAGACTCCCTTTGTTGAGAGTGAGTGCCAAGCATGGCCCGATTCCCCTTGCAAAGCTATTGATTGATTGGGAGCTGCAGTTGTTTGGCTGGTAATGAATCATGAAATGATTAAGATACCATTGGCTTTCTCAGTACACAGAGCTGGGAGTATATGATTAGCTCTTCTCACTTTGAAGAACATTTGTTTTCTAAAGAAAAGCAATTGTTGCTTCTTTGGTTTCTCAAAGAAAAACTGAGTCGGGGCAGATAATGGACAAATGCTCTGAAGGACCTAAAAATCAATTTTCCATCAGCGCTATCGGATATCTAAAATATTAAGAAACTTATTTCCCTACTGGAAATTAATCTCTTTTCTGCAATTTTCTTTTTCAGTTCTCTAGACTGTCTCACAAATAAGAGGTGCATAATGTTCTAGGTCTGATTGTGGCCTGTAGTTTTTTTTCATTACTTACACTGAATCCTTATTATTTAGCTGGATGCTACAGTTAGCTTCAATTAGATAAAATATTGTTGTGATGATATTATAACCCCAACCTGACACTTTTAAAATATTATGTTTCGGTTTTATGGCTTTCAGTAGCATTGATGACCAATGTGGTCGGAACAGTGCAGTGGCACATGGGATGATTTCAGGTGTTTTTTTGTTTTTTTTAACAAAATGTCCAAAACTGCCTGTTGCCAATGCTCTACTGATGTGCATGGAAAAATGTTCAGTAGAATAATTACACAGATACAAAGGAATTCAGTAAAACTATGGATTGTACAAAGTAACCAATCTATTTTACTTTTATTTTTCCTAGTAATTTTTACCAGCTCTATATTTTTCCTATGCTGTATTCGGATTGCTATTTATCATTCTCACAATCACTTTAAGGACATGAAATGTGCGTAGCACAGTGTTTTTAATCTGGCATTCTTCAGTCAGTTAAAAATAGCTTATGACCTCCTCTCCTGTCTCCCACTGACTTGAATTGGGGAGCATAAATAAATGTGCCTTTTGCCCCCCAAAATTAGTATTGGTGCACAATGCAATTTGCCCTTTAATGCATTTTCATTCTAGCTAGTGGGAGCTGCAGGAGGGGGTCATAAGCACTTTTTTGTTGGTTGAAAATCACTGTTTGTGTCAGTGGTGTTAACAGCAGAGCAAGAAATGGCTTCTATTAAATTTGAGAACAGTGTTTGCATTTTTTGCGATGTAGCATAAAAAATTGGTTCTAACCATCGCTCTTCTCTAGAGCTATGACGATTTGTATGTGGGTCCTATAAAATAAAAGTAAATCTATACCCATAACATTCTACTGAGATTTCTGAATGTAACATATTGTTTATGATGAGCAGCTGATAGATAAGCTTTTCTGAATTAACTACATCTATTTAAAAGTGACTTTTCTTCTTCCACTCCACTATACTATAAATGAGCATCTTTTAAATCCATAGTTTGTCCCTACAACTATATTTGTATCAGTTTTATGGGACAAGCAAATGTTGTTTGATGCCTTATATGGATTGTATAGTTAAGGTATGTGTCTGTTCAAAATATGCTGCTCTCTGAACACAACAGACATTATGCTCTGTCAGCTTATTATATTACAGTCTGAAGGGAAGCTAGATATTTATTTGTCAGTATGCCAGCTCCTACTCATAAAACTACATTCAAATATGTACCTAAGCAAACATACGGTATCTTTGCAAGATAAAAAAAATGAAAAAAAAAAATTAAATAAACACTAGTTATACATTAAGTACGGTGTATATTCGACTTATGGTAAAAACCCTCTGTATTCTCTCTTCCAGTATAACCTGAAAAAAAACATTATCTGTATCTAGCTGCAGAGGATAAATAGATTCCTTCAGACAAAGCACACATACAAATTTTACAAAGCCTCAAGCCACATGCAAAAAAAAAAAAAGTCACTCTGCAATAAAAAAAAATCCTGAATATAAAGGGACTCTTCAGCTATGCACAGTATACCAATCTATTAAGAAAGTTCCTGTTTCTTTAGCAGGAAACCTGTAATAACTATGCTGTATCAAGTCATTTCATTGGGTCAAGGGGAGGCAATATGGTGCTCCCCCTCAGTCATTCAAAATAGTGGAAACACTGTGTGTCACTTCTCTATGGTAAGGTCATAGCACAACTTTAAATAAACATGCAATCTAAGCAAGTGAGCGCTCATAGCTTTTAATTGATACTAACCAGTAAATGCTACATACTACAGAAAGACTAATAGAACTTCCTTGAGTTCGGGGTCCCCAACCTTTTTTACCTGTGAGATACATTCAATTGTAAAAAGAGTTGGGGAGCAACACAAGCATGGAAAAAGGTTCCTGGGTTGCTAAATATTGTAAGAGCTGTGATTGGGTGTTTGAAGCTCTATGTGGACTGGCAGCCTACAGGAGGCTCTGGCAGTACACATTGTTTATATGCAACCAAAACTTCCCTTCAAGCATGGAATTCAAAAATAAGCACCTGTTTTAAGGACACTGGGAGCAACATCCAAGGAGTTGGTGAGCAACATGTTGTTTGTGAGCCACTTGTTGGGGACCACTGCTTTAGGCTATAAGCTCTACTGGAGAGTGAGAGAAAGCTTCTACTTTATGACAGTATGATGGGCATTTATTAGTACTGGCAATCTGTGGGTTCTGGCAAATGGCAGAGGGGCTGCAATAAGGTGTCATGGAAAGTCAGTATTTAGTGGGCTGGTGCGGGCTGTTTGGGCCTCTGTGTGGGCTGATTGGGCCTCTGTGTACCTGAAATGCCAGGGCCTATTTTAATTCTCAGTCCAGCCCTGACTATCTGGATCCTGTATGAAAAAATATTCCCACTGATCCTTAAAGTCCCAGTGGCATTCCATTCTCTCTGCTATTCAACTATCACTGCTTGAACATTCACATAACGCTCCCATTGCTTGAGCTTGCCTTCTCTTTAGGAAATGTAATAGGTGATTTAGGTTCTAACACCCCAAATGTGGTTTTCAGGTAATTCAACAGAATACAGTTTATTTTCAATAGTACTGCACTATCACTATTATATATGTGAGCATTATTGCATTTAAACAAGTGGGTTTCCATGTGACTGCCTATTGGATTTTGTGCCCAGTTCTGGCCCACAATTACATAAGGTAAATGAGAAGACTGAAAGCAATTATAAGGCTAATATATAATGGGGAAGCATGAGAGCTTCCCTTTTTTCAAGCTTGAGATGGAAGCCTAAGGCAAGATCTGAATGGACTGATCTGTGTTATTCTTTTCACAGTATCTGGGTTAAGCAACAAATTATATTATATAAAGGCTATGATAGCTGCAGGCAGTGAAGGTAGATTTTAATTAACTTGCTAGTCATTGGCAGGGTCAAAAGCTTCAAGAGACATAATTTAAATATTTCTGCAAGGGCTTTTGTTGAGTGGTCGATTGTATTATAGAACGGGAATATGTTTAACTACTCCATTTGCGCTATGCAATTTTTGCATTTGCTACATGCAATTTTTGCATTTGCTACAGTTTCAACAGAATGTTCTATATTGAAAGTTCCTTTGATCCTGTGCCTGTGAAATTGTGAATTTTGTATATAGTTGACAAATGGCTTGCATGTATTTTACAACTCTCCTAAAAATATTCACACAATACAAGCTGTAATAGTGAAAATGGTTAGCAGTGACTATGTATTCTTTTTGCAGTTGAACATAGACACTCAGCAGCCTTTGCTTGAGTGTTTTTGCTTTTCAGTGTGAAACAGACCAATGATCTTTAAATTAAAGAGTGAAACAAAAACGCAAAACCAATGTTTAAAGTTACTTTTTTTCTTATTCGTTACATTTAATAAAGTGTTCCCTCAATAAGGGATAAAGGAATTGGTGCTGGCCTCTTCCCTCGCCAGCTATTCAAGAGCACTTCAATAAACCTGGGAACACACCACTTTTGAACTACAGGTATTGGCACCTTTTCTTTTTTCAGCATAGATTTCTTTACCCCATCTTCAGAGTACCCACGTGTCTGTTGTAGGTGTGTGCATGATACATTGTTTTCTGCATGAGAGCTTTTCCATGCATACAGTATTTATTTAACATCTTTCCTATAAAATGAAAAAAGTTGTTTTTTCTGATGGCAGGTTAGATTAAAATCATTTCATTTATAAAATGAAAAATATATAACTCACTACATTCAGCTATAAAAACAGCACCACCACAGGAAAAGAGCCCAGACTGAAAAGGCCCATAATAACAGATAAACAATTCTATTAGTGATAGAATACATCTGGGAGACTGTCATGCTGTGGACATACTGTAAACATGATTTGATTCTATTGGCAACACTTAAAAAAAAAATACACAATGTGCAATAATATGAGAATTTACAACAGGGTCTAACAGCAGTGAAAAAGGAAAAAAATATAAACCCTAAACCCCAATAAACCATAGGTCTATATGCTTTAAAATAAACCTTACACTTTCTGGGATATTATTTAATAAGGTTTTGCTCAATCAACTGTTCGGAGATTTGACAAACTGAGACAATGGATTGTTTTTTATTATAATCTATTCATTCAAATATGCAGAGCAACACATCCCAGCAGTGAGGTATGTTGTGCCTCCTTTATTTGATCATATTTGTTTCCATATGATATTTAATTTCAGTGGTTCCTCAATAGTCATTCATGGTTATATGGATTTCATAGGGCAGCATGGTGGCTTAGTGTGTAGTACTCAATGGAAAAGATTCCACACTTAAAAATCCCCTAATAATGCAGCACAGAGGGTCATGAATTCACTTCTATGATGATCACTATTTTCAAGGAGTTTGTGTGTTCTCCTCCTGTCTGGACAGGTTTCCCCCCACACTCCAAAAGCATACAGGCAGGTTATTTGGCCCCAGATAAAATGAACAACTGGTGTGAATCTGTCCTTATATTGTACAAAGTACAGCAGTAAATGACGTATAATCTCTGTAAAGTGCTGCAGAAATTTTTTGGTGCTATACAAACTGATAATAATTGTGTATTACATCTGATACTAGGTTTACTTTGTTTAGAATTTTCCTGCAACACTTGAAGGATTGTAGTCAACTTAAGCTGGACAGGCAGACATTGCCTCCCTTGATTGTGTCAGCAAGCAACCTGTTGGCCTGTGTATGAGCTTTAGGGATGTCGCGGACTGTTCGCCCGCGAACTAGTTCGCGCGAACATCGACTGTTCGCGTTCACCGAATGTTCGCCAATTTGGGTTCGCCTTAGCTGGCGCTTTTTTTTGCCATTTCTCCCCCAGACCAGCAGATACATGGCAGCCAATCAGGAAGCTCTCCCTCCTGGACCACCCCCACACCCCCTGGACCACTCCCCTTCCATATATAAACTGAAGCCCTGCAGCGTTTTTTCATTCTGCCTGTGTGTGCTTGGAAGAGATAGTGTAGGGAGAGAGCTGTTTAGTGATTTGAGGGACAGTTGATAGTAACTTTGCTGGCTAGTAATCTACTTGATACTGCTCTGTATTGTAGGGACAGAACTCTGCAGGGATTTGAGGGACAGTGAGTTTAGGTTAGTTAGCTTTGCTGACTAGTAATCTACCTTCTACTGCAGTGCTCTGTATGTAGCTGCTGTGGGCACTGCTGCTGATCTCTCATCTGCTGACTGCTGCCTGTAACCCAATAGTCCTTGTAAGGACTGCTTTTATTTTCTTTTTTTTTTTTTTACTTTGCTACTGTAAGAGCCCAGTGATATTAGTCTAGCTGTGTTGGGGAGTGGGACTGGTGTGCTGCTCCTCCTAGTAGTTCACCACTACCAGCACCAACCAGAGTCAAAATTGTTACAAAGTATCTTATTTGCACCTGTTAGCTGTTCTGAGCTCTCTGCCAAAAGCTAATTAAGTTAGAAACTGGTTTTTTTCTGGCTGTTCAGTGCAGAGAAAAGAGGGACTTTCCAGTACAAAAGAGGGACAGGGGGTTGAGTGGTCAAAAGAGGGATAGTTGGGAGGTATGCAAGTGCCACCTAGCTGTGTGAGCTTTTTCACATTCTGTCTAAATAACAATAATAATTCCGTGTCCGTAAACATCACCTGAGTGATGTTTTTACAGCAGCAATAATATATTCCGTATCCACTACTGTATACGTTGCCCTTGCAGGCATTGTTTGCCCAGTCTTTAACCAAGTGCCACCTAGCTGTGTGAGCTTTTTCACATTCCGTGTCCAGAAACATCACCTGAGTGTGATAGTGTGATTTCTGCCCTTTACAGCACAAAACGCAGCGCTGTGTCAACAATGTATTTTTCAGATACATTTTTGCCCTTGATCCCCCTCTGGCATGCCACTGTCCAGGTCGTTGCACCCTTTAAACAACTTTAAAATCATTTTTCTGGCCAGAAATGTCTTTTCTAGCTTTTAAAATTCGTCTTCCCATTGAAGTCTATGGGGTTCGCGACGTTCGCAAACCGTTCGCATTTTTGGACGCAAGTTCACGAATATGTTCGCGAACATTTTTTCCGACGTTCGCTACATCCCTAATGGGCTTGGTATAATCACCTTCTTCATCAACAGTGAGTTGGTGCATATACTGTATGGTATATTGATTGGGCAGTTCAAAAAATTGCATTAACCCAAACCCTAATTTAAGTGAAATGAATGGTGTGACATGTGCCACAATACACTGCAGTCGACACTATGGAACTTGATGAATATAGGGTTTTTGTCTTTTTTTAAGCATTAACTTTTGTTTCCACAAAATAACTGCAATATGTAAAATTTAGTTTTGTATAAAGAAACTATATATGCGATTTGATTTAGGAACCTACTGCTCTAAGGCATACGGTTAATACTACATCTTAAGTATCCAATTAACAAATAATGCAAATAATCCATTTGAATCAACACCTATAACGCACAATAGAAACGGTTGATTATGATATAAATGTATGAAGAACTTATAAGGCAAGAAGGTAGCACTGATTAATGCACTCTGTCTTAAGTTTAAAATATTAACCAGTGGTTTTTGCCACTCCAAGGGTTTCATCCAAGCGTTGGATACAAGATAAAAATTCAATTTGTTCACTGTGCTGTTTTGCATTTAATCTTAGAAAACATGTATCATTACTCGAGATTATGTTTAAAATACATATTTTCCATATTCATGCAAGTGAATGCATCTTTCAAATGCCTTTTAAATAAATCCAGTTGGGTTTCTTATATTTATGTTACAAATTGAAGAAAACTGTCAGGCAGAATAATTTTGGTGCATGAAATGCTCCAACCTAGTAATTTCCATGTATTAAACAGCTCTTAATGTCAGGTTCTATTACTTCGGATAGGTGATGGGCATTCTTTAGGAGACAATGATTTCCCTAGTGACTTCACTTTATAACTTCATTCTTCCACCCTTGAGCATGTGGGATAATAGTCATGATGTCACTTGATAAGGTGAGTCTGCAACCCAGGGACTATTGGCCTTGCTGAATAATGATCCACTATAAACAAGGCAGTCATCGGTAGATGAAGATGACAGTAAGTTGGCTCTGGGTTTTAGTTTGGCTCATATTGGAAATAAATATAACATTACACCCTGGTGGATTATATTACCTTGCAGTGACTTTACTTGTCACAATAATGCATTTAAAAAATGGAAGATACCAACGCTAGCTGCTTAATAGATAGGTAAGACTGCCTCAAATAATTTAGGACTGTGTAACTCTGAAATTCATTTTAACTTTGTTCCTTTAAAGCTCCGTGTGGATTTCTCATTATTGATGATTCTAATCTGTACCATGAAATACAGGCAGTCTAGAAATACTCTAGTGAGAGCTAAAAGCATTTTCACTAAAATCTGTCTGTCTATAGACATGGAAGGATGAAAAAAAAAAAACAATTAGACTTGTAATGAAAAGTATAATACCTGCATGTTACAAAAAATATAACTTATAGAGGTATGTCATTGCCAAAGTTTTTTCCTGGTCAAGTGAAGCCATAGTGACCATTAAAATATACTTTAAGTAGGATACAAAAAAAAATAAAATCTAACATCTTATTGGATGCATGGGATATTGAACAGTGATGACCACAGGCTTACTTTTGGTTTTGGAAATTTGTTGATCCTTGGGGGGTATAGTGTGGGTCAAACTGGTTCCCTATTCATTGGGAAGCGATTGCGTTCCCTGCGCTCAATACTAGTCTTTGCCTGGGGCACCAACATCATCAGAAGTGGAAGCTTTAGGGTAAGCAAGGGTTTGGAAATCCCAGAACCATGCATGAATATTGAAAACGAGCAATCTGTGCAAACATGGGACCACATTCCTACATAAAACATTTATAGTTGCCTCATATGGTATTATTTCTGTACACCCAAACATTTTATGAGATCTTGAACAGTCAAATGTCTGGATAGTTTTAGTAATATAGGTTAATATAGGGTATGTGTTCATAACAATCTTTTCCTATATGCCCATATCATCTTGAAAATATACTGGAATGTAATTCAAGTTCTACAATGTCATTTAGTTATTTACAGCTTATTGCAGACCCCTTACTGAATTAATGAAACTTAATATGTTCACCTTTCTTGCTAGTTAGAAAATAAGGATATCAACTGGCAAATAAAACTGTAGGACTTCTGGCGAGTAGCAGAGACCTTGCTATGTTCTCCTAATTAAACCATTCTCATTAAAATTAGCAATGTGGTGTTTTTAAGGCATCTTTTTATCAAGGATTATATGAAAGCCCTAAGTCTGATGATAATGAGCTAGATTTAAGGCCAATTAAAAGAAAATGAATCCAGGGTCCTGAACTGAACTCAACTCGAGGCTAAAAGATATCACATCAGCTGTTTTTGTCTTATAACAGTTTAACCCCTGCCGAAGAAAAACATTGTCTAAATGGTAATAAATAGAATCTATTACTTTCACAAGCTTCATTTTAAGAATTGTAAAATAGTTTTGCAACTCTAATTAGAGCAAATGCCAGCAATTAAACATTGAAATAGATCACTATGGGAGGCAATGGTATTACCATTTGTCAAATCTTTCTGAATAACAGGTTTCTATATAATACATCCTGTATCTATATATACTTATTAAAGGGCATGTAAAGGCAAAAAAATAAAATCCAATTTTTACTTTATTTAATGAAAAAGAAATCTCCAATATACTTTAATTAAAAATGTGTACCGTTTTTATAAGTAACCTGACTGTATGCAGTGAAATTCTCCCTTCATTTACTGCTGTGGATAGGAATTGTCAGATGGTCCCTAACTGCTGAGCAGGGAAACAATCATACTTATGAACAGCAGGGGGAGCCCCTGCCTTACTTCCCAGCCATGCAGAATTCAAGCAGCTTTGATTATGATGATCCCAGACCACACTGAGCAAGTGCACAGTCTTAGTCTTGCAAAGATGTTTAACAAAGTTACAAGATGGTGACCCCCTGTAGCCAACTATGAAAGCATAAATTATTTGTTTGATTAGGCTTGTGGTGCAGTAAGTTCATGTTTATATTTAGTATACAAAATACAGCATTTGTAGCCTTATTCTATTTTAGACTTTACATGCCCTTTAAATCTACTCTCCTTGGTCATAAAATGCATTTATTATATCATTTAGCAATGCACCTATTGGATGGGAGACAACATACAATTTACGTGTTGTTATATGGGCATTGCTAGTAACGGAATGAGAATCACTAGATGCTGAGTGACTTATCACATTACCTACACCTGTATAAAAAATGCAGCAAAGAATTACATGGTAGTAGTGTCTTCTTGTAGTTGCCCTTTTTTGCTTTCTCTTTCCATGTTCCACAGTCTGTTTTCATCAATAAAAACCACTAAAATATATCTGGAACATAGAAGTCAAACATATACATCAGTTCTAAGAAACAGAAACAAGGTGTTTCCTGCAAGTTTAGAACTTGGTTTTTCTGTGCAATACATAAAGTTCTCCAGTACTATGCATTGTGTTATGTATAATAGAGCCACAAGCTTTTGTGCGCCTAGTCTTGTTCTAATTATTTATCATAATGATTAACAGTTGTGTATGTACATTTACATATTTTACTTTTATTCATACCATAAAAACAGCAGGCAACTGTAACTTTACTCTATCACAATCAACAGCCTTGTTTTAATTCTACCTTAACATGGTATAAGCCTTTTCATTCAGTCTGGCTTTTAGTTCTTCTTGAAAACCCAGTAAGGTTTTAGATTGTTAGAGAATGATGTTAGGTGCTTGCAAGATTAAAATGTCTTTATGTTTAAGTAAAGTTGTTTTGGGGGATGCTTTGGTACTTTATTGGTATGGTTTCTTTTCTAGCTTGCCCAAAGAATAATCTCTGGTCTCTACATTAATCTTAAAGTGTCTTCCTTTTGGTGTTCTTCACATTTTAGAAACGGATCACTCTATATATCTATAAATAGCATATTTTTGTGAGAGTTAAGGGCCTTGAGGGAAAGTGTCTCTGTACAATTCCAATAAAAATATTTTTTTTCTTCTTTGAGGAGGTTTGCATTACCATAATTCGATCTTATGCAAGCTCATCCATAAAGCTCCACAGCTTAGATACTGCACATCTTTCTTAAGATGTTATAGAAGAAACTTTGCATGATGCTCCCACGAAGTACAATGTTGAAGTACTATATTATTTTTCTTTGTTTCATGATTTCTGCCTTTATGCTCTTCTCTTTTAGCCCCCATAGGTTTCTGCTGTTTTGAGAAACTGTAGCAAATTAGAAAATCCAAAATTGCAGTTATTGTTATTGCATTTTCTCTATGCCTGTGAAAACATAAAACACTGTTTTAGTAAACTGACAACAAAACAGGAAAATACAGTGTATTTTATAGATAATGCTTAGGGACTGCAACCCAGTATTTAATATGAGAAAATCTTCAGGTAAACAAGATGTTCTTCAGCTGAACCCTTGGGTGAACAAGGTGTTCTTCAGTTGAAGCTTATAGCCTATGACCCATCTCATTCTGTACAGTCTTGGGGCCCCTTCGCTTAACACGAGGGGAGTTGGCAACTAAAAGCAAACAGGTACAAGTCCTTAGAAGATGGCAGAGAAGCTGACCAGGACTTACCCTACACCCTCCATTGTGGGTGGGGAGTAGATGACCTGCATACCTCTTACTAAATCTCTCAATAAAATTCCAAAGGGATGCTTAGTTTCCTTTTACCTTATCCCAACCCCTCCCCCAACTACTCTAATGCTTTATTTCATATAACATTACCATTGTGCAATAATGTGTATAGTAAATTAAAAAGTAAGATAAAATGACTAGTAATGACTAATTAATAAGACTTGACTTTGTTACAGTTCTTCTAAAGCAGTTGCCCCTTATTCTGTATTTCCTCTGTGTACAGTACCTACACAAAACCCACAAATTGTAATTGAAAGTTAATTGTCGTTACCAGCTGAGCTGAAACACGTTCTGTATAATTTCCAATTAGCCGGTTTGTAAAAAGATTTCCTTCTACATACCGATTGGTCCTATCAGCCTCCCCCTTCATTTCCAATGCTGATTTTTTTTTAGCCAGCAACAATTTAATTAGCATATTTTAATTAAGTCTCTTAGATGCGGTGCAAATTGAGTAATCTGACTGGAGGGAAAAAATCTTTCATTTATTTGTATTTGCCAGTGAAAGCACTGATATTATTCACATGCTGCGGAAATGAGCAGCCTTCCATACTTAGGCCTTTTTGTATTGTAATTTACATTTTTCTTTAGTGTGTAAGTGCCTGTAAAAGAAACACAAACTATGAATTATTTATCCATGTTCACTGCATGTAATCTCAACTTTTTCCAACTGTGACTCATCAATGGCAACCATCCAATTCTCATACCTGGTGGGTAAAGTTTCATATAGTCAATTGCAATGTATTTTACAGTTTTATTCTTCTTTAAGATCTGTGTATGAGCAAGGTCACTATTTTAACTCCTGGAAAGTAAAAGATAAACTATGATTCCAGAACAAGGCTGTGCAGCTGTTAAAAAGCTCTACCCCACAAATGTATAGTAACAGTCACCCCCCACTCATGGTCATGCAGTCATTGGTTCCCATTTGCCAAAACAGCAGCAAGTTTGCTCTAGCAAACTAAACACTAGCAACAAATCGGATATTCATTTTCCATTAGTCCAACTTCATTTAACAAATCAAAGCTACTGTAATTGCTGATTACTTTCTGTGGAAATACACTTATATAACTGTTGAACACATATTGCAACCTGGGATTAGTGTTTAACATTGACTTAAAATGTCCTTGAAACACTCCTGATTTAAAATGTTAAAATTTAAAAAAACATTTAAAAAATTGCAACTTCTTCCAAGCTTATTCAAAACCTGATGTAGCACAAAATTAAGAAACAATAAATGTTCTTGCTGTATCCAAAGATTCTGCAGAGATAAGCAGAAGAGAACTATTCAGCGAATACAATCTATTTCTCTTTCCACTACCTGTTTTTAAAAGGGAGGTAAGGTTTTGTTTTAATTTTCGCTTCCTTTACTTTATATAGGATACAAAAATTCCAGATTGCATCTTGGAGAGCACGGGCTAATTACTATGATTACAGACTCTTTGTGGTTTCATGTACACAGACATGAGGGGTTACATATATCAAAATTCACACTTTTTTCACAGATATTGATTGCATCCAATGCCACTCCTTGCACTTCTAAATAGATGTGCATCTCACCCTTATGACCACAATTACACTGAAATTATGGAGAAAATTCTGCAGTGGTGGTAAAAAACAAGTTGTGCTTGTAAATAACCCATGTCATTCAGATGATATGCAGAGGGTAGTGTACTGGTTGTGATTAGTGATGGGCAAATAAATTCACTAGCCACAAATTTGCCGTGAATTTCCGTGTTTTGCCGGCGGCTAATAAATTTGTGATACTGCCAAGAAAATTCTGCGTCAAATTGGGCGCGTGTTAAAAGAGTCCTGCGTATAAAAATTGTCGCTCATCAAAATTATTCAGACACCCATTGACTTTAATGCATTTGGACAAAATATACGAGCTTATAAAAATTGTTGCGGGCTTGAAATTGACGCATGTCAAAAAAAATTTGACGCCCATTACTTCAATCCCTTTCGCAAATTATTCACCATTTTACGAATTTCGCTGGAAATTTGCAATTTTTTTAGCGAATCGAAACGGGATAAATTCGCGGATCACTAGTTGTGATTTTCAGACCTATTTCTTTAAAACCCATCAAGATGAGCACCTAATCAGGATAGACTTGAGTTGGCAAGCACCAGCATGCTGCAGTAGTTACAGTAGCTAGGTAGATAGACTAAAACTGCCATTACAGACAGTGAATACTGCGACCTGGAGGCATTTTGAATGTTTTTATTGCATGTCCCTGCTTTGTAGGCATCAATTAACTTTATTTTTAGATTGCCATGGTTGTTGATCACAAAGTTTGGGGTGTCAGAAATGTTGTGGAACTACCGAAGACCACTGTAGTTGAAAAGATAACATTTATTTGACATGAGCTTTTGGATTTTGAACTCAAAAAAAGAGTCAAAACCTCGAACAAAGAAATCACAGAGTTTTTATAAACTTGGGAGCCTATGACATAACATATGGACATAAAAGTAGAAGGGCGCCCAAACATTTGCACATGAAACAATTAATATTTTCTTTGCTCCTATGTGTATAGTTCAATAAATAATATGTAACTGCGCATTAACATTTTATGTTGTTAATGCACGGATTGCTGCAGTAGTTGCTTAATGCCTTGCACATTTCACCTACACAATTAACTAAATATGTAGTTTTACAAGGAGCTCTCCAACTTTTGCAGTGTGTGTGTCGTTAATACAGGTATAGGACCTGTTATTCAGAATGCTCCAGACCTGGGACTTTACGGATAACAGATGTTTCTGTAATTTGGATTTTCATACCTTAAGTCCAATAGAAAATCATGTAAACATTAAATAAACCCAATAGGCTGGTTTTGCTTCCAATAAGGACTAATTATATCTTAGTTTGGATCAAGTACCAGGTACTGTTTTATTATTACAGAGAAAAAGAAAATCATTTTAAAAAATTCAGATTATTCAGATAAAATGGAGTCTATGGGAGCCATTCTGTAATTCGGAGCTTAATGGATAACGGGTTTCCGGATAACAGATCCCATACCTGTACTTTAAAGGAAAAAAGTTTAAAATTTCCCGAAGTCCTTTTTCAACTCATTTTTGGGAATCTAGAGATACATTGTGAAGGGAGTTTTTTTCCCATTCAGTTAAATTTAGCCCAAGTGTGTGGCATTCATAAAGGTGTTTAAGGTGTTCTGTTTAGACCAGAAGCAAAATGAGCTTTCAGAGAAGATAATGCAAATGAGTACCAAGTAGCAATAGTAACAAGAGAAGATAATGCAAATGAGCCTAAAAACAGTAAATTACATTATTTCTTTGTCAGATGGATTAAAGAATATTTACTACTACTACTACTATATAAAATGGTGCAGTCGTTATGAGAAAAAAACAAAGCATCAGATATGTTTGTTCAGTACTTTACAAGCAATTATATCACATACAAGACGACTGTTTATTGTAATTGTGAAACCATAAATGCCGAGAGCATGGCTTTGGATACATAGTGGTTTTGGTTCACTGGGAAAGATGCTTATTGCATCAAAAATACATGCAAACAATAATTTACCCTCCTTTACCTTAATTAATTAAAAGAATGTTCCCTACAGAATTAGTAGGCAGTCAGGATTCCAGTGGCCCTAAGAATCCCCTAATTACGCAGTGGTTATGTAATAAAAGGCACTAGGTTTGCCCAGGAGGAGTAACCCATAGCAACCAATCAGCAGGTAGCATTTACTGGTCACCTGTTTAAAAGCAAACATCTAATTGGTTTCTATGGGTTACTGCTCCTGGGCAAACTTAGTGTCTTTAATTACATATAAAGGCTAGCCCCCTATGCATTTCTATAATGTATCATGGTGAAATGTATTACACGCAGGCAACATTCTTTCTTTGCACATATGAGCAAAAGCTGCCATATTGCTTGCATCTGCAAAATTAACCCTTAATTTTATCTTCAGAAAGCAGGGTCGGACCCTCTGCCCCCCCGTAAGTCTCTTTACCCACCCTCCGCTCCACACGTACGCATTTTTCCCATAAGAAAAAAATCATTGACAGGTTTCCTTGAAGCCTGGGGTTGCTTCCAGTGCCAGATTTCTCTCAGCAGGAAATGGTCCTAGTGTCCATCCGTATTTACTACTGTATATGTAAAATGGTGCAGTCGTTATAAGAAAAACAAAGCATCAGATATGTTTGTTCAGTACTTTACAAGCAGTTATATCACATACAAGCAGATCTTTATTGTAATTGTGAAATCATAAATGCTGAGAGCATGGCTTTGAATACATAGTGGTTTTGGTTCACTGGGAAAGATGCTTATTGCATAATTGCATCAAAAATACATGCAAACAATAATTGACCCTCCTTTATCTTTTTTACTCATAAAAACGTTCCCCTGCTGAATTAGGAGGCAGTCAGGTTTCCAGTGGCCCTAATAACCCCCTAAGAATGTAGGGGTTATGTAATAAAAGGCACTAAGTCAGCAGGTAGTAATATTTTATTACATATAGAGGCTAGTCCCCTATGCATTTCTATAATGTATCATGGTGAAATGTATTACATGCAGGCAACATTCTTTCTTTGCACATATGAGCAAAAGCTGCCATATTGCTTGCATCAGCAAAATTAACCCTTAACTGTACCTTCAGAAAGCAGGACCCTGCCGCAAGTCTCTTTACCCACCCTCCGCACCACGCGTACACGTGTGCACGCTCACTGTTTTTTCTCTGCGACTGGCTGTGAGAAGCGAGGTCACTGCAGGATGAAGAGGTGCAGGAAGTGGGTCTGGGCTGGCGGGGCCCACGAGAGCCAGGGCCCACTGGGTTTTTTCGAGGTGTCCCGTCGGTGCAGTCTGACCCTGTCAGAAAATAACAGCTCCATAAATTTCTGCCAAGTAAACTGTTAGTATTAAAGGGTTGGTATATACCTATATAAACTTTTTTTCATCATGAGAAAGATAAATACAACTTATGATGAAAACACATTCCCTAGTGTTTTAATTACAACATGCATATTCATTAGATATGTTTTATTATAGTAGTAGTAATTGGAAATTGTTTTGCTTTCTCACTTCCTATTTTACCATTTATTAGCTGAGTTAGTCTAACAAGAATCAGCTAGAGTTAGTTTAACAAGAGATACTAAACTCTGTATAACAACCCTTCCTCTTCACCATTTGTTGTGCCTGTTTTGGCTCACAAACAAGAAACTGTCCATTATGCTGCGGGATTATCTGTGCAGTGGTAATCTATTTTTCTACCCCACAAGAAGAATATCTTCAATTTCCCTGTTTGCTCTGTTTAGCTTAAGAAATTAAAAAGCTATGTTCAGGACAAGCACTTTATTACCATCATGTTGAACAAAGGGACATGCTCATAAAGACTTTTCAAGCTACCTATGTTGCAATCTACAGTATAGTTCCAATTCAATGACACAGAAAACTGCAGCATAATTATCAGTGTCATTTAAAAAGGGGAAAGATCCTTCCCTAAAATTACATATATTGTCTCTATAAATATGCATACCTTAAATGAGCAGTGCTCTGTATAATGGATAAAAAGGCAGCTTTTACTGCTTGCTCTGATACAAATTAAGTACTTGTAATGTAAAAAGTGGCAAATATATGGGGATATGTATTTGCTTATAACTTTATGTTTATACATGGAAAGTATCAATGATGCATGTCGGAAATGTTTAGGGAATTATTTGTGAGGTCTGAATTTCTCATTCACCAAAGAGCAAGATTTCCAATGCATGAAGTGAGTCATAAGTAGTAGTAATGGAACATTATACTTTATAATCTTTAGCACCAAAGCAACTGCTACATTAGACCTACAGCATAGAACATATTCTATTCTAGAAAATGTGACCTGATTACTGTTCTTGGTAGAAAAACGATATGTCTAATAGTGATGGGCGAATTTATTTGGCAGGCACAAATTTGCAGCGAATTCCCGCGATTCGCCACCGGCAAATAAATTCACGTTTCGCAAATTTCGCTGGAAATTCGCTAATTTTTCGACATCACTAATGTCTAAGAAAGTTATTGAAGCTGGATAACAAACATGCTTTCAGAAGGCATAGAATAAAAGCAGTATGTAATAGAAACTGTGTTTGCACAATGGACTGATATAGCTCACTTAGCCCTGGGCCACTCATGAGTTGTTGGGCACTGGTGCACGAGGAATAACCTTCATAACTCAATGCTCCCTCACAAATCTTCATGCAATATGTTTCCACGGCTGTATCCTTGTGTTTTCAATAACCCCATCTGTGAAACAAGTCAGATATATGTGGTTCAATGGCTTGATAGAGGAGATATGACACATCATCATGGGGTTATCATATTCACGGTTCTCTAGCTATAGCCTATATCTGTACTACCCATCCCTTCATCTCTCCATAACCTATAACTCGTGGAGATACTACCTAGGTTACTGGAATGCAAGCGGCACCTTCACAGTTTACACCTTCAGTCATTATCAGTGTCTACTGTCTCTACATGCCATGGACCATTTTATTAAAAGGATCATTCAAAATCTATGCATTTGAAATAAAATAAATTATTTATGAATATGTAACCAAGTGGCACTGGGCCCTCGACAAAAAAATCTTGGAAGGGGCCTGGCACAGACATTCAACCCTACCAGAACCCACTCCACCCACCCTCCTACCCGCTTTTGTCTATAGCACCCCTCCCGCTCTCAGGTAGGAGAGAGGCTTGGGTATTTCTGTACTATAGAGGAAGCGGAATTCCCCCCTGGTCAGGTCCCCTGGCTCCCGTGGCTCCCCTCGACCGTGGGATTTGTTTCCCTTAAATACATATGTATACTGTATATATTATAGTTACACCTCTGTATGTATCATACCTGGTATCCTGCAATTACTATTTTTTATTCATTATCACAAGGACTTTGTATGTTCCCCACCATGTATGTATGGATTTCCTCATGGATTCCAGTTTGTCTTTCAATGTTAAAAAAAAATCATGTGATTTTAGCTAAAACAATAAATGTTCTCTTTTCATTACAAAGGTTTATTTGTTAGGTTTCCTGTTTTATTCCTTTGCTATATTTGTAATTTACATTTAATAAAAGCAAACAAAAGTCCCTAAAGGAAGTTACAGATTTATTTGCCATTCAGTGTAGAAAGGAGAAGTTAAGTCCCAGGAGCAAGTTGCTGATTTATAATGCAATTGTATGCATATATGAAATATATCTAAGCAAAAGATGCCAGAAGAAGTTAGAAGAAGTTGATCTAAAAGGTAATTGTTTTAGACACAGTAATGACTTTTCTTTGTTTAGTTACTATATTAATTGATTTAGCCATTGTAAATGGTTTACTTTATTGGATGGGAGGGTAACCACCCAGCTGCATCCTAAGGTTCACTGTGGATTCACCGCTCCCCAGTGCTCCAGTGCATGCCTGCATGCGAGGGTCGTACTAATGGACTCTAGGACCATTTCCTGCTGAGAGAAATCTGGGCCCTGGAAGCAACCTCAGGCTTCAAGGAAACCTCTCCATGATTTTTTTCTTATGCATTAAAAAAGTAGTTAGCTGTGTACAAAGCAGTTGTATGTGCAAATATACAGATGAGCCACCAAGTTAGTTTATATCACACTCTGCACTGTAAGGTTATATAACAGCTATAGCACATTGCATATACAAATGGACACACGTTATTGATTCATCTGTTGTACAGAGTGCAATTGCCATTCCATTTATTTAAACTGGAAAAGAGTGTAGCTGTGTGTGCCAGATACTACAATTAAACCAACCCTTATCTGCACTGTGGATGTTTAATGCTGTTTAAGGGACAATGCACCATTAATATTGGCGTCAGAGCAGCTGTTTTACATTAATTTAAATGATGCAACCTAGAACCTAAAAAATAAATGGTGAGCCCTCAATTTTCACCCAAGCATGCTCATGAATGATATAATGCATTATTTTCCCACATTTATTCTCTTCTCACTCAATAATTAATTGCTTTAAGGTGGGAATATCGGACATAGATCTGCTCATTTGGCGACCTCAACATGAATTAAATGTATGAACAGCTTTACCCTGATGGCTTAATCTGATGGAAGCTCTTCCATTGCATTTGCCATCCAAAAGGGTATGGTCAATTTCCAAAGGGTTATGTACTTATTATTGTCTGACCTGTAAATCTTAAATGAACAAAACTCTTGCCAGAATTAGTTGCTGTCATGATTTACTTTAATTCTATTTTGTGTCACGCAAGGAGGCAGACTAGCTCTTGTCATGAATCTATTTAGACAAATGAAATCAGATTTCCTTCCAGGATCTCATTACAACCTGCCATCTCTTTCAGTCCTTGGGGAGTGTGTAGGTGTGTGAACAGAGACTAAATAAAGTTCCTATTGTGCAGGTATTCAAAGGCCAACATGTTCCCAAGCAGCATGTTTAAGGCAAAAGTGTCAGATTCTGTGTCAGAATATTACCTGTTATATTGCTAGCTACCTACATGATCTTTTTCTGTAATAAGTGCCATCTTTCCCCCATTACAATTATAGGTCCACTCTGCAGAAGGTAATAACTTGCACACCACTCCTGCCTGGTGACAATGACACTTTGCAGTTCATCAAGAATTGATGAATATTAATATAGCATTTTATTAAGAAGTGATTCAGCGCTCCTTGCGAAGAAATCATTTCATGTTCACTGAAGATGTATTCATAATTTATGAAGGGCATCTCAGTGTAGGGGATAGCGCTCTCGGTTACAGTGGCAGACTTCCGTTATCCCATCATTTGCAACAAGCTATCTTACTTCATGCCTAAAAAAATGGTTTTGTTTTTTTAATGTTGATGATTTAATTTAACAAATCTGTCTGTTAATCTGTGAGCTGCAGGAGATTCCTGGTGCTTTGTGTGCAGCAGTTCAGGGGAGATAGATGTAGCTCCAGGTGAGAAAGCCTGCATACTCCTTTGATGATAGCTCTTGTTTATTCAGGGTTCTTGCAGCATCCCTAATGCAAATCCAGGTCCTAATGCGCATCCTTTACAAATTGCTAGTACACAGGTTCTCCAGGATGATTGATATGTTTTGTTGAAATCTCAGCCACGGCTATAATTCTCCTGCTCTTCATTGTTCTGGTGCTACAGTCGGTTAAGAGATACTTGGTTGATTTCTCTGATCATGTTAGCTAGTTTCCACAGCAATGGGTATCTGGAAGCTGCAGATAAAAAAAAACGTTGTTTGTAGACCTTTTGCTAGTGTTTTTAAGAACCTCTATTCTCCTGATCTCAGGAATTGCCTGCATCACTACTGTATGCTTATTTAAAGTGATACTATCATTGTTTAATGACCAACTGTTTTTAGCAAAATCATCCACATTATAAAAAAAACTTTTCTTTAAAAATTATTTAAATGCAGAGCATCAACAACTTTCTTTAGTCATGCCAATAATGTAAACTTGCCCAGATATTCTTTGCATTGTGTTCAAGGGTGATCCCTCATTCTCTCCCTCTCACGAACCAGGAACTATTATATTGATACAATTCAGCAGCAAAATGGCACAGTACATACCCTTCTATGCTAGGTGAATTGTATCACTCAACAATAGTCATTGTGTCCCTTGGCGCCAGGCCACTTGGGCCTAACCTCTCCATCAAAGAACAATGTACTCCCTGTACCTTGGGGGATTTATTATCTAGAACGCCTGTGTCATGAGTTTTTCCAGATAAGTTTCTTTGCTTAACTTAATGCCGTGTGTAATGGGATCATTAAAAAAAATTCCTGTATTGCAGTGCTCTTGTATAAGAGACCGCATACCAGGCTGAAGCACTCTGTTTTTCAATCTTCTTCAACACATATTTGTGATAGCAGAAGATTTAAAGAAATAGTGTATCAGCAAAGCAACAATACCAACATTCACATGCTTAGTCCATTACAGCGTGGGGCCACCTCAGGTCACACTCAAACAAAATGCTCACCTAGACTAGACCTGTTGAAAATTTGCACCTTTTATTACAACGATTAATAGCAAAAATCAGCAGTACCACTCATTGGAGAGAAACCATCTCGTATATACTTGTTAATGCTTCCAGCAATTCATTTTTTTAGTTTGAGTTATATAATCATAGTAAAAATATGGAAGCTTTAAGATTGACATGGTCAGTGAAGGTGCATTGTAGCTATTCCCTGTTAATATGATGGTGTGATAGATGCAACTTGAACGGTGTTGTTTGTAACTTGTGGACAGCTGAGTTCTGCTTCAGAGAACTGTTACTACATAACAACTACATTACTTCTGTCACAAGTTGCTTTAAGGACCAACTGGCAGTGAGTTATGTATAAAACATAGGCAACATCTTACCCTTGAACAAGCTGAAGCAATGTGTTTTCAAATCACAGAAGATACAGTATGTATGTAATACTGATTATTTAAACATTTTAAATCTCTTTTATTTTTCAAGAACATATGCATTAACAAATGGTAAAGCATTCATAAATTTCAATACCAAATTCTTAATGGGAAAGGGAATATTAGTACAGGTATAGGATCCCTTATCCGGAAACCCGATATCCAGAAAGCTCCGAATTACGGAATGGCTGTCTCCCATAGACTCCATTTTATCCAAATAATCCAAAGTTTTAAAAATTATTTCCTTTTTCTCTGTAATAATAAAACAGTAGTTTGTACTTGATCCCAACTTAGATATAATTAATCCTTATTGGAAACAAAACCAGCCTATTGGGTTTATTTAATGTTTAAATTAATTTCTAGTAGACTTAAGGCATGAGGACCCAAATTACGGAAAGATCCATTATCCGGAAAACCCCAGGTATCGAGAATTCTGGATAACAGGTCCCATACCTGTATAGGGTAACATCAATATTGAATTGTTTTCACCAGTACTACTGTACTTTCTGCTATATTTGATATTGTATTTGTTACTACTACCTATCTCTCACGATTGTATAAACACATTCCATGGAGCCCAGATTTGCATATGTTTCTCCACCGTGTCTGCCAATAAAGCTGTTAAATACAACAAATTCTGTGTCTGGGTAATTTTCTCCACTATACCTTGAGTGTTTATGGTCTTTTGTAGCCAGTGTTTTCGCTACTTGGATTCTTGCTTCAGCTAAAATTTGCCCCATTAATGTATTCTGGGTTTTTGTGAGTTCTTTGGTTGGACTGGCTAAAAGTGCTATGGTGGCCTCAGGGATAATACATTTATTAAAAACTGTGCATCCCCGAAAGCAAGAATTAGGAGTAGGATTATTTAACATTTAAATAACATTTACATTTCAAATAATGCTATTTTTTAGCATTAGTTTGTATTTTTTAATAGGGATGTAGCGAACTGTTCGCCTGCGAACTAGTTCGCGCGAACTTCGACCGTTCGCGTCCGCCGAATGTTCGCGAACGTTTGGGAACGTTCGCATTTTGAGTTCGTGTTCGATTCGAATAAAAATCGTTCGACCATTCGAATTCCTTCGACCGCTAAAAATCGATTTCCATTCGTTCCAACGATTGTAAGCATTCGATCGAATGATTTTCATTCAATCGAACGATTTTAAAACGTTCGATCGTTCGATACGAATGAAAATCCTTCGATCGAATGATTAAAATCCTTCGATCGTTCGAATCGAACAATTTTAGCGGGTGTTCGAAGTTCGCGAACTGTCCGTGAACGTTCGCATTTTTTGCCGGTGTTCGCTACATCCCTATTTTTTAATTGTCGTATATACAGACATCCAGCAGTTCAACTAAAACTCCCACTATGACCCAGCTTTCCTCTGTATAATATTTTTAAATACAAAACAGAAACATGTTTTAATCCTTTCCATGTCAAGCAGCAAAGGATGCTATGGGACAAGCGTGTTGCTAGGTGATGTGCTTTTCCTAATGACTTTATTATAACCAGGAAACAGTACTATTGTCGACCTCTATTTATGTATAACTGGCATATTCTACAACACAAAGATTATACATATTATATTATAAATATTCATATGACTTAGTGACCCACAGGCCCTAAATGAAAGAATGATCTGAAATATTTCAGATAATTCAGGAAAACTGAGAAATTTAATTTACCTAAATATGGTTTCTCTGGCCCTAAAATGGAAGATATATATTTAGAATGCAGCGCCGGGGCAGGCCGGCCAGGTGCCTGGCCGGCTTCAGAGCAGAGAGGGGCAACCAGCATAGGGGTAGTAGAAAAATAGGGTACGTGCCTTGCACCCCCCCAGCTTTGCGCCCTAGGCACGTGCCCACTCTGCCTACCCCTAGTTCCGACCCTGTTGGAAGGGATGATAAATATTTGGAACGGGATTTTTACAACGAGAACTGTGAAGATGTGGAATTCTCTCCCTGAATCAGCTGTATTGACTGAGACATTTAAGAAGGGATTGGATGGCTTTTTAGTAAGGAAGGGGTATACAGGGTTATGGAAGATAGCTTATAGTACAATTTGATCCAGGGACTGATCCGATTGCCATCTTGGAGTCAGGGAGGTATTTTTCATCCTCTGAGGCAAATTAGAGAGACTTCAAACAGCAGTTAGGCAGGTTAGATATAGATTTAAAAGGTTGAACTTGATTGACAAGTGTCTGTTTTCAACCTACCTTTCTTTGTAAGATATGGATTTAGATATTTAGCCTGGTGATACAGCTACTCCAGAGCTATATATTGAAGGCCCAGAAAAGTGAAATGTCTAAAATTGAAGAAGCCATCAATGCACCTACCCAAAAGGTGTAAAACTTACACTGTTTTATATTTTAGAATGCCAAAAATCTTTGTTTAACTGTATGGTATTTGCCTTATTAGAATCTACATTCTTTATAAATATTAAAGGAAAACTATACCCCCAAAATGAATACTTAAGCAACAGATTTATTTACATAAATATTGCCCTTTTACATCTCTTGCCTTGAACCACCATTTCGTGACTCTATCTGTGCTGCCTCAGAGATCACCTGACCAGAAATACTACAACACTAACTGTAACAGGAAGAAGTGAGGAAGCAAAAGGCAGAACTCTGTCTGTTAATTGGCTCATGTGACCTTACATGTGGTTTGTATGTGTGCACAGTGAATCTTAGGATCTCAGGGGGCGGCCCTTATTTTCTAAAATGGCAATTTTCTATTTATGATTACCCAATGGCACATACTACTAAAAAAGTATATTATTATGATAATGGTTCATTTACATGAAGCAGGATTTTACACATGAGCTCTTTTACTCAGTATCTTTTAATAGAGACCTACATTGTTTGGGGGGTATAGTTTTCCTTTAATGCATCAGATGAAAATTCTACGCAGTTACCCTCATTTATGATTGCATAAAAACACATTTTTGTCTCCTTTTTTTCTTCCAGGTATGGCAATGTGGTGGAAGCATGGAAGTCCTTCCTTGCTCCAGAGTTGCCCACATCGAACGTACAAAAAAGCCTTACAACAATGACATTGACTACTATGCAAAACGCAATGCTTTAAGAGCTGCTGAAGTGTGGATGGATGAGTTCAAATCCCACGTTTACATGGCTTGGAATATACCCATGACAGTAAGTTATCTGCTATATACCTCCAGGTTAGAAAAGTAATCTGATACAGTAGCCAACAGGCTCCTTATATTAGATAATAATCAGTCCTAATTATACGGTTATATTTTTGTTATATGTAATATAATGTACTTTTAAGGAATACATGTTTAAGGTTTTAAAGTTATACTGACTTTTTGAGCTTGCCTAGGTAATTGAATTTTGTAGTATTCATGTTGTTGGGATACATTTATCAGCAATGGATCATTTGCACCTGGGTAGTAATCTGTATCAACCAATAAGTGCTAGCTATTGGAAAATATCAATTGCATTTACTACTGAATGGATAAAAACACTGTGTATTAGCACAGGCCCCACTACTTCGATTTGCTCTCAGGTTTTTCTGCCCCAGTAATACTGCATCAACCTGGGTGCAGAGAAAAAGAACATATTTTGGCACGTAAACACTTTGCATTTTCACTCCAAAATTGGCTTCATGTGTCGCAGTATCTCTGGGGGGGAGGGGTGGGCAGATACACCAGAGAGCAGATTGAAGCAGTGGGGCTACAGCCCTGTGTGGCAGTACCCTAATATTTACTATGAATTTTCTCCACTACAACTACCATATTTCCCTAAGTAGAGCAATACCAACAGCAGATTGACATTGGCCTTGACAAGGAAACCCTGTGTTAGGGAGCAATAGCATTTACTAATCTTCTCCACTATGCGCAATTCTCCCCATAGTATATGCATACAGCTTGTGTTGTGTTTCATGCTAAGTCTGAGTCAGATTTAGAATTTGCAAATGCACACCAAGCTAGTCTGAAACGTGTGCATGTACACAAACAGCACAAAGCGTCTAATTACTATGATGACTGGAACATCAAGTAAACATTACAGCAAATGAAAGCTAAACAGTTTGGCAGGGTCGGTGGATAGCATTAAACCTATATGCATAGATCCAACACAGTGGACTGCAGAATGACGTTGGTGGAAGTAATATGGCAGCTGCAAACATAAATTTTCAAGGAGCTGCGTGAAAGTAAGGGGTTTTGCTAAAAACCTGAACACTTCTAAGAGGGCTATAGTGGCAAATTGTTTGTTCTAAAATTTGTTGGGCTACACAGATGGCATGTCTGCAGAGGAAAGCCTCCATGGGTCAATGAAATCCTTACTCATTTTTTCAGCCACTATGATCAATATCGGACTGAGTTCTGATATTGATCAATGTGGCTGGCAATTAACACCATAAGTGGACAAATGGATAAGCAGCCAATATCAGCCCATGTATGGGCGGTTTTACCCTGTCATTAACAGGCAGTGCTTTGAATAGCAGGCTTAAAGTTTAAAGGGGAACTCCACAAAAACATAACTTAAGTTTTTTGAAAAGTAAACATAATTTCAAGCAACTTTGCATTATACATCAATTAAAAAATATGCAGAGTTTTCATAATTTTTAATGGTTTCTGACAGTTCCCTAAGCCTAGCCCCCTGCTCTTCTGTTGATCTTTCTGACTACTTTGCTGAGCTGGCTGACTACTGTTACTTTGTATCAACAGCCATCTGTCCACAGCCTGCATCCTCCAAACCCCACAATTCCCTGCACACGTGATTTTAATAAGGAAAGGAACATCACAGTGCAAGGCATTGTGGGTTATGTAGTCCCTGCATGCTGTCTGTAAGCTGTGGAGAAGTTGTTACACTATGTAACATCAGTGTTTAGTCCCTCCTTCCCTGCCAGGATTTCAAATGATGCAGAAATAGAACTGTTAAACAGTTGGATTTCAGCATAAAAAATGGCATTTATTCATACTTTTTGAAGAAACAGGTAACTGTGATGGGTATATTAGGGGTTTCTGTGTTATGTGAGCCTCTTTATCAAATGTTGGTTTGGAAACTGGAGTTCCCCTTTAATACAAGTATGCCTAAATATAAACATAAGCTATAAAACATATTAGCAATAATAAAAATCTGTTATGATTTGTAGGTCTGCTTGCTCTGTAGTTATACCCTATGGACTAATTGCCTAATTACGTATTTACCATAAACTCTAATAATAATTACACCCTGAAATCATGTATGCTTTGTAAACAATATTGAACAGAATCCAGTGTAAATATCATTGCACCAGGGTTTTGAGAAAGTACATAAATATCACACCTTACTTATATATGCGGGGGCACATTTACTAAGGGTCGAAGTGAATTCAAAGTGAATTTTCAAATTCAAAAACTTCGAATTTCGAAGTAATTTTTGGGTATGTCGAGCATTGAATAGGCCAAATTCGACTTCGATTCTAATTGAAAATACTATGGGGCCCAATTCACTAAGCTCGAGTGAAGGAATAGAGGAAAATAGAGGGGGAAAAAATCGATGTTCGAATGTTTTTTTGGCTACTTCGACCATCGAATTGGCTACTTCGACCTTCAAATACGACCTTCGACTTCGAATCGAACGATTCAAACTAAAAATCATTCGACTATTCGACCATTCGATAATCGAAGTACTGTCTCTTTAAAAATTTCTTCGACCCCCTAGTTCACCACCTAAAACCTACCGAGGCCAATGTTAGCCTATGGGGAAGGTCCCCATGGGCTTTCCAAGGTTTTTCTGATCAAAGGATAATCCTTCGATCGATGGATTAAAATCCTTCGAATCATTCAATTAGAAGGATTTTATCGTTCGATCAAATCGAAGGAATTGCGCAAAATCCTTTGACTTCGATATTCGAAGTCGAAGGATTTTAATTCGGCAGTCGAATATCGAGGGCTAATTAACCCTCGATATTCGACCCTTGATACATCTGCCCCTTAGACTATTCGACCATTCGAAAATCGAAGTGCTGCCTCTTTAAAAAACGTCGATTTCGAAACGTCGCCACCTTAAACCTGCCAAATTGCTATGTTAGCCTATAGGGACCTTCTAGAACCTATAGCTAACATTTGGCTAAGTTTTTAGAAGTCGAAGTTTTTTTTTTTGAAAATCGTGCGATCAATCGATTAAATCATTAGAATCGTTTGAATTGTTTGATTCAAATTATTTCAATTAACGGTCGAACGATTTAACTTCGACCAAAAACGGCCAAAAAAATTCAAAAACAAAAATTAAACTATCTAATTTGGCCAATTCGATGGTCGCATTTCAAAGTTTTTTAACTTCGAAATTAGACCCTTGATAAATGTGCCCCGTAGTGTCCTGTCATTAAATAATCTACTCTGTAACACACCAACAGTTAAAGATGACAAATAAATGGGAAAATGAACAGATTTGTAGCCCTAAGGTCTGGAGCATCTGTGCAGAGTCACAAATGCCAGACAATCTGTGTAATGGTTCCTCCAGTGTTCCTCAGACAGAAAAGTGCTTCCCTTATTACACTGGAGCTCATCTGCACCTTCCAAGGTCAAAATTGTGGTCACCAGCATAGTCCCTTCTAAGTTATGATCTGGAGAACGAATTAGGCTTAAGAGACTCAAAAAGCAAAATCAATACACACAAATATCAATTACAATAATGTATTTTCACCTAGCGATTGTATTATTCTTGCAAGTGATATATTGAGTACTGTCAAAATGTGCATTATTTCATTACAAAATGAATGCAAAGGCTTACAGATCCGTGGAATTTTATATCATATGCAGAATGTATTCTTTCAAATTTGTGATATTGTCAGTAACTGAAGGAGACTATTATCGTGAGAAAATGCTATTCTGTTACAAACATTCAAGGTTTCATTATGTGAAATCCAGCAATTTGTTTGCTAGTGTGACAGCACAGTGTAATGAAATGGTAGGTGCAGGTAGGCATTAGATTGAAAAAATAATTGGAAATGACTAGAAATGCAATACATCCTTTCCAGTACAGGAAGAAACACATATTAAACAACCAAATAATACAGAGCAAAAATTGTCAGTGCTTACATGATTTGGGCAAAAAATAATAAAAGCTATTTGAGAAGTGAGATTTATTAAGTTCAATGTTTTGGATTCTGCAGAGGACCCTTTGGAAACTAGAATGGTGAATGAATAAACCCTTTAGAGCTCAAAATGGTGCAGCATTTTTTGTTGTGGCCGCTGTGCTAAAATTCATGTAGTTGTGCTTGCACTTTGACATGAATCAGATGCAACTGCACTGAAAACTATCAGTCTGGATGCCATCACTTCCTTCCAACAGTCAGGGGTTATTTATTAAAATCCGAATGTTAAAATCTCCAACAATTCCATTTTTTTTCACTAGAAAACTCAAACTCAAATTTTTCAAGATTTATTATACCTCGATGCTGAAAAAAAACCAAAATCTGAAAATCCACCATCTCCGACCTGTCAAGGTCTTGTATAAGTCAACGGGAGAGGCACTTATCTCAATTTGAAGTTTTTCTGGTCTACACTGGGTTTAGGCCAAAAATCTGACTTTTTCTGGGTTTTCGGGCAAAAACTCCAAAATTTTGTGTAATTTGCCAAAAAAGCCAGGGAAATTTGAGTAATTTGGAGAAAAGCACGAACAATTTGAGTGATTCATGTTTTTGCTTGATCTATGCCCAATTATTTAGCCACAAGTATATTGTATCTATTGATTCAAGCTGCTCTGGGAACCATGAAGCAACCCTCACAGACCAATCAAGCCAAGCTTAACTATAAAGAAGTATAAGCAACACTTTTTGATGGGAATACCTTTAACAAATCGGATTTTTTACACTACCGAACTTGCACAACCACACTTGTTAAATAAGCCCTTTTGT
Source organism: Xenopus petersii (assembly GCA_038501925.1). Taxonomy (NCBI): domain Eukaryota; kingdom Metazoa; phylum Chordata; class Amphibia; order Anura; family Pipidae; genus Xenopus; species Xenopus petersii. The sequence goes on from CM076673.1 coordinate 149,297,115, forward strand.
TTTAGGGTACATCTGTATGAAGAATCAATGTATAATTATATCATGATAATTATAGATAAATGTATATGCTTGCTGCACTCCAGAACCGGCCCATATGCTACATAAATCATAAAGAGAGCAGTAAAATGGTATTCAATCATTTGGCAAGAAAGCACCAACAGTAATTAGCTTTTACTTGTAAATAAGCTACTTAATAAAGTTTTATTTAAATGTTTCATTTTTACATTTTTTTTCTTTTCAAAATGTGGTGTAAATTTGGTGCAGAGCTTTATACATATATCTGGGTATATTAAAATGTAGAAATCACTACTGCTCGTGAAATATTACCCTGTGCTATATTATTTTTTCAGAACCCCGGTGTGGATTTTGGGGATGTTTCAGAGAGAGTCGCTCTGCGCCAGAAGCTGCAATGCCGTAGTTTTAAATGGTACCTGGAAAATGTATATCCAGAAATGCGAGTGTACAATAACACTATAACGTATGGTGAGGTAAGTAGAAAATATAAATTGGGCTATTGGTATGGCTTCCAACAACTGGGCAAAATTATAATCATATGGGTTTCCTTATCCATTAATAAAGAAGCCATGTTCAAACGTGTTGCACTAATGTGAGCTAAAAGGATTAAAATAGTTGTTTGCAGTTTGGATATATGGCTCTAAATTATTTGACTGATAAGGCAGTGCTATGTGTATGTGTAGCATGAGGCAGGTGAATATCTACTATTCTCAGAAGACCTATTAAAGTTATACCAGTGTATGTCCATTCAAGGATTGTTAATATAAAAATTGATAAATATATATAATAGGTTAGATTACTGGTATAGGTATGGCATCTAATATTCTGAATGCTTGGGTTAAGGATAAGGGTTTTTTTTTTGTAATTTGGATCTCCAATCCATAAATCTGCTAAAAAAAAACATTTAAACGGTAAATAAAGCCATTGTTTGTTTGTAATCAAGTGGTAACATTTATATATCTATCTATCTATGGAATTGCAAATACATCAGAATAATATATATGCTTCATGTAACTATTAAAAGTTATTAAAATTATTTACTTACAAATATATCAACTAAAGAATCAACTAAAACACTGATCCAGTCTCTCATCATCTCCCGCCTTGATTACTGCAACTTACTCCTCACAGGTATTCCAACAAGTCACCTTTCACAACTCTAATCTATTCTAAACGCGGCCGCTAGACTCATTCATCTAGCTCGCCGCTCAACATCAGCTGCTCCCATATGTATGTCCCTTCACTGGCTCCCAATCTCTTCTAGAATCAAATTCAAATTACTTACACTCACATTCAAGGCCCTTAATAATGAAACCCCTCCCTATATTTCATCTCTAATCTCCAAATACACTCCTTCACGAAACCTACGCTCTGCTTCTGATCTTCGCCTCACTTCTCCTCTGGTCACTTCTGCCCATTCTCGTCTACAAGACTTCTCTCGGGCTTCTGCTTTTCTCTGGAACTCTCTGCCACAAGCTGTAAGACTTTCTCCTTCTTTCCAAACTTTCAAGCGCTCCTTAAAGACCCATCTGTTTAAAGAGGCCTATTCGATGTACCTTAATTAATCATTGCTGGATCAAAAATGACAAATTGTTTATACAATCCTAATGTCTCAATTGTACCCTAACCTTTTAGTTTGTAAACCCTATTGTATTCTGTAATCCTTGTCTGTTATCCACCATTTATTCCCTGTTTCCATTTATTCCCTGTTTGCTATAACTGCAGTAAAGCACTGCGTATCTTGACAGCGCTATATAAATAAATGATGATGATGATTTACTTACAAATATATATATATATATATATATATATATATAATTATATATAGGGTATATATATATATATATATATATATAGTGTATATATATATATATATATATATATAGTGTATATATATATAGTTACATAGTTACATAGTTAAATTGGGTTGAAAAAAGACAAAGTCCATCAAGTTCAACCCCTCCAAATGAAAACCCAGCATCCATACATACACCCCTCTACTTTTAATTAAATTCTATATACCCATACTAACTATAGAGCTTAGTATCACAATAGCCTTTGATATTATGTCTGTCCAAAAAATCATCCAAGCCATCCTTAAAGGCATTAACTGAATCAGTTATATATATATAGTGTATATATATCTATATATATATTCACACATATACAGTATATCAGTTTTGTAAAATTCTTTAATATATCACATAGGGGCCAATTCATTAACTTTGAGTGAAGGAATAGAAGAAAAAAAACTTCGAATTTCGAAGTGTTTTTTTGGCTACTTCGACCATCGAATGGGCTACTTCGACCTTCGACCACGACTTCGAATCGAAGGATTCGAACTAAAAATCGTTCAACTATTCGACCTTTCGATAGTCGAAGTACTGTCTCTTTAAGAAAAAACTTTGACCCCCTAGTTCGCCACCTAAAAGCTACCAAACCCAATGTTAGCCTATGGGGAAGGTCCCAATAGGCTTGGCTACGTTTTTTTGGTCGAAGGATAATCCTTCGATCGTTGGATTAAAATTCTTAGAATCCTTCAATTCGAAGGATTTAATTTGAACGATTATTCCTTTGATCGTTCGATCGCAGTATTTGTGCAAAACCCTTCGACTTCGACTTTCAATTGGCCCTCTTTTTTACATTTTTTTTATATAGTTTTTCAATTTGGCTTCTTCTTCTAACTCTTTCCAGCTATTAAATACTGGCCCCATCTAAAAAAACAAATGCTTTGTAAGACTACAAATTTGTTATCATTGCTGCTTTTTTTTGTTTCCCATCATTTTGTCAGGCCCTCTCCTGTTCATATTCCTGTCTTGTATTAAACTTTAATTACAGGAACAGTAACACCAAAAAATGTAAGGGGCAGATTTACATAGGGTCGAATATCGAGGGTTAATTAACCCTCAATATTCAACTGTCGAATGTAAATCCTACGACTTTGAAAATCGAAGTCGAAGGATTTAGCGGTATTCCTACGATCGAACGATCGAAGGAATAATCGTTCGATCAAACGATTAAATCCTTCAAATCAAACGATTCGAAGGATTTTAATCCATCGATCGAAGGGTTTTCCTTCAATCAGAAAATTGTTAGGAAGCCTATGGGGACCTTCCCCATAGGCTAACATTGGCCTCGGTAGGTTTTAGGTGGCGGACTAGGGGGTCGAAGTATTTTTTAAAGAGACAGTACTTAGACTATCGAATATTTGAACGATTTTTAGTTCGAATCGTTTGATTCGAAGTTGAAGTCGTAGTCGAAGGTCGAAGTAGCCTATTCGATGGTCGATGTAGCCATATTAGACCATTGAAATTCAAAGTATTTTTTCTTCTATTCCTTCACTCGAGCTAAGTAAATGGGCCCCTGTGTGTTTTAAAGTAATGAAAATATAATGCAGTGTTGCCCTGCACTGGTAAAACTGATGTGTTTGCTTCAGAAACACAACTATAGTTTATATAAACAAGCTGCTGTGGATCAATAGTGGAAATTGAAAAACGGCTATATGGCACAGGTTAAATAATGTATAACAGATAACACCATTAGACAGACAGAGCTTATTTGCTATCTTCTGTGTAACATGAGCCTTTTCTCCTTTGAATGGCTGCTCCCATTGCTACACAGCAGATTATTTATAGAAACAATAATGCAGTGTTGCCCTGCAGTTTTACCAGTGCAGGGCAACACTGCATTATATTTTCATTACTTTAAAACACTTTTATTTTTTGACATTACTGTTCCTTTAAAGTCAATGCATGGTTACTGGGGTAATTTGGATCCAAGTAACCAAACTGCAAACTGGAGAGCTGCTAAATAAAAAGCTAGATAACTGAAAAACTACTAAAATTAAAACCAGTTGCAAGTTGTCTTAAAATATCACTCTCTACATCATGCTAAAATGTAATTTAAATGTGAACAACCACTTTAAGAATAAGATATGGATGAAAATGAATTTGTACAGCCTTTATAATATCAGTATATATTTGATCTAATATAAGACCTAGCACATTTTTATGCCCCAGTTTTCTTGTGCCATGGACACTAGTGTCCATTAAATAAGAGAGGGCTTATGGTGTAGCAAGAGGCTCAGAGAATGACTGTTTAGATTTCTTTGGTGGTGAAGCACTTTATTATGTAATGTTACTTTGCTATATGATACACTTAGCCTTCCTCTGTACATATGTGTCCCCAGGCACTGAATGGACATTATGTGCTGTTGAAGTTGACAGCCAACTCTAAGGATATTTGACAAAGATGCATGTCCCTTGGTGTTTTAGCCAAAGTCATCATAGCTGTACATGACTGTGAGCTTGTCTGAGACTATCAAAGTCCTAAATCAGTTTATTCCAGCAGTTATTTGCACAGGGATATTCCTGAAACATGATAGTCTGAGGTGAAAGTCAGTGTGCCCTTTGTCCATTCAAAAAGAAACTTCAATATGATTAAATCAATTTTCACCAAAGTCCTGAAAGCAAATATACAGTAAGTGCAGCTATTCCATATCACAGATAGATCTTAATAACCTCTATACAGTGTTCTGTGAAAGACAATATTTTGTGATGCCACACATTAACGCTGACTTTAAGCAGTGTCTTCACATGATTTAAGTGTTTGTGTTCCTTGCAAGGAAATAATGAGTGACATTTCAGTGCAAATATTGAAAGTTACAGTAAGCAAATCATTTAATGATTCCATTACATAAATAAGCGTACTGCGATTCAGCACATACCATACATGTAATACACAACAGCATATAGAAAATCAGCTCCTATATTAAACATCTTGTATCATTCATAAACATTTATATGTTTCCAGGCTTCGGCAAAGGTAAAGAATTTTGGAATTTGCTATTTGCAGTCATAACTTTAGAACTTCTTAGCATAAGGGCTAAACCACATGGAAGATTTTGATTCCATTTTGTTAGTCAGACTTTATTTGACCCAAAGAATCTTGTCATGCAACAGTACACAGCAGCTTGAGATTTTGTGGGATACTACATAGTCTGATCCCCCTGCTATAATGTAAGAAGGATAAGAAGTCAGATGGTGTGTTTTGTGTATGCATCTATCTCCGAAAGCCAGTGTGTTCTAATGGAAAAAAAAAAGCTTTCAGGCATCATCCAATCTTATTGTATGCAGCATTCTTTTCCAGCAGGTTGTGTCATGTTGGATGGCAATGCTTCCATGTCATTTACACATGAGCTTTTTCTAGGAGTCCCATAATGCTTTGACTTGTTGGATGCAACCTGTTAATACAACATCATCCTACAAAATATCACATGAAGTTTAGCTCTAAGACCCTATAGCACTGATCCCCAACCAGTGGCTCGGGAGCAACAAGTTGCTCACCAACCTCTTGGGTGTTGCACTCATTGACCTCAAAGCAGCTGCTTATTTTGAATTCCTGGTTTGGAGGCAAGTTTTAGTTGCATAAAACCCAGATGTATTACCAAACAGAGCCTCCTGTAGGCTGCCAGTCCACATAGAGGCTACCAAATGGACAGTCATATCACTCCCCAAAATTTTCATGCTTGTGTTACTTACCTCCCTAACTCTTTTTACATTTAAATGTGGCTCACAGGTGAAAAGGTTTGGGGACCCCCACCCCATATTGTTACAGTGTAGGTTTAACAAAAGAAGCCTGGAGATCAGGACTGACAAACGAACATTTTCAACCCTTTGATGTTTTGGAGTATTTGAAGTGGGAACATGAAAATAATCATAGTGGTAAAGTCTCCCAGATTGAGGCAAGGCATAGATATGTCATGCACCCAACCATCATTAGCTTTGTAAATCAGTGTCCATTTACCACACACCCACACAGTGTCCCTTAATGCATTCACCTTAAAATGCTGTTTGTTTGTGTTATCCTGCAGTGAAAGATTACATATTTTTCCTGGATCGGGGATAGTCACAGAACATATTTATGTTGGTAGTCAATCACTTTATCTATAAACATTTCATTAACTAAGGGGCAGATTTATCAAAAAGCTCAAATCACTCTTCATTTTTTCTTTACTTGACCTTGATATTAAGAAATCTTCAGCACTCTATTATGCTTGCCCTTTCATGAAGGTTTCCATAGGCTTCTGTTAAAAGGATTTACTAATGCAACTGACATGCCGATTTAAATAGTTCTTGTTACCTCAGAGAAAGACCAAGATGTTTAGGCGAGAAAATTCAAGAAAACTGAGAAATCACAGAAAAATCTTGATTAAAAGGCAAATAGCTGGAACTGGAGATCAAGACCAAATCTGCCCCATAGGTTTTACCACTAGTACAGTTTTCTGGTGAAGGATGAACAGGAAGACTAATATTCAGATACTTTTCCAACAATACAGGGACAACAACCACGTTTCTCTAAATCACAGAGTTATTTCAGTTTTGATGCATACAGGCTGACTTTCCCAAAGTACTGCTGCTAGATAGACACGGAATCAACTGAGCCAATAAGTCAAATAACTGAGAGCATGGGGATTGTTAGGGTTTCCTATGTTAGGTTTTCCAACCACGAATGACTTTAAACAACATTTCCACCTTGCTATATAGACGTGTCTGAATTGGAGAGAGCAAGAAATCTGCTACTTTTACCCTATTTCCCCTAACAATCAAAGCCAAAACATAAATTTATTAATTCTTTTATTTCAAGCTCCGGAACAGTAAAGCAACTGGCTACTGTTTAGATCAAGGCTCTGAAGATGACAACAAAGCCATCCTGTACCCTTGTCATGGCATGTCCTCACAGGTAAGCACATCATGGGATTTGAGCGCCATGCTCTACAACTTAAATTTAATCCGGTTTTCTTCTTTCTGCAGTAAATGTATTTGCACATAAGATAAAGAAAATGTTAACAGTATGATTGTCTTTCAACCCAGTGATTTCATTTATGCTCTACTGGTTTCCCATAACAAGATCAATAGAAGTCATATCTTTCTTTATACCCACCAAATGTACCACTGAGTTTTTTTTGCAGGATATCAGAGAAAGGTTGAAAGTCTATTTTATTGTATCATTTTTCCATATTCTTCTCTGTTTGGTCTAGTTTAAAAAAATAGAGAGAGAAAGAAAAAGGTTTTCACATTAACTCTTGTACTTCATGTCATTTGCTTTAGTAACCACTGCCAAGGGTTTAGCTACACATAGCCAGGCATAACAGGCTTTGAAGCACATTTAAGAATAGAACAGAGCAGCCAGAGCAGTATTTGCAGAGGTTACTTAAATTGTGCTTTGACATAACTTCACACGTAACTTAAGCAAATTGTATAACTTTCGCAATGCGGCCAGGGCCTTTACCCTGGAAGATTTCTACTGGCCAGAGATAACAGTATCCACCCTACCCCTGATGACAGCCCTGCCCTGGTGACCCAGTATCTACTTCTCTATAGTTACGTCACTGCTCCGCACTGTTCTATATAAAAGTATCCAGATACTTAATTTTAGATAAACAATAAACAATTAAACAATTATCTAGATCCTTAATCGTACATAAACATTAAAGGGGTTCTTTACCTTTAAATTAACTTTTAGTATGATGTAGAAAGTAATATTCTGAGACAATTAGCAATTGGTGTTAAGGTGGCCATACACGAAGAGATCTGATCGTTTGGCAATGTCGCCAAACGAGCAGATCTCTCCCCGATATTCCAACCTTGAGGTGGGCAATATCGGGCTGATCTGATCGTGGGCCCTAGGGTCCAACAATCGGATCCTAACTATGGCTAACGGGCAGTCGGATCGTGGGACCGCATCAACAAACAGATGCGGCTGCAATTCCCTGGGCTACGATATTGACCGGGGGAAGCCGGTCAATATCGGGGGAGGGCCCCATACATAGGCCAATAAGCTGCCGACTCGGTCTGTCGGCAGCTTTTATCGGCCTGTGTATGGCCACCTTTAATTTTTTATTATTTATGGTTTTTGAGTTATTTTGTGTTTTTTTATTCACCAGTTCTCCAGTCTGCAATTTCAGCAATCTGTTTGCCAACTAAAAAGTTGCTTGAAATGGGTCATTCTATAACATACTACTAAAAATGTCTTCTTCTGGGTTTCACCATCCTTTGTGGTAAAGTGATTACAATACGACTTACCAACCTAGTTATCAGATACTAAATATATGGTTTTAATAATTACAACATCAAATTATAATTGCCAAATATAAATACATCAATGTGAATAAAAAAATACAAAGGGGGATTATTCGAGTGGAGATTATTCTGCGACACAATCTGGCTGGGATGTGGTTAAGGTAGAAATCTGACATTGTGTGACTTAACTTTGTTTAATTATATGGAGACTTTAAATGCAAATTTAAATCATTACTTGATAAAAAGATAATATTTTATGCCAAAAGTAGTGAAAAGATGTGTATTTATGAAATTAAGGCTTGAAAACATCCACTTGGGCATTCTTACAACAATAAAAGAATACGCATCCCCATTGTTTATTGTCCCAGCATATCTTAATAGCATTTCCTGTCTATTTAGTTACATTTACCCAAGCATAAATTTTCCTATTACCAACAACGGCACAGCCCTATAAATTTAAGATAACGCTCAGCTAAACTCTTTGTTTTCATAATGGCTATTTGTGAATGCCATCTTCTAGGCACAAATATTTTTTGCTGCAGTTTATTATTCTTTTGTAGAAAAATACAGGGTGACAGGAGAAGAGGCTCCGCATTTTAACTTCTGCATGTGTGAGCGAAAATGCACTGCACTGCATATTCTGATAATGTGCTTTCTGGTTCATAGCTGTCAATATTAATTCTCTTCTTGTATTGTACTATGTATTGTGTGCAACATGGTACACAGAGGTTTCTAGGCACAAAAACAATGATCAGACTGCAGCAAAAAAACTTATCTCAATGCTGTTTTTTTAAATACATTTTATACACCTACAGATAGGGTTTTGACCTGGACAGCCGTTTGTTTGAAGGGCTGCCCGGGTCAAAACTGCATGCCCGGTTTTCCAAATTAGGCAAGATTCCCTATGACTGACGCAGCATTCAGCCAATCGCCAATCACCACGTCATAGCCCGTGATGTTATGACCCACCCCAGCAGCCTCACAGCCCCACCCCCTGTCCAGATTCAACTAGGCCACATACCTAGTTCAAATAATGAAATTTAAATACACAAAAACATAATAGAACTAAATGTAACATGCTAGTGCATAGGGCTGTGGTTTTTATTGTTTTATTTTTCTGTTCTTGAATCTATTTCTCAGGCGACACTGGATGTTGTGACAGCTCAGGTTACTGGAAAGTTATGCCCAGTCTTGCATTTTATATGCTTTATATGTTCACCACTTTATCCAGAGACCCGTATCAAGCACTTCATGCTTTATGTGTATCTACTAGTAGATTGTAGCTGCAGTAAAGTGTATTTTTGTACAATAATTGTGTCAAGGGAAAAAAAAAACATTATTCAATTTCCTTAAAGGAGACATTTTATATAACTTTCCTATTCAGATATATTACTCATCTTTCCTCAAAACATGTAATGATGCATAAAGAAAAACATGCGGAACTTCACTCTTCGATAAATTTACCCCTATGCAACTCTCTGTCTCTATTAAAGGACCAGTAACAACAAAAAAAAACCATTTTTTTAAAATTTGTTTGTACACCAAGACACATTTAACTCTTAAATTTGCAAAGTCTTTATTAAGAAATAACTTTCAGATTCTTCTCTTCAGAAACGACAACAGGGTGATGATCTATCGTGCGGCACTTGATTTCTCCTCCCTGGCCAGCTCCTATAGAAGGCAGGGAGGAGAAACTGGGCACAGCACAATGGAATCGGTAAGTTATTTCTTAATAAAGACTCTCCAGTCAAATTGTGGAAAGTCTTGTACAGGAAGTTGCAAAGGGGGAGGGCTGAGCACAATTTTCAAGCTAATACATACATTTTTGACCCAAAGGGTATTAAAATAAAAACTTTATATTCTATTTTACATTATTTTACATGGTTTGATGCATTGTGAAAATGTATGCTATATGTCCCCTTTAACGATCTTACAAAATAGAAAGCTTTTCAATGTTCTTATCAAGAGAAAATCACAACATTTTGATTGCCCAAGAAGACTGCTTGAACCATTAATCATGCAAGGAGAATTACAGATTAAACCAAGTTTTTTGCTTGATAGAAACAGGGGCAGATTAATGCAGAGGCCCAGTGTGATCAGGGGCCCATCTAGCTTTTTTCAATTATCATTTCTGTTCTCTTCTCTTTTAATATTTATTTATATTTCCGCTGCTGGGTCTGGTCAGGAGCACCTGCTGGGAGCATAAGACGGGCAGTGCTCGCACATGCAGATCCAGTGACATCACTGGTGCATGCTGAATATGACCCAGAGTTAGGGTGTCCACCTTTTCTGGAAAAAAATACCGGCCTTCCTATATATTTATCTTTTTTACCTATTAATAACATTAGGATCAACCATCATTTTTACTGGTCAGGCTGGTAAAATACCGGCTAGGTGGCAACCCTACCTGGAGTAGAGAGCTCGAGAGTGCAGGTGCCTAGATCTGCATTAATCCAGATTAAGCAGGATCTTACAAGGGGGCGTAGATGACGCTTGGTGGTTAGAGACAATTATTTTTTGGTAAGATAATCAGTATGTGCAGATCCACCCTTATATGTTATATTAGTAACTGTACCCAAAAGTATATTCTTATAACACTATTCACTGAAAGTTCTTTTTTTTTTTTTTAAAGTCCCACCTACAACACATTGTCAGACATTTGCCTGCTACCAATGATAAACATGGAAATGATCAACTACTATTTCTATAGAGGGATTTAAAATAACTTTATTTTATTTGACTTGTTACCGCAGCTGCTTCATTCACCCTTTCCTCTATATTCTGTGAATATGAGCCAAAAGGGGTTATGAAATGTTGCTATTGCCTTCATCTCCTCAAGTGTGTCTATGTCCAATTATCTATGGTCTCATTATCCCTTTCCCTCTTATGATCATCTGAAAATGATATAGGGAGATTTAACCACAACAGAACTTTTAGACTGGACTGTAATGTTGAGACAGTTTTGACTGACACAGATTTCTTTTTGATATTTCTCCAAACCGAAACAAATCCTCTGAGTACCTGAGAAGTAACTAACTCGTTGCAGCTTCTGGTATTAAAAAATGTATAATCTACAATTCAATTTGTGTCATCTGACAACTCACAAGATTCCCCTGACGCATCTATTTTAAATGAACCAAGAGTCTTATTTGTCTCGGCTTAATTCCTTCGGTTGGACTACACAACGGTTTTCCCTCAATAACAAAATCATATTACTCTCTTAGTTGCTAAATTGCTTTGAAATTGCTCTGGAACTTTATTGAGATTTGCCAGATATTCTATTTCTTCAATTTAATTTTCTTTAACACATAAAATGTTTGAGGGAGTTATGTAATGACTGCAACTTTTAACAACTAGAAGGCAAAGAGTTGTTTATGCACCTGACCTCATATAGCTACATTTTATGGTTTTTTTATACTCACAAACACACACACATATATACATGGTCATCTCTCTACACTCTGCAGCTTCCATCTACATCAACAATGCTACTTTAGACCATATAGAAATATTTCAGAAGGACTAAAACTGCAGGGAAACTGATATAATCAGCAGTTCCAGGTATACCAATAATATTCCTTAAAATAGCCATGATGAAAATGCCTTTAGCACCACATTCCCATTACAACTTTAGGGGATAAATTCTGCATTCATAGTATATGATACAATAGGGTTTGACTTTTGTGCATATATATACAGTATATATGTTTATTTCCTAGGGTTGCTAGAAACAGAATAAAGTATAAAACTTCTGAACCTAAGGAGAAACATTTTCTGTAGGAGAAAAAGCCAGTTTTGGTCCGTTTTCAAGTATGTTCATATCTCCAGCTGTTCCACCCCATAGCAATAAGCACCCTTAGCTCTTCCTTTCAGCCAGTGACAGTCTCAGCTCTGCATGAATGCACTAAATGAAAATGGCAGGTGGCACCACGTTACTCTGTTCCTGTCCAGCTCCTGCTGAGCTCCCCTCAGCTACCAGGAACATCAGAAAATCACATTGCATGCTGCGGATGGCCAGGAATAATACAGTGGCACATGCAGAAAGAGATAAAAAACTGTCTGTGTCAGAAGAAGAAGTTGAAGCCCATGCCTGGGTACAGACTGTGCACTAAATTATTTTAGGACAAACTCAATATGAATCACATAGTGAAAGGAATGCTTAAAGGAACAGTAACACCAAAAACGGAAGGTTTTTTTAATGGAACGACAACATAGTGTACTGTTGGCCTGCACTTGTGAATGGTGATGTTTGCTTCAGAAACAAAACTTTAGTTTACATAAACAAGCTGTTGTGTAGCCATGGGGCAGCCATTCAAGCATAGGATACACAGTAGATGACAGATACATTCTGAGGAATCCCATTGTATATTACAGAGTTTATATGTTATCTGCTATGTATCCTGTGTCTTTTTTTCCTTTTTCCGCTTTGAATAGCTGCCCCCATGGCTAAACAGCCCCTTGTTTATATGGACTATAGTAGTCTGAAGCAAATACACCAGTTGTACCAGTGCAGCACAACAGTACACTATATTCTCATTACTTCTTTATTATCTCTCTATTTTTTATTTTTGAGGAACAAATCAGGCACAGGTAAAAACATTAGATTATTTATTACTGAACATTTGAATCACAAGAATTACACATGACAATCATATTCCATGACCGAGGAAGCCTCTTTATATTAGTTAGTTTAGTAAGTCACCACCAAATTAGACCATACCACGGTGAACCACTGAAACTATTAAAGAGAGACTGACATATTTTACCCTATTATTCTAACATTTTTATCTAGACACACTTTAATGTTGTTGTTTTTTTCTATAGTACAGGTAAAAGAATAATGGGCCAGATTCAGTTCAGTAAGAAAAAGGTTTATCATGTGAAAACACATGGAGAAGATTCCATTTGAGATGTAATTCAATTCAGAAAAACATCTCACTGGTTATCACGTGAAACTCTATTGAAATCTATGGGGAAAAAACTGGAACTGAATTTGGAGAAAAGTTTTTCTCCTCAAATTGAATCTTGTGAATTTTCACATGATAAACCATGAGATTACGTTTTCTCACTGAATTGAATTTGGCCCAATATGTCCATACTGTTTATAAATCCAGAACATGGAGGAGAGAGGTGGGGGGGGGTAGAGGTTGTTGTTGGGTACCTACAGTTGGTACTCGAGGACAAAAAAGTGAAGTGCACTAAAAACAAGCTATTGTGCATCTAAACACCAAAGACACAGCGTCATTCTACTGAAACCTTCCATTTGTTTTAACATGTATAAGTGCAGTTATTGTACCTTCAAGTTCTGATTTTTTATAGAAGGTATGCCAAGATGATACAGACCCTTTGATTATGCCTCTCTTTTCTATTAGAGAAGCTAAATAACTTACTTCTTATGAAACTTCACCAGAATTTACTGTACACTGAGCCAGATTCAATTAGATGAGACAAATGTAGCTTGTGTCTTAATTTCTACTTTCCTCGTAATCTTTTGTGATTTATAAGAAACCACAAGGTTTTTTCCTTATCTTAATTGACCTTGAACCCACGTATTTTGAAAAGCAGATGTCAGACATTGGAAGTATTTCAGATTTGTTTTTACAATAAATTCAATCAATCAAGGGAATCATTTCAATTCTCTCTGCACACACCTGATAAGTGGCATCTGAAAAGTAAAGAGAAAGAGTGTATAGAAATCGAACAAGCTATATCTACTACCCCCCTAAGCAATCTACTAATGTCCCCTTAAGGAAATTTTATCTCACCCTGCAGTATCAGCAACACTAGTATTCTGGTATAAACATATATCACCTTTCAAATTAATATCTCCTTTTCCAATACTTCAACCACTCATACTAAACCCAGCCCCCCCCCCCCCCTAGCCTGGACCCCAAAGCCTTTGCAAGATGCAGTCAGTACAAGGATAGATATACTACACTATTGGATTTTTACAAGAATGACAAAATTATCAGCTTGGCTGCAATACAATCTGGGGCTGCCACTCGTTGGACCCACAGTGTTACAACCAACTGTACCACTTTCTAAAATGCAATTCATATAAAACAGGCTGAGAGCCAACCAACAGCATGGGAAAAAATACTAGATTCACATAAACCACAGAGCAGGCCTATTTCATTAACGTTTAAATAAAACTTTGACCTGTCTTAATTTCTTTGATGCATGGGAAAGAGATCTAGAGATAAATTGTCCCACCTCCCCCCCCAGCAAGGGGGGAAATAATGACAAATATACAAAAATCTTCCAGAGCTCTAGAGAAATGCTATATAAAATCATTACCAAGTGGTATTACACTCCTGAAAAACTACAGAGAATCTTCCCATCCGCTTCGGAGAAATGCTGGAGGTGCAATTCCGACGTGGCATCCTTCAAGCACATATGGTTCACATGCCCTGTTATTATCCCTTACTGGATCAAAGTTTGTAACCTGATAAATAAAATAACAGGAACCGGGATGGGTGAATTTTTTCGCCTTGTTTCACTGCAAAAATGACGGCCATAGACTTGTATAGCGGCGTGCTTAAAAAAAAAAAAAGCGGCTGAAAAATTTCGGCGCACGACAACATTTTTTTTACGCCCATGGAGTTTAATGGGTGTAGGCGACATTTCACAGCCAGCAAATTTTTGACGAAACGTGTCAAATTCGCCCATCAAAGTCCACCACTCTGATATCACTTTATTATTATTCCACATAGACAGTAAAAATAACTCCATGCTGTCAGACAGACTAACTCTTCATCTCCTTCATGCAGCAATTGCTACGATACCAAAAAGATGGAAATCACCAAAACCACTCTTAGAGATTAAATGGATGAACCTGGTTGAGAAAATTAGGAAAGTAGAAGAAATCATTTGCTTGCTGCACAACAATATACCCCAATACAATCAGATAGGGAAACCATGGCTATAAAACTTGAAGTTATTATGATGTTACATTATATATAGCTACAGGTTACTACGCTATCATACTATCAATCAAAGCATTTTTTATCTGATGTATAAAACTTACTCATTTTTAACCCGACTAACAAATACTCTGTATTTGATTTGAAATGGATTTATCTTACCCCCTCTCCTTTTCCTTCTGTATGGCCCCCCCTTTTTGCTAAAAATCAATAAAGAAAGACTTGAAAGAAATTCTCTCTGCACACACTTTAGCTGGCCATATAGGCCTTCAAATACTGTATCACACACGATGTGGTTACTCAAAATAGAAAACCTGTTAAACATTAGGGATGTAGCGAACTGTTCGCCGGCGAACTAGTTCGCGCGAACTTCGACTGTTCGCGTCTGCCGCAAGTTCGCGAACGTCGCGCGACGTTCGCCAATAGGCGTTCGCGTCAAAATCGTTCGATCGTTCGACCATTCGACCGCTAAAATCGAAGGATTTTCGTTCGAATCGAACGATCGAAGCATTCGATCGAATGAAATCATTCGATCGAATGGCTTCGATCGAATGAAATCATTTGATCGAATGGCTTCGATCGTTCGATTCGAACGAAAATCCTTCGATCGAACGATTTCAATCCTTCGATCGTTCGAATCGAACGATTTTCGGATGTTCGAAGTTCGCGAACAGTTCGCGAACTGTTCGCAAATTTTGCCGGTGTTCGCGAACGGCGTTCGCGAACACATCGGCGGCGGTTCGCTACATCCCTATTAAACATCAGCACAATTAAGATTTTGTCAGACAGCTAGTCAAAAGTTGTAATTTGTGTATCTTCACCATGTACATAGCAGATTAGTTCACTAGCCATTTTTGTTGATAATTTTATTGCTATGACCTCGTTATATGGAAAGCAAAACATCGAGATAAGGCTATTTCAAATAGAATGAGGTTTATTGAGTTTAACAAAGAACATTTAGTAGTTTTGCTTTGGGAAAAAGATCATGTTACACCGAAGTGTACCATGAGGGCTTTTGCCAAAGACACTCCCCTTTTCACAAGCTTTTATAGATTAAAATACACATACATACGTTATATAACTTGAACCCTCCCAAAATGTTGGAAGAGGACTGAATGTTCTTAACTACAGATATTGCACTGAAAATAGTTTCCCGCTTACAACTGTCCCTCAGCCTTGCAGTTCTTTATCTGTTAAAAGCAGACACAGGGAGGAACTCAACAAATGAAGAAAGCACTTCTGTACAAAGGGGCCTCATCTAGTATCTGCTGACACTCTGAATTCTGTCAGTAACTTACAAAGTGGACTCTCATCACTGGGTGTCATTAATAAGAGAAATAATAAATGGGGAACATCACCCGTCCCTTCACCTTTCCTGCCTTGGGCATTTGGTTATTGCTGAGTCAGAATGATAGGGGCATTTGTTATTAGACTTTATTATTCTTACACTCTGACACCTAACCATTTGTCCGTCATTGGAATAGGCTTTTCTCATATAAATGTGGTCACATAAAAATATATTATCATTTTCCAGTTGAATTCAGAGATCAGGAAAGTTTATTACAGAAATATCTAACTTGTTAGCAAAGCCAATCTGTGCAGGGTTATTTGAGCCCAAAATGTAATGCAACTTTCAAAATATTTAATAGTTTGGCTAATTATTGAAACACTCGAAGAAGACCCAACTTAAACTTCAACCCTGCCTGTACAGAATACAATACATTAGTGAAACAGCATGCTTTGGCTCTGTTTTCTATACTGATATTCTAATGATGTCTCTTTTGACTGGAACATTTTCAAATTCAGATTTGCCTCTGCTTTTCCAACAGCTTGTACGCTACAGCAGTGAAGGCCTACTCCAGTTAGGCCCATTGGGTTCCACATCCTTCCTTCCTGATACAAAGTGTTTGATTGATGACGGAAAAGGCAGAACCCCAATACTAAAGAAATGTGATGATGTCCTCCGATCAGCTCAAAAACTTTGGGATTTTACACAGGTGATATTCTAAATTTGTTTTACAAAAATCCTGGTTCTGTGTGGTGACGTACAGATGCAGCCACTTTGGTTTGTCTGTTTGACACAGAATAACTAAACACAGATATCCCATTTATCTCATTTAACACAGAAAACTGCGTCACAACATCCCATCTAATTAAAGCATTCACCATTGTGAACAATGGAGCTTTGGTATGCTAATGAAAAGGTTAAATGCATTAAATGAGTTAAGATGACTTAAGATAACACAGTTTCTTCAATTACCCCTGAGTCATGACGCATTTAACTCACAAATCCAAGTGGCTTCATCTGTAGATGGCACTCTATCTGGGAACTCTGATGCTCAGGGGTTCCAAGTACAGTGAATCAGATGGCACTTACGCATGCAAACTATGCTAAATATTTTTGGTTACTTGAGATCTCTACACAACGTTGTGTGAATATCTCAATAAACCGAAAATATTTAGCACAGTTTGCATGCGTGAGTACCATCTGATTCCCTTCTAATTCTGGATATATTCTAAATCTGGCACTGTAGCAACAGAAACAAATGGCTCATATACTAACAACTGGGCACTAACCCATGTCAAGAAATTACATTTTTTCTTTCAGCATTCTTTTGGCAGCTTTACTGATTACTTGTGGTGGATTATATCCCAGGTGTACATGCTCTGTCAGTACATATAGACCTGAAATTGTTTTTTTTTAATCAGGTTCTGCACATGCATACTGTGAATAATATTACATACACTTCAAGTAATTTACCCTTGGTGTACAAAGAGGCAATAGTGTATTTAGTTATGCCTAAATGCCCTATGCACCGGACCTGTGAGTGCTCATGTTCATTACTTCTGCCCCACACTGCTACATGGACCCCCCCCTACCCCTCACCTCTGCTGCTGGTGGGGGTTGGAATTTTTTTTAATATATAAGCATCTGAGGGCCATATCCTTAATGTTGCCACCCTAAGCACAGGCTCTTAAGTTTATTTATGGTAAATACGCCTCTGCAAAGAGACTCAGTTAATGTTACAGTTAGTGATGGGCGAATTTTTTCGCCAGGCGCGAAACAGCCGCAAAAATTTGCTGGTAAAAATTCGCCGGCAACAAAAAAAAAAGTCGCTGTATCAAAAAAAAATGGACGCTGGCGGCAAAAATGGCCGCTGGCGTCAAAAACGGCCGCCAACGTAAATTCGCACCGTTTCACGAATTTTTCGCCAGTTTGCGAATTTCACAGAAAATGTACGTGTTTTTCGGTGCAAATTCGCCCATCACTAGTTACATTCTTTAAATTGTATGATTTACACATTCACTTACATTTCCATTATAAATATCCATCATATAACAGATACATTTTTGCAAATCTTTAACTTAATCATTATCATTACACTAGTAAATATTTATGGAATTTATATTTTTTTAAAATCAAATATATTAGTGCTGTGCAACTCATTTTGAAAGAAGGAGAATAGGTAGATGAAGCCAATAACTTTACTGCCTGTTTATACTGTATATTGTCCCTTTTCTTACAGAGCAGCCCCATAGTTAACAGAGACACGGGTCGTTGCCTGGAAGTTGAAATGTCCAAGGATGCTAATTTTGGACTACGGTTAGTAGTACAAAGGTGCTCAGGACAAAAATGGATAATAAGAAACTGGATAAAACATGGAAGAAATTGATGTCTTTTTTTGAGAGAGAATGTTCAGCCAAGATTTTGGATGACCACAAGGCTATGCTTTTTTGTATAAACCTTGGGAAAACATTCCTTATGAAAGTTTACAATGACTAAACATTACTTGATAATGGACCATCCACTGAGTGGATTGATTGTCATGAACCATGTATGTAAAATAAATAAATAAAGGAGCAGACATGGGACTTCTGGAGGCTCAGAAGATATGGAAAAAACTGCAGGGGGTATTCTAGCAAGTGTGAAGGCCAAGAGAAAAGATCCTTATCGTTGCTAGATTTTGTGTTACAAACTGGTGCACAACTCCTACAACAAATTATCATGTGCCTTTTATTGTACTTCCTATACAAAAGAATAGAGCATCCCTTACATCAGCATGTGTGATTAATTGTGATAATAATGTAAATGAAATACAGATGTAATTAAGCAATAATCCCCAATGGGCTAGGTATCTTTTTGAGGAAATTCCACAGATTTAAAGAATGTTAGCAGGATAGCATTATTTATATATGATAAAATTGGCTTTCAAGAAATGTAAAAATGGCATTGCATTAAATCTCTCTCTCTCTCTCTCTCATAAAATTTTATGAATTGGTTAGTTATCCACTGTCTTTAGTAGGCAGGGACTGGCACCGTGTAGCATCCAATTGCATCAAATGAGAGACAAATAGCTTATGGGCTCTATGTAAGGGTACAACTACATGAGCATCTTCAACGTGATTTCAGCAGACGCAGTAGGCCAAACCGCAGGTGTCAAGACGGATGTGACGGAAAATAAGGTAAGCTATAGCAATGTCGGATGGTGTCGCAACGTTTATCTGACGCAACGCGACTATCGGATGTAGATGCAGCAAGCAGCGTCTGTCGCATCGGATGAACGCTGCAAAACCATCTGACATTTGTATTTCTTACCTTATTTTCCATCGCATCCGGAATCGCGTTGAAGACGCTCATGTAGTTGTACCCTAATAGAAGGTGCTAGGCATCTGTAGCAACCAATCATCTGATAGCATTTGCTGGTCAGTTAAAAATCTTAATGGTGGCATCTGGGCAAACATTGTGTCTTATGTTATATATGGGGATTAATGTTCTATTGAAAGCAAGAAGTTTAGTGCAAAAGTATAGTATTCAGTTAGGCTAATAGCACATGGTCTGTCTGGACACTACATGAAGACACACTGAGCTTATTAGTAGCAGACACTTTTCACAGCTAAAAAACACCAGAAAATATCCTGCCATAGACAATACTGAAAATTGCTTCAGCTAAAACACACAAGTAGCTGCTACAAAAAAACTCAGTGCATCTTCGTCCTAAAGATTGAACAAAATGAGATGAATAAAAGCTGCAAATTGCAACCCAATTTTGATTGCAGAAAAACTGTATGCATAAAATACTTATGTTAAAAATGCAATTACCACTACTACCAAGATTAATATTGTGACTGAAAAATACATTAAATAAGGCAACTGATTTTTTTCTATTGTTCAAATATTTTTACCTTCCTTATCAGAGGCATAGCCTTGTGACTGCAACTTCCACATTATGTTGGTAGTAGTGATGTGCGGGTTGGGTTTTTTCTGACTTGCACCCAACCGTAACCCGCCCTCCCTCAGTCCTCGCCTGTCTTCATTCCACTTCCGGGTTCTTTTTATAGATCCGCGCAGCCCCTTCGATTATATTACAAAAGGGTTGGGGCGAACAGGTTCACGGCTAAAAAGCCGGAAGATGGAAGCCAGCATTTGAAGGTGGCGGGTGGGGAGATCATTGGAAGAGCTTAACCCACACCCGCCAAGAGGAGTGCGAGGTCGGGCCCGAACTTGCCTGACCCGTGGGTCCTGCGGGTATCGGACCGGCCTGCACATCACTAGTTAGCCCATAAAAAAGTGCACGGTGTAATGGATGCCTGTACATAGTGCCTTTTTAAGGTGTTGGGTACAGGGCTCCATCAAGCTCCTGAGCACTATAGTTTGCTCTGCAAATATTTCAACAAAGGAAAAACAGATACAGAAAAATTTGCAGTTGCACAAGGGCTAAATTAACAGCACTCTTAAGGGGAATGTCAACCCCCCAAAAAAATTCTACTTTATAAATGGAAACATAATTCTCAGCAACCCGGCAATATACTTTCATTACAAATTGTATATGGTTTTTAGGTTATTTGTATATGTATTGCTATTGAAGCAGTGTTTGCCTTTCTGTTATCTGCCCAGATGGCTCAGACTGTTGATACAATGTAGAAAAGGCAGCTGATTAATAGACCTGTCTCTGCTGGGGGGGAAAAACTCCTGGTTTTAAAATTAAAGGAGTTAAGCAAATGCTGCTCTCAATTGCTTTTACAAATAGCTTTAAAAACACTGACAAGTTTTAATAATTGTATATTTATAAAAGTATAATTCTTTTATTAGGCAAATTATTATTTTGAGGTTTACTTGCCCTTTAAGGGCTCAGGGTTTTTGCTCCCCTTAGCAGTCCAAAGTTTGCACCAACATCTAGTTAAACTATAGATGTAAGCAGAGATAGATAGATATCTTATTTCCTTTTGTTATTCTTGCTCTAAAACAAGCTAAAGACATTGGTCTAGTTTTAATAGATACAATTCCCCTCTCCCTATTTGGGTGCACTACCCATCTTTGCAGACCTGGTGAGTCTAGTTGGTTTGGGTGTTGTACAGTGGGGAACATTGGGAGAGATTTATAATATTTTGTTAGTCAGATTATCTGAAATTGTTGCTGCAACTTGATAAAAAATAACATGATTCTGAATATTAATAGTAAGCTACCAAATAGGTGGATTGAGGCAAGTGCAGTTTTTATTTCGAATTTTACTGAACTTTATTTATTCTTAATTCACGAGAAAAACAGAAATATCGATGGCTTTTTAAATGTATTCTGGGTGTCAACTGGAATCTCTCCAGTGGAGATTATTGTATTATTATCATCAGTGTATTTTTGACATTTTGGCAAATAAGAGCCTTTCGTTTCTGCCTATCACATATGTTGGGTTCACAAAGAACTTGCTGAACATGTGATGTTGTACAAGGATAATGATAATATGGTCTCCATTTCAAATGTTAAAACTCTTCACAGAATAAAAACTCCTTAAACCTTGTGCTCTGTCTGCATTCTACATGTCATGTGTCATTACTGGAACAAAAAGCCTTCTGCTCTGTTTACATGTTTCTTGAGGTGTTATTATGAATGAGGCCATTAATAACAAATATAGTTTTAAAGTTATTTTGCTGCTGTATCTGGCTATCCCTTCATATTTTCTGCCCTGGTAGTGTGATGAATAAGTCTACATCGCAAATACATTTATAAATCTTTTTTAACATAAAATGTTTTTTTATAACTGATATACAGTATATAATGGAAAGAAAAAGACTTAAAATTATGTTTTGGGTTTAAATCCCCTATAATGTTTTTATTTTGCATAGTTGTTTCTTAAGGCCTACTATTCACCGCCTTAACATCCAGTTTTATTTCAAATTGGAGCTGCAGAAGAAAATGTTATATTTATAAAAACTACAAAAGATGATAGAGAGCAAGTGTAATATCATTATTAGGGATGTAGCGAACCGCCGCCGATGTGTTCGCGAACGCCGTTCGCGAACACCGGCAAAATTTGCGAACAGTTCGCGAACTGTTCGCGAACTTCGATCATCCGAAAATCGTTCGATTCGAACGATCGAAGGATTGTAATCGTTCGATCGAACGATTTTCGTTCGAGTCGAACGATCGAAGCCATTGGATCGAATGATTTCATTCGATCCAATGCTTCGATCGTTCGATTCGAACGAAAATCCTTCGATTTTAGCGCTCGAATGGTCGAATGGTCGAACGATTTTGACGCGAACACCTATTGGCGAACGTCGCGCGACGTTCGCGAACTTGCGGCGGACGCGAACAGCCGATGTTCGCGCGAACAAGTTCGCCGGCGAACAGTCCGCGACATCCCTAATCATTATATATATTATATGATTATATCATATGAGGCTACAAATATTAGGGTTAAGTACATCTTGGCTAATGTCATGTGGTGTTTTCTCTGCCAGTGTAAATAAGCTCACAGAGAAAAACTTTCATAAAAGGAGAAGGAAATTAAATACTGTAAATAAACATGCGCGCAAGTGCGCTCTGGCGTGCATGCGCAAAACTTTGTGCGCACATGCGCAATTCCAAAAGTATACGCGTGCAAGTTGGGGAGACACGGGACCGGACAATGAGGTAGGCGTCAGAGCTTTGCGCCCTAGGCACGTGCCTACTCTGCCTACCCCTAGTTCCGGCCCTGGTAGGCATTAATTATATATGAGTATATGAATATGAGAGGATAAAACCCACAAGAGGTCATTTAGATTCTCAAGTTCAGTTAGCAAAATGCAACTTCAATAACTAGTGATTTTCTTCCCACAATGCAGCGTTTTCACCTGAATTCCATTGTCATTTCGGTCACAAAGAGTCACTGCACCTGATGCATTTGCACTGTGCCCAACACAATTGCATTCAATTTGGCAAAATGAATGCTATTGCTTATGCATTTTGTCACAAATCGGATGCAATTGCACAAAAAATGTCTGGTGTCATTTTCAGCCATCCAAGTGATGTCTGCACCTGATTCTTTAGCTGCAAGTGGGCTGCAACTATTAATGTTGCAAAGGGAACCCTGGTGATACTGTAGCTCCAGGATTCTCCTGTGTCAATAGGAGCAGGAACACTACATTTGGAACAGAATGCAAGAAGAGCTTAGTGCAACTTTACAAAAGTGCAAAAATGACCTTTAATGAATGGGGTTTAACATGCAAATTGTGTGGATCTTTGGAAATAGCTGACATCTCTGATCATATAGTAAATAGAAATAACATTAAATCTGCCCCACTAATGGCATCACCTCTGCCAAGTTCTTCTCCCTTTCAGTCCAACAGAGCTGTGATTCATAGCTAATAAATATCTTTCTAATAAGCCCTTTTATTGTGTTTATATGGAGAATGTAGCATTTTATATATTTATAGATACCCATTGCCATACCCTAGGAGAGTTTGCCTTGTGTTTACCTGGCTGCACCTCAGTATAACTTTCCTAGCACAGCACCACTGGGTATGAATTATTCCACAAAATAAACAGCATTACAATTCTGCAGCAAGATAATAGATATAAATAAGAAGTGCCATGTGTAAGGTGGTCAACTCTTAACTCTAACCAGCCTTTTATTTTTCACAGCCATGAAACATCTAGAACTGATTTAATAAATGTATGTATGTATTTATAACTTTATTTGTAAAGAGCTGTTAATGAGCAGCCTCGCTGTACAGTGCATAAAAGTACAATACATAAAAAGTATACATGGGAAGACAAATCACATAATAAATATACACAGAAACGGCTAATGCAAATATACAATAAATGGCTAATGCGCAGCACTAAAAATGAAAAGTGATTTCAGACAAGCCCCCAAGGAGCGTTTGAGGCCAGCGACTGTCTTTCCTCTGTGCAGCAGCAAAGCAGTTAAATGGCCTTGATACATCTTCCGCCCGATGTGGGAAGACAAAAAAACCAACCTCATGCATCATCTTTCCTTAGTTCATATATCAGCGTGACAAATAACAGAGTGGTGGAAAGGCAATAACCGAGCTCATAATAAATATTAGTTCATCATTCCTTTCATTACACAAGGGCTGTTTATCTAAGCTTGTCTTCCATCATTTGAGTTTAATTGCTCATTACAACTCCATTAAAAGTCGGCATATGCAAAACCGAGAAAAGTGAACTTTAACAGCCTTGGGAGGATGTGACTCTACACACAGTGCTACCAATATCACGGAGCAGCAGCAAACGTATTTCTTTGTATGGGGGACCAATCCATATAGAAATAATACACGTTTGTGTATAACTTAGGTTGCTGCTAAATTCTACCTGCTGATTGGTTGCCATGGGTTGCTAGATCTTGTGCCAACTACCGCACCTACAGATGCAGCCACTTTGGTTTGTCTGTTTGACACAGAATAACTAAACACAGATATCCCATTTATCTCATTTAACACAGAAAACTGCGTCACAACATCCCAGCTAATTTAAGCATTCACCATTGTGAACAATGGAGCTTTGGTATGCTAATGAAAAGGTTAAATGCATTAAATGAGTTAAGATGACTTAAGATAACACAGTTTCTTCAATTACCCCTGAGTCATGACGCATTTAACTCACAAATCCAAGTGGCTTCATCTGTACATTACAGAATTAGATCTTTCAGAACATGGTGGGGGAAGTGATATATACTGTAGATTCAAAGGGGTGGAAGTAAGAATTAAAATATTTATATAGTGTTTTCCACTGACAGAACCTTCAATACCTTAACCTTCCTGTTATTCATTTGAATGACATAATTTTCTTTTCAACAAATCAGACCCAGCATGGCAATGCATTCATGTTTATTGTTTCACAGGGTAGAATCTACTGCTTTTGTATTATCTTAAATATAACTGCCAGCTAACCTAACACTAAGGGGCATATTTATCAAGGGTCAAATTTTGAATTGAAAGAACTTCGAAATTCGAATTCAAAAAGACCAACCAAAACGAAGTCAAAGTTTTTGTTGGGTCGAATAGGTCCATTTTCGATTGAATAGATCCATATTCGACAGAATTGAATCGAATTAATAGTGAAATCAATCAAATTCGATTCAATGGTTTTCCCAAAAAAACTTCAAAGTCTACCAATTGACGCCAAATAGGTTCTAGGAGGTCCCCCATAGGCTATTGGGGCAGGTTTAGATATATATAGTTATGGTCAAAGTCACTGAAGAGACAGTACATGATCAATTTCAAATCAAATTCCCTAGTCGAAGTAAACAAAAAATAGCTAGAAATTCAAATTTTTTCATTCAAAAATTCGCCTCAACCTTTGATAAACCTGCCCTAAATTAACCAAATTATACCCTTCTCCTGCTTTCTTGATCCTCTCTTGCACCAAATCCTCCCCTTCTCCGTCCAAGACTTTGTGTAAACCAGAGGAATATTAATGAGTATATGTATGTAGGGGACTGGTAGGTTAGTTTCCCCTTGTAGTTTGGCCAGCTACATTCTCATAAAGGTGGCCATACACTGAGAGATCTGCTCGTTTGGCGATGTTGCCAAACGAGCGGATCTCTCCCCGATATGCCACCTTGAGGTGGGCAATATCAGGCTGATCTGATCGTGGGCCCTAGGGCCCAACGATCGGATCCTAACGCATGGGAAACGGGGGTCGGATCAACGGACAGATGCGGCCGCGATCCAACGGGATTTTTCATCCCATCCGATCCAGATCTGGCCGATTTTCAGCCAGATCTCGATCGGGGAAGCCCGTCGGGGGGCCCATACTCGGGCCAATAAACTGCCAACGCAGTCTGTCGGCAGCTTAAGTTAAGGCAGCTAAGAGGGTCCTTAGCCTAAGGAAGGAGGTAAGCCCTTGTTTCCTGGATCAAAGTATGACCCATTGAGTCCTTTAGCTTGGTTACTTGGTTGCAATATGTAAGAATATATATAACCTAAGCGCATCCCTTACCGGAGCAGGCAGGAAGGGTTTAGTGGAACATGGGCAGGTCAGGTCTAGTAACTGGTAGGCTATCCTCTTTAATAGATTGCTCTAGAAGTGGCAGTCAGAGGTTATTAAGTCCCAAGGCTCCAGTGAGTAGTATTAGTGGGAATTGGTTCCCAGGTGCACTATTACCCAGGAGAAGGGAACTAAGTGTCCAGACTCGGGGACTAGGAAGACATCTCCGAATTCCACTTAGGATAAGGCCTGAAAGCTAGGAGTGCCTCTGTATACTCTGCAGGGATATATACTGACCAAGGTGTGCTGTGAGAATATGCCTAAGCACAAATGTTCTGTATTCCTGCGTTATTCTGATAAAATTTTGTAGACCTTGTTTAATAACCAGTTCTATGGTTAAGCACCACTGACACCATTTATGTGCCCTAGCAGATAACTGTAGTTCAGCAACACCCTGCCTCAACTAATTGTGAGGGTTCAGACCCGAGAAAGTGTCCCATATGGAGCAAATAGAAGGTAATGCTCATAGTTGGAAAAAAGGGCACTCCTTACATGTACATGAAGGGGGTTATTTAAGTCCGAATTTATCTCAATATTCTCTGTTACAGAGAAAATCCGCTTGGGTTTTCTATGCTTATTTATTATTACAGTTTCCTGAAAATTTGCTTTGCGGAAAATAATCAGATTTTCAAAAAATTTTGGGATTTTTCACCCAAAAACCTCTGGGTATTGAACACGACCTAGAGCACATCAAAAAATCATTGGGACTTCTCCCATTGACTTATATGAAACCTCGACAGGTCTGAGATGCCGGATTTATGTAACGTTTACTATTTATGCTCTTTAAATTCACCTTCATTGCAATGATAAGTATATCTTTTGACAATTGCAGACAGTATGGTCCTGTCCCCTAAAGCTGCTTTTTGACAAACAGAATTATCTGGCTACAGAAAGTGGTATATATAGTACTTTCCCTTTAACAGCAGATTGTTAGTGATACACTGCTAGAAAGGTTACCAATGTATAAGTGAGGAGACTGGATATTATTTTGCAATTGGATGTCTGCTAAATTTATATTATAGCACCTCAGCATCCAATAAACCATCATTCTGAACGAACAGCAAACATAAACACCTTTATCCACTGGAGAAAGTGAATGTCGGCGGAAGCTTTGTAGCGTGCTGCTTACCTATTCACATCTTATGAATTGTTTCTTTTCCTCTCCTGGACACATATCCACTCTTTCCCATTATTGTGTGCTTTAGTATTCAGAGCACTACTGCATCCTTCTACTCATTCTGAGCACACTCTATCTCATTCCCAATCTGAATTGTAAAGAAGAAATATAATCAGATGAGGGTAAAAAAAAAAAAAAGGTTGGAGACTGTAGCTGAAAATAAAAAAGCTTGGGGTAGATATTTATAAACCTTATGGCTAATCATTTTCTGACTTTCAATTCGTAGCCAGTCACAAGGTGACAAAGAAATATCATGTGGGATAGATATATTTTAGGTTTTATTGCCATCCAGCCTATTCCATTGCAGCATATCAGGAAGAGATATGGGAAGCTTTGCAGCTTTGGAACTGTGTATAAAGCACTTTGTACATCAGTATGGCGCCGCTGCTGTCAATAAGCAAAGTTAAAATGTCAGGCATGCTGCTGTTTGCTGATTACAAGTTTTGCACAGGGGAAATCCTAAATAGATTCCCCTTCTAGTCATCAGATGCCAAGTACAACACGGCTTCACTCCAGTAAAATACAATTGACTTATTTCTCCTAGCAATACAATTACATAACCTTTAATGAACAAAAATGTAAATGTTCCCTTTTTCCAAAGCTCCTTTTAATTATGTCAATATAAACTGCTTTGACCTGGTGTTAGACAATAGCACATACCTACAGAATAATTCTATGAATATATCATAGAATAATGGCAGGGGATGTAATAAAGCCTATCAGTATATTCAATAAATGGGGCAGATGAAACTCTGGAACATAACCAGAAGCACCAATCACATAGTAACTCTTTAAAACAATATCCATAATTAGGATATAACTATGTTTTAAGCCTTCATATCTCTGGAGTAGAGTAATGTGTCAGTGTGATACAAGAATCTCACACTATTCGCTATGTTTTTATCTTGTACTGGCATGTACAGGAGAAAAGCACTATAAAATTCATAATTATTCATAAAATAATAATTCATAAATAGAGAGAAAAA
Source organism: Xenopus petersii (assembly GCA_038501925.1). Classification (NCBI taxonomy): domain Eukaryota; kingdom Metazoa; phylum Chordata; class Amphibia; order Anura; family Pipidae; genus Xenopus; species Xenopus petersii. Next base: position 149,325,566 of record CM076673.1, read on the forward strand.
TTGCCAAAATACGGTTTGCCTTTAAATATAATTACAGATATGGGACTTATTATCCAGAATTCTCGGGACCTGGGGCTTTCCAGATAATGGGTCTTTCTGTAATTTGGATCTTCACACCTTAAGACTACTAGAAAATCATGTAATCATTGAATAAACCCAATAGGCTCATTCTACTTCCAATAAGGATTACATATATCCTAGTCTGGATCAAGTACAAGCTACTGTTTTATAATAATAAATAAAAAGAAAATCATTTTAAAGAATTTGGATTATTTGATTATAATGAGAGATGGCCTTTCCGTAATTCGGAACTTTCTGGATAACGGGTTTCCGGATAATGGATCCCATACCTGTATTACAAAAGATGAGGTGTTAGTACTGCACTTTGGCCAAAATATGTAAGCTCACGTGCTATGTCAAGGCCCATCATTGTACATGAGTCTCACACTATCCATTAGCATTGTACAGCTTGCAGTGCAATTAAAAGTCCCCCATCAAACAGTCTGACTGAGTAGTAAGTAGTTACTTACCCTTAACTCAGAAGCTAGTGAGAAACAGGGAGCTTTTAAGCCCTAGCCCATTAACGTACACCTGTAAATTATTCCCTGTTTTAAAGGTTGAATGGTAGCTATAGGCAATATTTGGCTATATACTATACTTGCTGATAATAATTATAATTATAATAATAATAATAATAATAATAATAAAACAATATGGATTCAGTGAATTCAGGTTTTCTATAAAAATGTACGGAGACCCAAATTACAGAAAGATCAGTTATCCAAAAAAAAACCAGGACCTGTATTTTGTAAGTAGAAAACAGAGATACAATACCTTTACACTGCTAATTGTTTTACCTATTTTGCCACCCACTTGCACATCAATGAACATACATACTGTATAAATATACTATGCTAAGCATGTTGTAAGAGGGGTATATGGATTTGCTGTTCCTCTAGAATTCAGTGATCCCCAACCAATGACTCATGAGCATCATGTTGCTCACCAACCCCTTGGACGTTGCTTCTAGTGGTCTCAGCGTAGGTACTTAATTTTGAATTCCTGGCTTGGAGGCATAACATAGCCTTGTGCAGGATGCCAGTCCACATAGGGCTACCAAATGACCAATCACAGCTTTATTTTGTACCAACCAAGAATATTTTTCATGTTTGTGTTGCTCCCCAACTATTTTTAAATTTGAATGTTGCTCATAGGTAAAAAAAACAATGTTAGGGACCCCCCCGCTCGAGACTGTATCCACTACAACAGATTTGACAGATCTGCAAAGCCTGCTCCTGACTTTAAGTTTTAAAATGTCCAAAGGACACAAAGGGGAAGATTTACTAAAGGACGAAGTGGCTGTCCCTAGTGAAAATTGGCCAGAAATCTCATCCACAATGACATTGCCAATTTACTAACAGGCATAGATGACAATTTGTTGATGAAAGAGACCATCAATCGTGCAGTTTCGTGCCCTAATGCCAGGTGAATTTTAGCTCAGTTGAACGATCTTTACTCCGCAAATTTTAATGAACATTACCTCTTTTGCAGTGGTTTCCTTCGCCACCATAGACCTGGCGAACTGATAAGATGAAGCTACATCCTCCTCAATCTTATGTCAGTGATATCATATCCTGTATGTGGGAAAGTCATAAAAGTTCTAAACAATGCTGGCGTGTTCTCATATTTTAAAGAGGGATTGCCTTCAAAAGTCTTAAATATTAAAGATTTTTGTGTTAACATTTTTTTTTCCAACCATTTGAGGGGCATGCCCCGTTTGTTTTTGGCTCATGTCTAGGACATTAGAGCATCACTTTTGTCTTTATTAAGCTTCCTTGAACATTTTTAATACTAAGTGGCCACTTCAAGCATTTGCACCAACATCTCTAATAAAGCCTTCTATATGAACCTACCCTATTTAAATTGACCTAAGGGTAAGAATACTAGAAAAGTTTTGCGAGGCAGAATTGAATGCTAGAAATGCTTGTGCTGATGAATTCACACTAGTGAAACTTGGCCAGCTGAGACGCAACTTTGCATTTAAGTGAATTTGCGTAATGAATTCACACCTGGCAACGTGTGGCGGGTCGTTCACTCGAGAAAATTCCCCCTTTAGTGAATTTGCCCCAATATTTAGTATGTCTAATAATGTCTCCTAAGTGAATGCTCACAGGCTGATATTGAATAACGGCCCAGGTGCTCTGGCAGATCAGCCCATGCCTGCATGAAGTATGTGTTGATAGAACTTGACATGCATGACCTTTTGGGGATTTTTGTCCCAGTTTGTGATATGTTGGTTTATTGTTGTTCACCACTTCTCAGAGTCATACAGCATGAAAGACTCACTGGCAGACAAGGCACCCATAGGAAAAAGATTCTAGATCACGACTGTCAAACAACTGGCTTGCTGCAGGTCTGCTCAGTGACAGATATTAATAGCTAAATCTCAAGGAAAGATAGCAGAGTTTAGGTACAGTTATATGTGGCTTTGTACAGTTGTTATAAACTGTTTTTCTGAATTATGTCCCATTGGCCCAGTCTGTGAATTTCTCCAAACATAATATCCCCTGCACTGCTATGTATAAGGTATGTGATTGGCAGCTAGCTCAGTTTATTTTCTCAGTGCTGCCTAAAAACAAACATTTAACTGCAGAATAGCTGATTTACATACAGAATGGCTTACAGTTATTGAATATATTTACTAGGTATGGCAAGAAATTCTCTGATGATGTATATTTCAATACAACTCAAAAATATAACAGGTGAATCTTTTATGCCTCCTCGCATTATTTTGACTTGTCTGTCTGATTCCTCCAAATGGGGTTTGATTATCCATATCAAATGCACCTTCAAAACACATTTTATTCAAGCTGTTGTGTAAGATATTAGGCATCTAAGTAATAGAATGGAAGCTAGTGGCAACCCATGCTGAACAGGTATTTAGGTTCAATGAGTAATGACAAAAATACCACTGAGACTGTTCTCAATACTTAAATATAATTAGATTTAATTCCCCTGCTTTACAGGTAAAATATACAGAAAGAAATATTAGAGAAAGATTGGATTTTTTGCAGTAATGTAACCAGCTTTTATTGCTGTACAATCATTATTTAAATGCTATACAAGCGGTGATTCTGACTAGTCTACAGGGCTAGAAGTACATGAACATCGCTTTCTTTTATTAACCATGTGCCAACATGAGTGCCACTACATACAATAACATTCATGAGAAATATCTGTCCCCTACATTATTAAACCAGTTTGGGAAAGGACCTTATGTGTTTCAGCATAATAATGATGTATAAAACATGGTCCATAAGGATTGGGTTTGCTGAGATGTCGTGGAAGAAGTAGACAGGCCTGCACAGAGATTCAACCTCTATAAACATCTGTGGGACGAACTGAAATGCTAACCACAGTATGAAATCCGTTATCCAGAAAGTTTTGCATTATGGAAGGCCATATCCCATAGACTCCAGTTTATCCAAATAATCCAAATTTTTAAAACCCATTTGCTTTTTCTCTTTAATAATAATGCAATACAATGTACTTGATCCAAACTAAGATTTAATTAAGCCTTATTAATAACTGAACCAGCCTATTTGGCTTATTTAATGCATTCATGATTTTCTAGTAGGCTTAAGGTATGAAGATCTAAATTACAGGTCCCATACCTGTATAAGCCAGGCCTTATCCCCAACATCAGTGCCCAAACTCTTGCGTATGAAATGAAGCAAATGGCATCCAACAATGTTCCAATATCTAGTGGAAAGCCTTCACAGAAATGAAAGTATGAGCTGTTTTAGTAGAAAAGAGAGGAGCCACTTGATTATGGAATGTATTGAACTGTAGCCTCTGTATTAGGACAGAAGAGACTTTTTTGAGCTGCTAGTGGAAGAACTGCCCAACACATTAAGCAGAACATTTTCAGCAGAACAGGACGACACATAACAGTTTTACATGTAACGACACCATCTAGCGATCTCAATAATAGTCAATACATAATAAAATGAGATGTTGGATAGGCAGGTGTCCACATAGGTCTTAGAGTGTATATTACCTATGCTACCCATTTTTCCTTGGCGTGATATCAGTGGATGCAACACTGACAATATACAGATTTTCCATTCTACCAATAAGACAGAATCTCTTTTCTTTATCAGGTATAGATGTGAAAACTGAGGAAGTGGTTGCCTTCAGGACTGGAATTGCATTAGCCTTAAATGATTATTCCCCCATTATGCATTTTATTAAAACATTAATGACTTCCAGTGCAAACTACATTGTTGAACTACCTGATTGTGATAATTGCATTAAAGTATGTATGTGTTCTTAATCTACTTGGCCATCCTCATTAACATATAGATAGTATCATCTCTTAGACCAACAACATGACCTGCATTTTCAGGCATGCCCAACTTATTTGAAAATCCAAAATTCTTCAGCATTAAGTCAAAGGAATATTATTTTGGTAATATTATCACACGAGTTTGCATACAACAGTTAAATACTCATGGCAGTATCATCGGATGCCAAGCAAAGCATATTGGCAAGGGGAGGAAATGCTGGAGTGTGCCAAGTGGAATTATTTCCGACAGCCATCAGCAGCATCCTGAAATGCACTTGTACGCTGGAGCTGTAAGACGGAGATCATCAATGATGAGAATGATGAACGGATTATACAAAGAACTGCTTATCCCTTTGCTGAGTGTAGTCTGGGCCACCTCAGGGGAATTTACTCCAAATGCAAAACACTGAGCTGATTTCTTAGTGAATCCTGAGCGCTTCTGGGAAAGGAAAGGCAAAGGGACAGGAGGCATCAATCAAGTGAAGGGTAGACTTAGGATAGAGGACAAATCCTTTTGGAATGTTATATAAAGAAAGAATTCTATAATCACCGCAATATTTTTACATTGCAGTTATTCTTATCGAAACCTTCTGGATTCCCCCATATGGGGGCCTATTTATGAAGCCTCATTTTTTTGGTCTTTTTTTAGGGGTAGAACCCGAATTTTTAGAAGAAAAAAAAAAACTTGAATATCTCAAGATTTATTATGTCGAATAATCATGTAAAAGTCAATGACAGATGGTTCCTTCAACAGTTTGATGATGTTTCTTGCCTTCATGATCTTCAAGGGTTTTGGACTAGTTTTTGTTTGATAATCCAAAAAACTCTAATTTTTCCGGCGTCAAATCTTAAAAGTCGCGCTATTCAATTTGCCGCATGTGATCTTTTGTTTTGGATGTATTGGTAAATTAAGGGGTTTGGGAATTTGGTCAAATTTTTTTTTTTATATAGTGAGAAATAGTTGAGTTATAGTAAATACCACCCTTGATGTCTCTGACTTACTGTATATTTCTTTCTTGATTCTTTATTATATTATTTCAAAAAGTTAATGTTTTATCCATAAAAGTGGAAAAAGAAGCCGATCCATTTGTTGTTGTTTTTAGCTCATATAGTTGCTCAGAATGATATTTTTCAAATATCCAGAAAAAAGAATATAGTTTTTTGGTATAATATACTGTATGTTATATTTAAAGAGGAGAAAGTAATGCTAATTTGGCTCATTTCAGTGTTTTAGTTCCCTGGCTTACTCTCCCACTTACAAAATATGAATATGGCTGCCACAAACCTTCTCTTTTAGGGAGGCAAAAGATCATTGTGTTAGCATTGGGAGTTCTTAGTTTGGCAGTTCAGTGCTTCCATTTCTAATTGAGTGGTAAATAGTAAAAATTCAGCCCAAATCCAATACAGGCCAAGTAGGAAAAAGTAAATGCAATGGGTCAACTAAAGCCAGGCCCAGATTTGTGGCAAGGCCACAAAGGCCTATGTCAGTGCAGATAAAGGGGCAGCAGCCAGCCTCAATTGGGCACTATGGAATCTAAGAGCACAGGTGTTCGCTCTTCCTGACCCTCTGCAAGATGATGCCAGTCTCAGGGGGCCCACACACAAAACCCGTCCCTGACAAAGGCTCTCAACAATATTCTAACACCCAAATTATTGACACTGCTATAAAAATGTAAGAAGTTTTGAACTTCTTTGAACTACTTTGAAACTGAACTTTCACTTTTGTTCTTGAATTGTCAAATGTTAGCCTTGTGGCTATGTTCGTTTCTCTGAAGGAGCTGGAGTCCTGTAATGCTTTATAACTGTGCAACTGCAGTGTGCCCAGCAGTGAAGTGGTTAAGGAAGGTGCCTTAGAATGTTAAGGAGGGAACTTTGCAGGGAAAAATTTTAATTAACTACAAGGTTGTTTGCCAGGGATTGGAGGACTATAGGAGGATATGGGTTAATACCTAGGGATAGGGGTGCTGTTTTATTTTTTATTTTTTTATTCCCAGCTTTGGAATAAGAAACTACGTTCTATACTTTGGATGTGGTAAACAAAAAAACTGTGCTTCAGGGGAATAAGCAGGGTAGTATTAATCCTGGTTAGTTTTCCTAGGACACTAGTTGTGCCATATTTATTTACCATAGCCATTACTAGATGTAAAGTAACTGTACTGTATTGTGTCTGAATAAAGTTTACTAGATATGGTTGATCATATAGTTAGGGATCTTTTTACTGATAAGCATTTCCCTGGCTGGAGGTATCAACCACTTGGTGCAGACTGCCATTTTACAATTATATTTAAGACCTCCATAAATGAATTTCTAATATGTCTGTTTAAGTATATTTTTTTGTTCCATTGCCTTTGATTATTTGAGGAGAAAACATGTATAACATCGTTTCTGTGCACAGTACAGAGGCATATAGCGCAGCACAGAATATAACTCAGACATCTAATGAAGGAAAAGGGTTAAAGACGTAGACAATATACTCAGGCTAAGCATAAATGATTGATGAAATCTGTTTAAAAGGAGTGATGTTCTGTGAAGCTGCAGAGAAAGAGTGATTGGGAAGCATGCCAATACAGGCACTATATAACCTTTTCAAACAGAAAGGGAGAAAGTTATGTGCCCTTCTTAATGCTATGTATGAGCAACTGTATCTCAGGATCTTCTTCAAACACCCTTTTACTCTCCTGTAAAATCAATTACTAATTATCCTTGCCTCTCTTTTACCATACCCTTAGCAAGGACCTGTGAGATCTCACCGATACTCCTTGTGAGGAAAGACACAATGCCACAGATACTGGGGTGTCAGAAAGGCTGCCTTTATCAAGACTGGTTGTTCTTACATCGTAGTGCAGAAGAGCAGCAAAGCATAAATAAAGGTCACTCTACTGCTTCAAATGCCATATTAATCTTTGTGCTCTAATCATTCAGCTGCATCATGGACAGTTTGTGCTAAAAGGCCCACCTTAAGCCAAGAAGCCTGTGTTGTGACATTGAATTAATGCTTTTGGATGCTGATAAAGCAACAAATCAGTTGAACACATGCCAAGAGTTAAAATGGATTCTGTAAGGACTTATAGGTAATATATGAACAGTAAACAATTCGTTCAACAATTGCTGCTAATGACTTGCCAGCAAACCCCATCAGCCCTGAGTTCTAATAGAAACTCAAGGCAACAAATTCATATAATCTTCTTTGTTGACTTTATACATGAAAGACTATTATACTCTGTTATTGAAAAATAAGCATCAGACTATACCACTACAATAATATGTTTAGCTGCTCTTAGCCAAAGCTTTAAACACAACACAATTTTTCCAATGGATCAAAGTATTAGAAACAAACCAAGAAGTGTTCTTCATCTAAAGCTGGCCATAGATGTAAAGATTTTTAAAAGATCCGATTGTCATCGTGAGACCACCATTATCTTGAATTATCATACGAATTGCCCATCAACTAAAAAGACCATTTGCCAGGAAAACAAATGTTAGCGGCTTGCTTGGCCCTGCAAACATAAATAGATTGCACTGGGACCGACAAAGATTTTTTAACCTGGCCGATCAATTTTCTAACAGATGTCAGCTTGAAAAATCGCAAGATGTACGATCGTTCCAATCCCACTAACCGCAAATTAATTTTGAAGGATTGGTCGGACGTCGCTAAAATCGGTCGCTCGGCAAGAGGACCTTTAGAACAGACCCCTGACTATAAGAATGGTCCGACTGGATTGTGCCACCTTCTGTGCAAATTGTGCCTGTTGAGTGATAGTGGCATGTTTTCATACTGTTGTTTCTTTATTCTATTTCTGACGGAAATAGTGACATTGTTCCTCCGCCACCACTTGCAAATCCATCTTGGTGCTCCAGGCCAGCCTTCTAATAATAATTGCGTACTGTATTTATATTGCCAAATCTATGATCCAGACAGCTTTTTAATTGTGCTTGTTTCTGTCTGCCAGCACTGCTACATCTATCCCAGCATCTGTGGTGGTTCCAGCTTAACTTGCTAATGGTCTGGTTCTTTAACCCTGCATAGTAATCATTAACATAGCAGCTTGTATACTTCATATCAATTCATACATTTTTCTTTATGTGACAGTTGGTTGCCCATTTTGGGAATGACAAACTTTACAGAAGGGTTGTCCCTGTAGAGTCAGAAAGCAGAAATTTCATATAACGATCTCTGAACCTGTACCATTTCAACCATTGTCACATCAAATATTGGTTAAGCTGTGACTGGGAATTCATGTTTAATCATGTGCAAACAGGTTCACTTGGTGTGCCATTTTTTAGCTTACAAACCATTTCACATGGATTCCCTGGAGCTTGCGTGACAGCTGGTACAATTATTAATTGGCTAGGTACATAGAGTGCTGGTTTTGAAGAATCAGAAAAACTGAGGTTTCTTGCATGCTTCAAAAAAAAATGAGACATTAGGAATTTTTAGGTTCAGTAAGAATGAATTCTTGAATGGTAGCAGGGTACTGTCTATAATCCTCTTTCATAAGCTTGGGTTCATAGATGTTGCTGGACTTCAACTGCTAGCAAGGTTCAACATATATTTGAAGGTATTTGCAGCACCATGCCTACACAGCAACTTGTTTATATAGACTATAGTAGTCTTTCTGAAGCAAATACACCAGTTTTACCAGTGCAGCACAACAGTATATAATGGATTTATTACTTTAAAAGACTTTCATTTTTTGGTGTTACTGTTCCTTTAATCCATGATGATTTTGTAGTTCTGCATCATGTAGAGCTTATTTTTTTCCATATAATGAAAAAAACATGCACAAAGACAACAAGAGTGGGGAGGGTGATATCACCCCAACTTGAAGTGAAGCAGTACTGAAGCGTGACTGAAGTTTATCAAGTCACATGGCAGAGAGCATCTGAGAAATTAAGAACATGTCTAACCCAATGTCAGTTTTCAAAATGTATCCCTTTAACTTACCTGTATGCTTTTGGCATGTGGATGGAAACAGGATTACCCAGAGGAAACCAAGTTGAACACAGACATTCATAAATTTCCTTTAAATCCAGCACATTTTCAAATACATGTAATAAATTGATGCGTTATATAGTCCTGAACACCTTAAAAGGCACCTGTTGGGTAAAAATGGTATCCCCAACCAAAGGTGCAGGCTAATAGAGCCTGCATTCCGGTTGGGAATAACAGTAGTTTTTTTTAAAAATGCCCCCTGCCAGCGATACCCTACCTGAACCGGGAGGGAGCTCCAGGTGCGAGCAGCCATGACGGGTCAAAAATATCCCCAGCTGGAATGCGGCTCTATTAGCCCGCACCTTTGGTTGGGGATAACATATTTACCCAACAGGTGTCCTTTAACTGTTATATGTAATTAATTTAAACACTATTCTTCTGGCTCAGGTGTCTTTTTGAAATCAATCAAACACAGAGGGTCAAAATCATTTAATTGGCTCGAAGTGCAAATTCTTTGCTCTTCATAAGACATTGCCTGCTGCTTCTCTTTTAACTTGTTCAATATACCTTTGAAAATTATTTGAAGCAATGCAAAATAGTTGCTAATTATCCCAACATCAGAAGCCTTTTCTGGCAATAATTATGCAAAAAACTGAAATCATATTCTGGTCATACCACATGGGTGATTCTCAGGTCCATCGGTGCATGAAGGTTTCATGAGATATTGTAGTACAGAAAAGTATCAATGCAAAGGAAGTCCTCTAGCAAGAAAACGAATGTTCAGTTTATAAGTTTTTTTTACAGTTTGCCATCTACAAAAGTATGTTGCAATGGTGCAGAATGTATACTGCTTTTGAATATTGTACCATATCTGATCAAATACAAGAAAAAGAGTTGAAATTGATATGCTATGGGACAGTCAACTGAGATATCAAGGTAAAAGACAGATGATTCCAGGAGCTGCAGAGCTAACATAAAGTACGATTGAAACTCTACACTTGTAACAGAAATATCTGACAGTGTCTCAAGAGGAAAACAGCTGAAATATTACAGGGAAGTTTAAGCTATGTCAGTCCAGTTTTGCCTGTATTGTGGCAATCTATGGTTGGGTTTTTTTTGTTCTTGATAATATTAAAATGGGCCATCTGAGAGTGATAAAGCAAAGGGTCAGATCCATAAACACGGGAGAACTAATAACATGTTATTGTTTGCACATGCTATAAACCTCTTGCTTGACTTGAGAGAGAACCAATGGAAGGCTTGATGGGATATATATTTGGAAGAAGTAACCTGTAGTCTATAATACTGACCACAGTAGGTATTTATCAGGAACAACACATGTATTACAAGCAAATATGTTTAAAGGAGACAGCAAAGAACAGATGTGGCAAAAATAGTCTGTCTCAGACTTTGAAGTCTGCCTTCATTCAGGTCATGGTATGGACTTGCTGAGTAATGTTTATTTATCCTAGATTCTGTCTTTCACTTCTCATATCCAGTCACTTATAACATAATTTATCACCCAAAATGCTGCAAAAAATCGTATTCACGTCTAGACTACTGTAACTCTCTATTAATTGGCCTTCCCCGCTAGAGACTGTCACCTCTTCAGTCCATATTGAACACTGCTGCCAGGCTTATACACCTCAGCAACCTCTCCTCCTCTGCCATGCCGCGCTGTCAATCTCTGCACTGGCTTCTGCTACCTTTCAGAATAAAATTTTAACTAATGACCCTGACATTTAAAACACTTCATAACTCTGCCCCTCCCTGCATCTCTGAACTCATTTCTAGATACTCACCTAACCACTTACTACGCTCATTTACTGACCTGCTCCTCAACTCTTCTCTCATTACCTGCTCACACACTGGCATTCAAGACTTTGCAAGGGCTGCACCCCTCCTCTTGAAATCTCTCCCACAGTCTGTATGACTTTCTTCCAAGCCTTCTGCCTTCAAAAGATATCTAAAACACACTTATTTAGAGAAGCCTCACTCTGTTTAGCTATCAAATGGAATACCAAATGCTACATCTCTCGCCTGCTTATTTTTGCCCACTCCCAAACATTGTGTCTCATTCCCATTCCCTTTAGATTGTAAGCTCTTTTGCACCTGTACTGGTTGTTATATATATGTATCTCTGTATGTTCTATGTATGTAATGCTTCTGATTTCTTTGTATAAGCACATTCATTTTCCAGTGCTGGGCAATATGTTAGCGCTCTAAAAATACATGTTAATAATGATAATATTAATAATTCAGGCAGTACCCTAAGTTTAAGACAGCTGGTTCCTTAGTTATAGATGGGAAGCTGTTTCCATTTACTGTGCTAAAGAATTCTCTTAGCAGTTCAGAACTGGCCAGGAGATTTCACTTTTGTATTTTATAAATGGGAAAGCCCACATATGCCCTGCCTCTTTCTTTGGATTTCACCTTCCTGGAATGTGGATGCAGGATAGGGTCTGGGCATAGTTAGGTCGGTAGGTGAAGTTAGTGTGATAATAGTTCTGTAATTGCTCACTTCAGGAGTGAGAGATATGTTTAGAATAGCTAGGGAGCAGCCTGAGCTCCACTAGTTCTGGCTACCTTCAGAGTAGGGATCTAATTGTACAGTTCCGCTTGGAGAGCCTGAAAGCTGATGATACCCATTGTTTGATTACTGACCCCCTTATAGGTAAAGGCATAGTGCTAGGGCCTGTGTAAGTGAGTAATATACTTAATTATTGCTGATGACTATACCTGAAGATTGAGCTACCCTTCTGTAAATTAAGAGCTACCTTTTGTTTTAAGAACCACTGGCGCCCAATTTATTTGCTCAGTCTGAGGATTGTAGTTCTGTGATACCTTCAGTCTTCTGGCAACTCCAGTTAGCCATAACCTTATACAAGCAAGTGACACCTTGGATAAAAAGAACTGACAATCACTGATATAGAATATAAATCACAATGTATTTATGCAGTTTCCTTTGTAATCTAAATGTTAAAAGGTCTAAAAGTCTGGCAGGAATATGAAATAAAATGCTGCCATGAGCCTCCAGCATAGAAGGGGATCCACCCGTAAAGCAGTTGAGCAGTCAGTCAAAAGACCAAACTTCCCAACAGGCACATAAGAAGCAAAACTGTTGTTAACTACAACGCACAGGTTTGAGTTCCCAGACACTTGGGGGCCCATTCACTAAACTCGAGGGAAGGATTAAAGGAAAATAGAGGAAAAACAATTTGATTTTCGAATGTTTTTTTTGGCTACTTCGACCATCGAATTGGCTAGTTCGACCTTCGACTACGAACTTCGACTTCGAATCGAACGATTCAAACTAAAAATCGTTCGAATATTCGACCATTCGATAATCAAAGTACTGTCTCTTTAAAAATTTCTTAGACCCTCTTGTTCACCACCTAAAACCTACCGAGGCCAATGTTAGCCTATGGGGAAGGTCCCCATAGGCTTTCCAAGGTTTTTCTGATCGAAGGATAATCCTTTGATCGATGGATTAAAATCCAACGATTATTCCTTAGATCGTTCGTTCGATCGAACGAATTGCGCAAAATCCTTCGACTTTGATATTCGAAGTCAAAGCATTTTAATTCGGCAGTTGAATATCAAGGGTTAATTAACCCTCGATATTCGACCCTTGATACATCTGCCCCTTAGAGGCTTATTTACTAAAACTCTAAATGTTCTCATTATTTTAATAAAACAAATTCAATCAAACTCACATCCCAAATTTAACCTTATTTATCAATAAAATAACTCTAAACATTTGGTGCAGATAAAGACTAGATAAAATAGTGAAAACATTTTGAACTTTTTCGGATTTGACGCCCCAAAAACTCGATTATCACCCGAAACCACAAATTATTCGGATTATCATATGAAACTCAACGCAGATCACGATATCTTTCAGTTGTAAAAGGGACATCTCCCATTGACTTCTACATGACCTCGGCAGGTTTGAGTTTTTTCTAATTCGGACGTTTAGCAGCATTGGGGTAAGAGCGACTAGGCATGAAGAGCCAAAGCTAGGCGCAACTGCCTGAAATCTTGTGTCCCTTTTCAGTTCAAAAATGTTATGCATTTCCTGGTTGGTGCTTGTTGCAGTGATGAATTCATATGCACACACTTTAATTATTACAAAGGCCAGAGAATTAAAACAACATCACTTAAAATACAGATCATTTCTGTACATTGAAAAATGAAAGAGTCAGCAAAAATACTTATAAGTTTGCTTTGCAATGATCCCTGCTTAATGCATTACATTTTTAATCACATACACTTTGCTAAGGCAGGCGTAGACATCAACATTAATAAAAATGCAATTTCTTCTGGCTTGAGCCAGCGAGAGATTGATGGTTTTAATAGCAGTGTTGCTATTCTTTTTCAGATAGAGTTATTTTTGTAATTGATTTATGTTTACTTTAGATTCCAGTGAGGACTACACTGGTGCTCAGCTCTCACTAGGGCACAGCTGAGAATTGTAGTTTTGGCACCGACAGGATTTTTGGCTCACTGTGTAGCTATTGCTGATGCTGACCTATCATATACTGTAGACTTTTAGGGGTCTATTTATTAGAGGTCATTTTTTTCTGGTTGAGTTTTAAAGGGCAAAAAATACAAATTTTTAGAGGAATTTTTTTTTCTCGGAATTTATTATGCTCTGAAGCTGCTAAAAATTTGAATTAGAATACTCAGTCTAAGACCCTCATGTAATGAAATCATGCAAAAGTCAATGGCAGATGGTCCCTTTAACCTTTGAAAGAAGTTTTTTACCGTCAGGATTCTTGAGAGTATTCTTCGTCCCGTTTGACGCCGGCGTTTGTTTTTTTTCAAGCCAGCAAATTTTCGCGCCCGTTTTGCGAATTTATTCGCCGGCGGAGAATCATGCAAATTGTCAGCGAATTCGCGCCTGCCGAATAAATTCGCCCATCACTACCGTTAGATTCAAGTTTTTTGTGTGTCAACACCATAAAGTCAAGTTTTCGGAGTGTCAAATCTACTGATCTGAGCAGGTTTCTTCCTTAATATCCAGTCAATGTGAGAATGCCACATCGATTATATTCCCCCACTGTAAAATATAGGAATTTTTCACTGAACAGCCAGACAAATAAATAAGGTTTCTAACTTAAAGGGGTTGTTCAACTTTAAAGTAACTTTTAGTATGGTGTAGAGAGAGATATTCTGAGACAATTTGCAAAATTTAAGGTTTTTAGTTATTTCACCTTTTTATTCAGCAGCTCTCCAGTTTGCATTATATACAATCTGGTAGCTAGGTCCAATTTACCCTAGCAACCATGCATTGCTTTGAATAAGAGACTGCAATATGAATAGGAGAGGACCGTACTAGAAATATGAAGGGGTCAGTGACGCCCATATGAAAGCTGCAAAGAGTCAGAAGAAAAAGGCAAATAATTATAAAACTATAAAAAATAAATAAAGAAAACCAATTGAAAAGTTGCTTAGAATTTGCCATACTATTACATACTAAAAGTTACCTTAAAGGTGAACCACCCCTTTAATTGGCTTTTGAGAGCCCAGACTAACAGGTACACTTCGATACTTTTGTAACAATTTAAGATAAGTAGGTCTCTTGGGGAAACTGTGACTTACAGCTTAAAGGGCAATTCACCTTCATTAGCAAAACTGTAAACTTAAGCTATAAAGATCCAATGTACGGAAAGATCCATTAACAGGAAAACCCCAGGTCCCGAGGATTCTGTAGCAGTAATATTTCTTTTATAAGTTAAAAACTGGTGTTG